>CM021699.1:55716369-55734687 GCA_011074415.1 Stictonetta naevosa
AAGAAAGAAAGAAAGAAAGAAAGAAAGAAAGAAAGAAAGAAAGAAAGGAAAAGAAAGAAAGAAGCAAAGGATTATAGCTCTCAATGTATAATTTATAAGGAAAACACATGCTACATTCACACAATAATTTGATCTTCAGAGAATTATCATTTACAAATGAATCATTGTTTCATTGTTTTGGTACTTCTTGTGTCACCATAAAACATTCAAGATTTATAAAGTGGTATGTAAGTTCAAAGACGTCATTTTTCCTCCTTCTTTCCTTCCTTCCTTAAATTAACCCTATTTTTGAGAAAGGTTCTCTTATTCAGTACATGCCATTTCTGATCTACAATAAAATTAGAGAAGTGACAATAAAAATATGATTACAAATAAAATATTATTACATAATTATGGCATTGTATCATAATAAAGGAAGAAGAATTTTCTATTGAGTATACCTACTCTATTGCATAGTATTGGATAACAATTGAACTGATTTACTGTTTTAGAGATTGTTCATTAATTCTCAAGTAAACACATATGAAAATTTCTCAGCAACCTGATTTTATGAAACAACTTGCATTTCAGGCTAGTCTTCTCTTAGGTTGTCTGTATTCAAGAAAATCATCACCTATTCACAGATTTCACTATGATTTTGCCCTTTGCTTATTCCTTTTTTAGGTTACAAAATTAATTTTACAGAGGGTGTGGATGGTGGGGTGTTATATTCTTGGACATTGTTATTTAACTTTCATGACAAATTTGTCATTTCTTTTACAGTCCTTGAGAGTTTCTGCCAATAGTTGAACGGATGCTTATTTATTAGTGTCAGTGAAGATACCTTTTCTACTTTTCTTTTACTCTTTGTCTAAAAAAGCTAGTTTATAAACATTTCTGACATGAGCAGCATTCAGTGAGAATCATACCAGAGTAGAATATTAGGTAATCATTGATGAAACAACATTGACTTCACAAACGAGAAGGCTTTGAGGTCTTATACAATGAATCCGGTACTGAAAACAGAAGTCTTTCTGAAGGACTGTTGAAGTCTTGGGAATGAGACTTGTTTATTTTTCTTGCTTTTACACTTCCAAACTGCCAGTTCATTTCACAAATAGGAAGACTTAATAGATGTCAGTGTCGGGGATTTAAAATTCATTGTAAGATTTATGACTCTCACAGGGTGAAGGATGCTTTCAAAAGTCAAAATGTCAGACAAAACAAACAAACAAACAAAACAAAACAAACAAAACAAAACAAACACAGAGAAGAAACAAAATTTGCCAGAGAACATGCATTATCTTTTTTTTAATCATAATTCTACAAAAATAAGTAGAGATATTAATGAAATACATACATCTCATGTTGTTTAATGTTTGTCTACAGTGTTCAATTTATTTATTTTTAATCTAAATAATCTGAAGTAACTGCTATTATTTACATGATTAAATGAATATAGCAGTTCATTCAAACTATACTCAAGGAGATTCTTCATATGAATGGCTCTCCAAATGACTAAGACAATTGCTGAAGTGCATGTTATTACGAGGAAGGGTGCAAACAATGCAAGAGGTCACAAAAGATGGTGTCATTAGCTCTGACTTCAGTGAACCAAAGCTGCTAACTGAAAAATTCACTCTGTGCCTCTGGTCACAGAATTCTGATTTAAATAAAGAAAAACATATTGTACAGCCGTCAGACTTTTTTTTTTTTTTTTCTTTTGAACATAAATTTACATATATTCTGAAAGTGCTTTTCTTACATTAGAATATATACAGTTTTCTTTCCCAAAGGTACTTTGATTTTATGGATATTTGAGGAGTGTCCTGGTTTCAGTTAGGATAGAGTTAATTTTCATCCTAGTAACTGGTAGGGTGCTATATTTTAGATTAGGATGAGAAGAATGCTGATAACATGCTGATGTTTTAATTGTTGCAGAGCAGTGCTTACACTAAGCCAAGGACTTTTCAGCTCCTCGCTCTGTCCTGCCAGCAGGCATGCTAAGGGTGCAGCAGGAGCTGGGAGAGGACAGACCCAGGACAGCTGACCCAAACTGGCCAAAGGGGTATTCCATACCATCTGACATCATGCTAAACAATATATAGGGGTGGCTAGCTGGGGTGGGGGGGCCGGCTGCTCGGGGATAGGCTGGTCCTTGGTCAGCGGGTGGTGAACAATTGCATTGTGCATCATTTGTTTCATACATATCATCATCATCATCATCATTATTATTTTCCTGTCTTAATAAACTGTCTTTATCTCAACTCACAGGCTTCACTTTCCTTTTCTCTCCCCCATCCAAGAGAGGGAGGCGAGAGGGTGAGAGAACAGCTGTGTGTTTTTTAGCTGCCGACCAGGTTAAACCACAACAAGAAGATAATGGAAGAAGCTCCTTGGAGGACAGCAAAGCAGGACCCCAACAGCCAGCACCTATCCCACTGCTTTTAGTTTCCTGAAGTGTACCATAAAATTCCTATAAATGTAAAGTAACTTTGGAAAATAAATCCACTATGTACCAAAAGCTGTGGGCCAGGGCCCTGCCCTGTTACCCCTAGCCAGGAAGCAAGACAAGTTGAGGGCAGACAGAAACACCTGTTTTACATATCACAGAATGGCTTGGGTAGGAAGGGACCTTAAAGATCATCTTGCCATGGGCAGGGACACCTCCCACTAGACCAGGTTGCTGTCCAAAGCTCCATCCAACCTGGCCTTGAACACTTCTAGAATCATTCTTGCATATGATAGTTAAAGAACCAATTACATAAGAGAATGACTTTCATGAGGACTTGACCATAGATCGCCTTCCTGTGAATTAGCTCTGTTTCTAATTAAGGGAATTATACTGTAAATAACAGTTGTTGTTTTTTGTCATGAAGAAAATATATTTAAAATAGAATACGTAAATTAACAACAACAATTATTAAATACTATTTTCAAAGCTAAGACAAAAGTGGAAAGACAAAATATAAAACGTTGTCCTTATAATGCTCAGTATATACAAAAATCACTTTGATTTGTATCTAGTTAAAAGATGACTCTATACAGGATGTACAGGTAGGAAACAGCCAGTAACTTAGTTTGAATAACTGATTTTAATACCAGTATTTCTTCTTAATTTCAGATTTATCTCCAGTGCCAAAAGATATCTCTACTGAAAGGTACTGGTGAAAAAAGGTAAGAGACCCTATTCTGTTTCCTTTTTCCACCTCAGTTCTGCTTTGGTCATGATCATCATATTGGACACACAACAGAGTATTAATCAGAAGCAGACTTCTGTCATTGGAGCAGCCTTTCTATTGGAAAATTTTGGAGAACAACTGGGAGGAAAAAGTGACTGGCAGCAGCTGGACAAGAGGCCGAGGAAAAAGAGGAAGGGCAGTTGTCCCAAGACACTCTTCCGAGGAGTTGTATGCTACAGGTAGCAAACTAGCTCTGGTAGAATGTTTTCCTTTTGTTTTTGTTTTTTATTTGGATTCAAAAGAGAAGCAGAGAAAATGCATCTTCCAAAAGAATGGGTAAAGAATGGACATTCCAATCTAAATTGGATTAAGACTGATGAAGGCAAGTAATGCTGTTTTTAACTGGCACCTAGTACTCACCACGTGGCTGTTCTCAAGTAGAAGATACATGAGAATTGATTTTTTTCTTTACTGTTAAATATGAGCAGAAGCATCACGTTGATCAGGGCAGGGCTCCCTACACTCAACAAAGCAGACCTTCAGCAATGAAAATCCTAAATCAGGCTACCTAATCATAAACAAACAAATAAAATAAATACATAAATAAATAAATAAATAAATTGGGCCCTAAACAACATCCAGCTACTGACACAGTGGCTCCCAGGAAACAGTTATATAAAGTGGAAAGACTTTCAGAAGTCCTCTTAGTTCTTTCTCTCATCTAGTCTTGACTTTTCCACTATCTCCCCACTAGCTCCTTATTTATGCAAAGAACTTCTAAGACATCAAGTTCCTATAGAAGATGGAAATTCTCTAGAAATATTTTCTATTTGCAGTAGTAAACAATCAATAAAAAAATATATATATATATATTTCAGGAAAAATTGTATGTAGAACTCAATAAAAATAACTGCTAAAATATTTTATATATCAGAATACAATACACTGACTGCCATTGAGCAAAATACCTTTGAACTGCTCTCTTGATCTTTGGCCAGTACCAGATGCCAATAGCATGCCTAAGTCTTTCTCTCTCTCTGTCTCTCTCTCTCTCTCCTCTCTCTCTCTCTCTCTCTTTTTTTTTTTTTTTTTTTTTTTCCTAAAGTTTAATTTCTGAATTCCCTGAGAGGCCTATGTGTTGTTCCACTTCCAGTGAAATTAAAAATAGTTATTCATGTGTATTGCTTATTAAAAAAAAAAAAAAAAAAAAAAAGGAGGAAAAATATGGAAAAATTACTACAAGCCTACTGTTTTAGTTACAGAATTAGACACATGCTTGAGATTTACCCTTTGGCATTTTATAGCACTTTATTTATATGTGCACATAAGCTTAAAGTGCACATAAGTTTGCCAGCCTGTGGGAATGAAATCACAGCAACTTTAGACAGTTTAGATACACAACAACAATAAATGCTTTAAGAATGTTTCTATTACCTATGCTATTATTTACACTATAGATAAACGTATTTTTGAAAGTGATGCTGCCCCAATTATTATCCACACAATCTCTCACCTGACATCTGACATAGTGTTTTTCCTTGTTTGGTTGTCTTTATTTTATGGGATATCATCATTATTTCAAAGGAGAACTTTCTATGAACAGATTTAACCCATATTTCCACAAATGGGTCCTAATTTGACTAATTTGAAATAATTTAAATATAAAATTACCAACAGGGTATATTCTGCTTGATTATAAAGACTAACACATTGTCACTAGAGTTCCCCATTCAATAAATGCTTTCAGAATAAGAAAAAAAATCATACTCAAAAAATAAAACAGACACAAAAAAAGAACTACCAGTCATGCCCTCATCAGTGACAAAATTGCCCATTACTCTTTCCTTGAAAGCTCAATGACCCACAAGAGATAGATTCACTATGGATCCTGCTATAATTACACATAAAACAAGTTATAACAGAAAATATTAACAATGGTTTAACTTTCTACAGCCAGATCAGGAAAATATGAAAAGTACTACAATTTAGATTTCTGGGCAGACTCCAAGACTTCAACTTTGCCTTTCTGTATCCTATTCAAGTACCCAGACACCTAGGATTTTAGAAATTTTGTGTTGAATGAGTCTTTCAGTTTGATGAGAAATTTAATTCATATTAAAGTTAGTCTATTTCTACAGTTTTTCAGTTTAAATTGAAATTTTGGCAAAATAAAATAAATTTTAAGCTCCCCAGCCTTATCTGTCATGTTTTTTCTATACGAGAATCTGTAACTGTGTATGTATGAAAGATGGTGGAAAATATTTAAAATATGTAAACTTTCAGATTTCTGAGTCTGACTTTCCACAAACAGGAAATGTACACAGTTTGTCTACAAGAAGTTTCAAATCAGTGATCCAAATTCAAACATCTGAGGAAGGGTAGTTTGCATAAACTTATCCAAACAGTTTATTGAATCAGAAATCTGGACTTTCTATTTTCACTTTCTATTTCCCAGAATCAAAGCCTATTTTAGGATTAAAGGGGAGAAAGAAAACAATGTTTACATTAAAATATATACACATTCAAATAAATTATAGTGTTTACAAACAATCTGGATACAGTAAAAGACTCCAAGATTTCTAGCAGGCTTAATTAATAAGACTATTGCAACAAAGAGTCATTTTACTCCATCAAGCATAGCATAATGCTCCCAAGTCTCTTAATCAGAGCCATAAAGAGCTTACAGAGAAGAACAGACAATTTTAATGATCTTCTTCATTACCTCTGAAAAGCTGATCTAAGTAAGACAGATATCTGTATAGATCAAATGATTCCACCAGCTTCCAAATTTACTTTGTTCTGGTGGCTGAGAGACCCTGAAATGGTTCTTCACATTGCATTAAACAAATGAAGTTCTAAAGCATAAATTAATCTGTGATTCAATTCAATTTTATTTTTTTATAGCTCTGATTTTCAGAGACATAAAATCAACATGTTTATCAATTGTAAGTGCTTTCAAGAAAAATCTGTTGATAACCCAAGTATTGAAGCACTGAATAATTCCAATTTTTTTAGTTGTTATTATTATTAATTATTTTTTTTTAGAAGAGGATCTGTTTTAGCAGATTCTAAACGCACAAGCATTTTTAATACAATGAGATTGAAAACGTGACCTGAGATCAAAATCTAGGGTGGCAGAAATTTGCAGATATAAGTGAGGCTTTAATTTATCATTATGCATGTTAAACAAATTCATGAAGAAATTGAGCTTATTGGGGCACTTGTGATGGTGATCCATAAGACTCTGCATATCCAGAAAGAGGTCAGTTCATGTGCCGAAGTGCTGTCACCTAAAAGAAGATAGAAAAAGCATGGGGAAAAAAAATAGCATTCTAGATAACAGCATACTAATGGTCATACAGAATATTTACGACAGAACAGGGAAGTCAATCAGTATCCTTACTGTTTGGAAGAGAAGGTATTAGTAGACTAAACACTATACCACAGATGTTCAGTACTCGTAGACATTAGAACAGCATCTAGATATTAAGGTGATTGACATTCTGTCTGTACAAAACAGATTAAATATTCTGTACAACGTTTTAAGTAATTTTGCAATGCAAAACAGATGTATATTTGCTTTGGCTTCTGCAACCAATATTTAAAATAGAAATTGGGAAGCTGATGCGGAGAAATAACATTTTAACATTCCATTTTATTTTATTGCTTTTCATTTCAGCAGTAACAAATGCATGTTTTTTTTTTTTTTTTTTTTTTTTCTTTTGAGTATTTCCCTTTTTTCTTTAGCACAGAATTAAAATACTCTGATGTTGGAGCAGAACAAGCATAAATTAAAAAAAATAAAAAATAAAAAAAAGTCATCATTATAATACTCTACATGGTGATTATAGGTTAAATCACATATTTTTGGCAAGAAGCATAAAACAACATGGAAAAATGTTTTATATGTTCATTATTAAGTGACTTAAATTTGCCAATTCCTATGCCTCAGTTTTTCATGTTCAACTTTAAAATATACAAAAAGATGTTCAGTCACACAAACAGACAAATTTAAAAATTAACTTATCTTGGCAAAACCTCTAATCCTCAAGATGGCACATTATCTCCCTTACATTTTATTTTTTCTGTCTTGATAAGATCCCAATCCTGTTTTTATTAAATTCCACATAAAATAAATAAATAAATAAATAAAACCATATCCTTCTGACCTCAGTAGATTTTAGCTTTCTAACATGCAATATTGATAAATGTGGGCCAGAATTTTTCAGCCAAACACCTGCAAATTTACTGAAACCAGTAAACTATCTACAGGGATACATCTGACTGCATTATGAAACAAAATGAAAAAAAAAAAAAAAATATCAAAGTTTGGTCAAAAACATATCTATACAGAGACACTGAAGCTTCTGAGAAATCTCTTGGAAACATTCCATGTTAGGGATGTTTGACTTTGTAGTAATTCTGTGGTCAAATATTATTTTGTAGATCAGTCAGTTCTTGCTGAGAAGAATACTGACAGAAATCAGACATATACTGACAGTATCTTCCCTATCATTCAGGAAAACTTGCTATTTATTTCTGACTAAAAAATAAAAATCCTGATCCTTCTTTTTCCCACCCTATCAAACTAGATTTCAATTATGGAAAAAATACACTGCTTTACCCAGATATGTGATAATAATAATAATTTCCCAAAAAAACAACCACTCAAATATAATATTATTGGACTGTAAGGAGTCAAAGAATCAGTTACAGAAAGTAAGATAATATTGTATGATTTTTTGTTACGTAGCCATCAAATTTATAGCCTTATTTCAAAGAATATCAGTTTGTGTTTTGAACATTGCTTATTGTACCACATAGTGGGTACAATATTAAAATCAGTTCTTCCTGCTCTCCGCATATGACATTTTAGAATTTGAGTCTCAGAGCCTAAAAGAAAAAAAATCTAAACAAAAAATATATTTTCCAGTTTTCGTTCTGTTTTTTAGGTTGAGATCTAGAAGTTATACTTTTTCAGTATTATTCATTAATGGCCATCAGGGCTAATTATTATTTCATGTCAAATTTTATTCTCTGGTGTTTATGTAAGAAAACCTAAGTAGGTTTTCCTTATGTGGCTTTAGGGATGCCAAAGTTAATGTCAGCATCCACTCCACTGATACACGCTGATCAGCATTTTCTGTGTCTATAGCTGTAGTGGTCACATAAAAACTGTCTGTGCCATTTCTCCAAATGATTTTGAACTGCTCTGAAGAAGTGAGGTGCTTTTGGGGTGAAACTTAAAACTTGATTTTTCTTTTTTTTTTAATTATTTTCTAAGCTGTAAACAGCTAGATTAAAAGCTGTCCCAATCTTACTTTCTACCACTGTATATTATTATTCAACACAGGCTTGTAAGATCTCTTAATATAAAGTTCAAGTATCTCTTGGCTTCTTTATAAAAGATACTATACATAAACAAACTTAGAGGATTAGAAATTGGCTTTTAAAAATATACAGTGGAATAGGAACTTATTTTTCATAAGTCAAGTCCAAAGCTTCAGAATTTAAGTCAATTTATAGAAGCATTAAATGAAAAGCAATCCCTGGAAAGCAATAGGTTAAAACTGCCATGCTAAATTCATGTAGTATTGGCAGACATGGTAACAATGAACAGGGAATAACAAACTGGAATGGATGGAACAAATCCTTGATGGGTAAGGAGGAGAAATATGCAACAGATTAACAAAGTTAACAACATATAAAGGTATGTTGAATATAATGATGTAATTAGAGTGAAACAAAAGAGTCCAAGTCCCTGGCTGGTTCAGAGTAAGGTTAAACTCATCATACTAAATGCTATTGCCGCATTAAGCTTTACACAAAGAGGAAGTTGTGATTTCTGAGTTACACTTCACTGCTGATGTAGCCAAGGTGATACTGGATGAAAAGAAAGGTGTTATGCTAAACTGTGAATTCATATCATTGTGTAACTAGGATGAAATGATAGCCACCAAGGAGCACTTTTGACTGAAAATTAGGAGTTTTCCAGAGAAGCTCTGGGAGTACAATGCACATTTTTCACTAAATGTTAATGGGATTTGGGTACCTAACTGCATTAGCAACCTTTGAAAATCTCTTTCAAACTGACTGAACTGCAAACAAAAA
This sequence comes from Stictonetta naevosa, assembly GCA_011074415.1. Classification (NCBI taxonomy): domain Eukaryota; kingdom Metazoa; phylum Chordata; class Aves; order Anseriformes; family Anatidae; genus Stictonetta; species Stictonetta naevosa. The sequence goes on from CM021699.1 coordinate 55,725,642, forward strand.
TACATAACTTCTCATTAATCTCCACTATTGTGCTAGTAGACCAGAGGGTAGCTAGTATTGTCACTATCTTTAAATGATGTTTTGGGGTGAACTGGTATATTATAGACCGGTGAACATGACTTCAGTATTAGGTAAATTATCTGAAAATACATTAAAATAGACTTGTAAAAGACACAAATGAGCATAATGCAATAAAAGTCATCAGAGATTCTATAGAAGAAAATTGTACTTCTTAAACCTTGATTTGTTCAAAAGAATAGAGATAATAATGGATAAAAAAAAAATGTTAAATGTAATTTGAATTTCAGAAAGACCCCAAAAGAAAAAGCTTGGCCCAAAGATGTGTATTGGTTATATGTGGAAATTTTTTTGGTAGTGGGAGGATGCTGCAGGGGTGTCCTCTGTGAGAAGAATCTAGAAGCTGCCCCATGTTAGATAATGGCCAGTTTTAGCCAGCTCCACAGGGGCCCACTGCTGGCCAGAGCCATGCCAATAAGCAGTATTGTTTGTGCTTCAGTGTGAGCAGATTTAAGAGGGAAAAAAAAAAAATAGCTGGGAGAGCGAGGAGTGAGAAACAGCCCGTCGGACTCCAAGGTCACTGCAGAAGGAGGGCAGGAGGTGCTCCAGGCACCAGATCAAGTTATCCACCTGCAGCCCACGGGTCCCATGGCAGAGCAGATCTTAGTGACTGGAGCCCGTAGTGAAATCCACAGTGGAGCAGATGGATCTGACCTGGAGGAGGCTGCAGTCGATGGAGAGCACCCACTGGAGCACCCACTGGAGCAGACTCCAGGACAGACCTGTAGCCTGTGGAGAGGAGCCCATGCAGGAGAAGGTGATCTGGCAGGAGCTACCACCCATGGGGGATCCATGTTGGAGCAGTTTGTTCCTGATGGAGTGACCACGTCTTACAGACCGATATTTGGAGCAGTTATTGAAGAGCTGCAGCCAGTGGGAAGCCCGCACAGGATCAATTCAGAAGGACGGCATCCTGTGGGAAGGACCCCATGTGGAGCAGTGGGAGAGAGTGACTGTGAAGGAGCAATGGAGACAAAGTGCTATAGACTTGCAGGAGACCCCATTCCACTTTCCCCTGCGCCACTTGGGAGGAGAACATAGAAGAGGGTAGATGGGGGGAAGGTGTTTTTAGTTTATTTTTTTGGTAGTTTCTCACAGCTCTAGCTTGTAGGTAATAAATTTTGTTAATATCCCTATACTGAGTCTGTTTTGCCCACGACAATACTTGTTGAATGACCTCCCTGTTCTTACCTCAACTCTCGAGCTCTTTCCATCATATTTTCTTCTGCTTTCCCTTTGAGTGAGAGAGAGGTTGTGGTGGAGCTCAGCTGCCCAGGAGAGTAATACCACCACAAGATGTTAGCAGGAAGAGCAGAAAGTCTCCACACACACACACACAGACACACAGACACACAGACACACACACACACACACACACACACACACACAAAGAAAGACTGTGGTTATTAAAAGTAAGTGTTTTCTAATATAACAAAAAGTGCAAAAAGTGGATGAAAATGAATTTTGGAAGTATCTTTATTCTATTATCTAGGGTTGATGGGTCCTGATTTTAGCTTTTATAGTTAGTTTTGGTCAACCAGCTTTAAAGTCACTTAGAAAGCTTTGGGAAGCAGGCAGAAAAACTGACTAAAAGCAGAAAAACAAGCAAATAAAATAGAAGTTTGTACGATTGTCACTATTTCCATGATGCTGTAAGATCAATTTTAAATGCCAGTGACTCTAAAACTGACTAAATAAATAAATAAATAAATAAATAAGAATCATTAGCACAGGAGTAAGTACCCTGTATTTTTGGCTATTGTTTGCAATTTTAGTGCTAACAAATTTCTGGAGACTATTGTGTCATTGAGGCCAGGTTCTGCCAAGACCCTATAATATTCCTATTAAATTTTTACAGGCTCTGAAACAGAGAAGCATCTAGCTTTCTGACTGAATCTTCACTGCTAAGTCTCAAATCATGCCTGTTAATTATTTCAGAGTTCTACTTGTTACAGGTCAAACAAATGTCAAAGACATTTCTAAGACTTCAACAGTCTTAGAAATACCAGCACCCAGAAGTGTTCTTTAACTCTTCTTAATTGACAAGTGTAATAGCAATTATTGTGTCATTACTGAGGTCCACATTCATTATTAGATAAAACAAACTAAAAACAAACAACAACAAAAAATCAAAATTAACTATTTGGTTTGCTACTTACCTGTGTCAGAAATTGCAGAGTCACTTGAAGACTCAACTTTTCCAGGCCTAAATCTGTGGCTAAGATAGCACCTGTTAAGTACAATGTAGACAATGTAGACACATATTTGGAAGTCTAAGTTTAACTGAAATCCATGAAGTCTGAGAGTTTTGTAATGACACACATTTCTGAACCAGAAATGTCAGTCAAGATAGTACACAGATGCTTTGCTGTGTACAGAGAGTATAACCTGTGTACTTCTTGAGTACCAACCTCATTTGGATCTGAGGGTCTACAGATAATGTGATCTATGGGATGGCCCATTACACAGGACTGAATCTCAGTCTCTCGGGGAACTCGATCGAGTTGCCTAAAGATTGCTTTCCAGAGGCCTTAGTGTGACTAAGACATTTAGCAAGGGAGGCAGATATGACACTGAAGTGGACAGAAACCTGCATTTTTATGAAGCAAGTAGGGTACCCTCTTACATTTCAGCTGGCAGCAGGGGAAACATCAAAGCTTCATCTACACATTTGAACTGAGTCCTAGAAGTCAGTTCATAAGCAGCAGCAGGACCGCAATAATTTTCAATACATTTTGTCAGCAGATTAAATACACTTGTACAAATGACACAAAAGGGCTTTTGTGAATTGGACCTTCCATTTTCAAAGCAAAGCACTTTTTCCATTTACAAATCCCATTCATTTATTATCAAGAGAAAAAGACACACATAGTCTTACATAATTTAGCATCTTCATTTACATGAGTGAATTAAAAAATAAATAAATTTAATTTCATGTTTTATTTTGCCCCCAAATAAATTGTTGAGTACATTACATTACATAAAGCCAAGATTCCTTTTGTCAGTGAAAAAAAATGCACCTCCATATCAAATGCTAAAATCTTTCAAAGCATATTTTTCTTTCAACAGCAGAACTTTTAATTAACTTAGACACAATGATACATTACATTACAGATGTAAAATACCCCATGAGGCCAAGAACCCCCACATCACTGCCTGAAAATTTTCTTAACTTTCATCAGAGCTGTTTCTGTGAAGGTGCTACTCTACCATTCTACTTCAAATCCCACATCTGTATTTCCTATAATAGTAACATTTTTGCTGTTGTTCTCTTCAAACTTCTAACTTTCAGTGCATCTGAGGAGTACATTCTGCAATTAGATCAGAAGAAAGCACTTTATTTTTAAATTGCATGTCAACAAACTCTGGAGTTCAGTTGCATAAAATAAATGCACTTCTGCTCCTTACTCCTCTTGTGCTGAAACACTTGTAATTTTTACTTGTCATATACCACTTCCAGTTATATTAGCTTATGAAATGAAGAAATATTAATTTATTACTGATCATTAAACACATTCGTGTACCTTTCCAACAAAGTCTTTTAATGTACATAGAAGACTTACATGACGTGTACTCACAGTGTTCGTTTGCATGATTTTATTAGAAAATTCTTTGACTGCGGTAGACTGCTTGCTTCAGTGGTCTATTGAAATATTTATTTATTTATTTATTTTTTAAGCCGAGCAGAGAAGGAATTTGCTGTATCAGTGAAGAATTGAGTCACATTTCAGCAGCATAATGTTTAGATATTTTGGACAGTGAGATGATTTTTATCCACAATAATTTTGTTCCAATCAGCAATCTTCGTAATGTTTTTAAGAGGGACAAAGACACTTGCACATTCTTTAACTTAATTTAACATATCCAGAAATTATCTTACAAAAAAAAATGTATAAAATTAATTAATTAATTAATTTTGAAGCTTATTAATTTTATTGAGCCCTAAGAGATTATTTCTGTTAATTGTTTGACAGCCCACTGCTATTCATTCTTGCTCAGGTGCATGAAAGTAAGACTTAAATTTGAGGTCTATTTCCAATTAAATCCTTTTTTTTTTTTTTTCCTTTTTTTTTTTTTTTTCAGCACTAGCTTAATATTTTATCTAGTAGATTTCAACAGTGGTTTGTACCATTAATGTCATCTAATTCCATTGTTCCTTACAAGTTTTTTCCCCATTTTTTTTTTCTGCATTCTTGTTTGTTTTACACAACTTTCCCAAATAGCTGTATAGCTGTTGTTTTTTTTTGTTTGTTTGTTTTGTTTTTTTCCCTTAGAAATCAGAAAAAAAAAAAGTAATTTATTGCAAGTTTTAACAGAAGTGAAAATAGGTAAGATTCAGCTCACCTATGACATCAATTCATTCATTAAGTTCCATTTATGTTTGGTGAAGAGATATAGAAAATGTCTTTGTGTGTGATTGCTTGTATGATCTGTTTTAGATAAACATGTTGATGAGATAAATTATTGTGGTGACCATAAGTATAATGGCTAGAAATTCATGGAAGATATGGAAGCTAAGGACCTGCCTTTAGCCAGATGACTCCTATGCAAAATGTATGCAATGCGCCACATCATCATATTAGTCATAGGTTAGAGGAGGATTAATATTGGAACAGTTCCACAATTGTGTGGAATTTATGTAGGTGAAATATCAGCCGATATCTCACAACACTTCAAATGCTGTTATGTATGTGGCATTATATTGAATATATAATATTTTATGAAATAAAATATTATAAAATACTCCTTATGTTTATTAAAAATACAGTGGGCTTTTTCACAGTGGGAGGTACATTATTCCCAATTTCCTATGTATATAAAGGAATTATATCCTGCATTTTTCCTCCTGAAGCACTGAAATCGCTATGAAGGAAGATATTTCCTTTCCTTAATTAGGAAACCGTCAGAAAATAAAGTAAAAAATAAATACACTTTTCTCTAATTTCTAAAGTTTGATTTAATCTGTCAATCCAAAATAAACAGGATTCATAGAGACAATCTGGCATAAATTGCATGTTATTACTCTACTTGTATTTTTTCTCTTCTAGATAGTTCACATCATTTGGAAGTTTCTCTGGAATTTGCTTCTCGAAATAGTAAAGAAATTACAAATCCTGAAGAAAACATCAAAAAGCTAGCTAACTACATGCTTCACTTCTAGCAGAGGCTATAGACATCTTCTCAGGATGAAAAAGTAAATTATTTTAGTTCACAGTGTCAAATAATTGGAAGCAAAATATGCTCAGAACCTTCGGTTTGCATTTTGTCTGGAATTTTGGGAATTCAAGGCATCCCTGAAGCATCATCAACATGAGTATATACAACCTTAATGATTGCTAAAAGGATGCTACTCAGGCACTGGAAAAATAAAAGATTTAGTTGTGATAAGATTTTTTGGCAGACCTTGTAAGGACAATCTTATATGAAAAAAAGGTTACTTTGTGGCTAAACAAAATGATTTTCCTGTCTACAAAATCTTGAGAGTAAGTCTACACAGTTATTTTGCAGAGGTGACAATATAAGGCATACTGATATAAAATCAACAGTACATGAATTAATTAATAAAAATACGAAAGAACAATGAAAACAATATTTTTACTCTTCCATGGGTATAGTTTAGCAGCAGCTGTTAGTGTGCTTTTATTCAGGAGAACTCATACTCACAGTAGACACTTAAGACATACATCATTTGAGGAGGGTTGAGGTGATATGTTTTCTTGTATATGAATAGAATTTTTGAGACCAGTGAAAAAGGATTTTTCAGCAACAGTATAAAAAGTTGTCTTTTTAGCTTGCCAGTATATCTAACAAGGGGACAAACCTACATTATATGAAAAAAAAACAACATGTGGCATTTCCTAGAAAGCAATCTAAGTCGGAGGATATATCTGCATGAAATAGAAACTTTCTTCAGTTTGGATCTCAAAATTCAGGAACGTAATCTGTACCACTTTTTTTTTTTTCTTTTTTTTTTTTTTGTTTCACAAAAAGGATAAGGGCCAAAAGGGTCTTAATTTTACTGAAAATTTTAAAAGGAGAAAGAGGAAAAATATAGCATGTAGCTTTTGTCAGCTCTTTCAGAAACTCCTTCTTCAGTGATGCATACTGAAGCTTTAAAAATATATATATATTTTTTCCTAGCTTCTTCTTTTTCTTTTTCTGTGAAATGCTCTTGGGGAAAAGTGAGACGAGACCAGGACTAGTACGGAGGAGGAAAAAAGGAAACACAGGCAGATCCTAAAAGCATCCCTCAGCACTACGGGCACAGACATGACCAAGATTAAGTCACAGTAATCTCTAGGAGTTTTGTTGAATGACAAATACAGATCCCATGCTAAACAACAGATATGATATTTTGGAGCATGCCTAGAAGAATTATCTTTTGCAGTGTCTGGAGGGGGAACAAGGTGGAGAATTACACAATTTCTTTCCCCCAAAAAAGGATTTGAATGATGCAGAAATATGTGGCTCAGGTGCCAATGTAAAGGAATAAGGCAGCAAACATCTGTATTTGCTTTGTGCAATTATCCAGATTTGCTGGTAGCTCTGTTAGATATAGTTGTATTCCTGCTTATCGTAGACTTCCTTAGTAGCTTCTGTTAAAGTGACTCAGATGTTTCTGAAAATTAGAGTAAGAATCATGTTGTCAGTATACACGTAACTATAACTTTAAGTAAAACCTTATACCTATATTTTGGAGTATGAATATGAAATTTGGAGATGATATCAGATAAGAATCAAAGAAGTCCCTGTTTCTGTGAATGCTGGTTTAAATTTCCACTTAATTATTGGATTTATGACATTCTTTTTTTCAAGCTATTTATTATGTTACAAAACACAAGTAAAATGATTCCTATGTAACAAGATTACTATGACTGCAATATCAAAGTTCTGAAGGATTTCAGGAAGTGTCCAAATTTACAAGCCTCCATAAGTTTAATTTAACTGGATGTATTCACATTACAATGTTATCTTTAACAGTATGATGATGTACTAGTTTGTTCCCAGTAAAATCTTGCTGCAGACTAGTCTAATCTCATGATCCTGTGGAGAATTTTGTTATTTCCTATCCTGTTTCCCATGATAATTTATTTATTACTCAATAAAAAAACAGAACTTTCCTTCCAAATGAAAATTAAGATATACATTCCAAAATGTTTATTAATTACAAAATACAATTAAAGTCCAAGGACTTAACATTAAATTACGGGGAAGATATGACATTCTGAAACAAAGCAAATCATCTAAGAAACTACCAAGTGCATTGTTTAAATTTGCTCAATCTAGCATACATCAATACAGACAAGTCTTTTGTTTTAAGCTATATCAAATATCTATCCATTACTCAGGGCACTTTAGATGTATTTCAGTATATTTCACTGCCTCTTGTGTTCGTGATTTATTTTTATCACAGCATAGTAATCAGTCATGTAAAGCTGAAGGCTTTCACAACTTTTTAAACATTTACCAATGAAATGCACATAAATATTGATATAAATATATCAAAAAAGGAAGCATAAAATCTATGATTAAATAGGTTGCTGTTTCTGAGATAACAGCTAGAAAGTAATGCCAACTGAGTAATACCAACTCAAAGCCACAGCAAAGATGTGGTACCTAGAATATATCTTATCTGAAAAATAATACTGGTTCAATAACTTTGCTTCCTTGTCTAAACTTTCATATATGACACTCTCAGACAATAGGTCTGAGATAAGCAAAAGAATATTTTCAATTCTTACTTTTTATTAACCTAGAGGTTCCCTAGATTATAAAGACAACAGAAACACTACCCTGCTAGTGACCAGCTTTATCATTCAGATCAGTTAAACATAGAAATAGAGCACACTCCTTTCACAGTGACAACATTTAACCTAAAGAATATCCAAGCAAGAGAACTGGATTTTTTTTTTTTTTTTTTTTTTTCCATTTTCTGTATCCTCAAGAGAAGACCTAGATGCTTGAAGGAGTCCCCCTATGTCATTTTAGAAGAAAGAAAAATTTCTCCAAGAAAACTTCCCTCCTATATTCCTCTTATCTTTTGTCAACAGCTTGTCACCATTGCTGCACTGCACCTTGCTGCCACTCCAAAATAAATGACCATAGGACCATGTTCTTGGCTAAAGAATTGCTAAAATGATGCAAGCTATATATTTATGTTATATATATATATATATATAAAATGAAAACCATGAAAAATATTTCTAACATGGACCATTTCAATGTCACTATTTCCTGCCTGGTCCCTGCCAGTGGTTTTATGGGCCCCACAGAAACAGAAATGAACTCTGGTGCAGCAATAGAAGAGATTGGCCAAGGTCAATGAGAGCTGCCCATGCTGGTTCACCCAAATACAAAATTAACGTGCAGCTACCTGATCATGACAACCAAGCACAAGTTACTGGCAACTGTGTTAGTTATGAGGTCAGCTCAAAGTGTTGTACACCACCTGACTTTAAAGCCTATCAGTTCATGAAAGCCTTATGGGAAAAGAGTGTTTAACCAGCAATACAAGAGGAGAAGGAGATTGCTACCCACTTGTAAAATCTTAAATAATTAAATGCTATTAATTGCATTTCAGCATGTATTATTAGACTTACAAGTAATATTTAATCTTTAACAAAGGAAATCTATACTCTATATATTGAATATTCGTTCTGATACCTCTGTGATTACCTAAAGAGGACAGGGAGTATGTTGATTTTACCTGCAATACCATTAACTATAAAGCTGGCCCTAATTTATCAGTGAGACCAGTTTGATCAGGATGCAGCTAACTTCTGATGTCATGCACCATAAAATAAAAATTCTGTTAAAGAAACCATTCAAAGATGGGGAAAATGAAAAGGGAAAGGGAAAGGGAAAAAGGAAAGGGAAAGAGAAAGGGAAAGGGAAAGGGAAAGGGAAAGGGAAAGGGAAAGGGAAAGGGAAAGGGAAAGGGAAAGGGAAAGGGAAAGGGAAAGGGAAA
>CM021699.1:55734697-55828807 GCA_011074415.1 Stictonetta naevosa
GGAAAGGGAAAGGGAAAGGGAAAGGGAAAGGGAAAGGGAAAGGGAAAAGGAAAGGGAAAAGGAAAGGGAAAGGAACATTCTGGAAGAGATAGTATATTCTTTTCCAGTTTAGACTGCCCCTGTTTACTGGGTCCGGCTGGGATGGAGGTAACTTTCCCTGCAGCAGCCCATATGGTGCTGTGCTCTGCACTTGTAGCTAGAGCAGCACTGGTATCACACCAGTTTTGTGTCTACTGCTGAGCAATACTGGCACAGCATCAGGAGGATGCTCCAATGCCCTCTTGGAGGGAGCTCCAATGCCCTCCAAGAGCCATCAGGCAGAGGGTGGGCAAGTGATGGGGAGGGGAAATCACTATGGCAGATGACTTCAACCAACCAAAGGGATATTTCATACGATACGATGTCACACAGCAATAAAAAGTGGGAAAGGGGAAAGAGAAGGGGAGGGGCTGGCCCTTGTTATGAAAATGTCTGTCCTCCCAAAAAATGGCTACGCGTATTGAGGCCCTGCTTCAGGGATGTGGCCGAGCATCACTCGTTGATGGGAAGTAGAGAGTAATTTCTTTTCTCTCTCTGTGGTTCTACACAGTCTTTGCTTCTTTGCTTTTTTTTTTTTTTTGCTTTGTTTTGTTTGTTTTCTTCTTCTTTTTTTTTTTTTTGTTTCCCCCTTCCTTTTCCCTTTAATTAAAATATCCTTTTCTCAACCCATGAGTTGTTTTTTATCTTTCCAGCATACTTTCTTTTTCCCCTCGTCTTCTGAGTGAGACAGTGTTTTGTAGTAGAGTTCAGCTGCCTAGCAAGGTAAAAACACCACACCCTTTCACTTAGAGTTGCAGTGCTCACCTTACAAAATATGTCTTGTGTATCTTGATAGATTGTTGCAACCTCTGTACTATTACCTGAAATCAACATTGTCCCTAATCTCAAATGACGTACCAGAGTGGTAGCTTCAAGTGGGATTTCAAACAGAGGCCCTGCATTGCTGAGCTCTAGGTCCCAGTTCAGAACCGTAATTCCTATCTTTCATCCTGAGGCACCTGACTCTCCCTAGACAGCTGAATAATATGGGAGACGGTTCTGCAGTCCTTGCCTGATGGCAGGTCTCTGCAGACTTCAGGTGTATAAGACCTTTACTGACCCAGCACTTCCTAGCCCTATACAACAGAATTATCTGAAAATGTGGCAGTTTTAAAATATTCTACAATGGGAAATGTTCAGTTTATGATTTGGTTCACATCTTCTAAATACATGCCTTTGAGCAGAACATCTTCAGCATTCAGAGATGATAATGAGGTAATGATAAATTACTGTTTTTGATGTCTGTTTGGCTAGCAGCCAGTAGCAGCAGTTAGGATCAAAAGAACAACAGATGTCCTTTATAATATATCAGTTACTGAGGGGATGATCCCAGATCTGAAGCACTGTAAGTCCCTTCAAGAGGAGAACATAAGTGTAGAAAATATCACAGAGGTAGAATTAGATTATACAAAATATATATTTCAGATGAATACCTTATGTATCTTTGATTTCTTGGGTCAGTCTGCTGAGTTTAGTTACAAAAGATCAAATCAAGTACTTGGACTGCAGAAATAGGTAGAAATATAATAAATATTATGTTCATTATGTCCAGGACAATAAGGAAAGGAGGTTTATCAGTTTTATAGTGTATGTCTAGACTTACGAATGATTTGCTAGAAACAGTTTTTCTGCTTCTCAGAGATATCCTTTCATCTGTTTTGTTATTTGTTTTATATTGTTTGTTGTTGTTTAATGGTGATACAGACACTTTCAGTTGGTAGATATTAAACTAGAATCAGCTGGATTCTCTCTACAAAATATTTTACTACAGACAACCTATATGTCTGTTGTCTGTCCTTCTTTCTTAAACAGACCCCTGCATGTTAGACAGCATGCAGGATCTTGGGGCATACCATAGACAAACACCCATAAGAATAGAAAAAAATGTCAGTAAAGGATAGTGTGGGTTGTGTCTTTACTTTATCCTGAGCCATTACTAGCTGTTTACACAAAGAAACACGGGCTATAATTTTGATATTTACAATTTAACTTTGTTAAGATTCCCACTTAATGATTGCTTCTGCCTTGCCCACACTGCTGTTCTGGCCTCCAGAAGGGACCACACAGCACTTGTCTTTTCCTCTCTTTTCAACTATTTTTTTTTTTTTTTTTTTTTCCACAAAGCTTTTCTTCCTCAATCTACAGCTTAAATTTACAACAAATCTCATATTGCTTTTTCCAAAGGTCAATTCAGGTTGCTCTCTTTTAGCAGGTAGAATATGTGCAAATCAGAATTTCTCATGCAGATGAATAATAGATGATTTTCTTTTTTATTTTTTTTCAAGCAGAATACTAATTATAGAAAGTATTTGAATGGTGAAATAGGGCAAGAAAGAAAGCAACTTGCAATTTTCCATAACCAACACACTTGTTATTTTACTTTGTTCTTAGAATGAAGTGTCATGCAACAAGTTGATGAAAACTTTTCATTTGAAACACTTAAAGCTCACTAGAAAGAGTGTCAAAACCCACTTAATACTCTGTAAGAGGTATCTGTGGGATATGCCTGTTCACATGGAAAAACAATGTACAATATTGTGCAAAATTACTGACTTGGTTCTGGAAAGGCACATAGATATACTTGCTTATTTCCAATGGTGTTTTATTCCTTCAGGAAGACTAACATAACTACATAAATGGCAAATTTTATCTTCAGTATAATGGCCAAGTTATTCCGTCAGTAATTTAGCCAAGTGTAAAGTAACATATCAGTCTGTGAGTATCATCCAAAATTTCAGAGGCACTACAGTGTGATATATAGATATATAGATATATATACACATAAATTTATACACACACCCACAAACAAACATAAAATCATAGGATCATGGAAAGGTTTGGGCTGGAAGAAACCTTAAAATTATCTAATTCTAATATCCTGCCACAAGCAAGGCCACTTTCTACTAGATCGTTGGAACATGAAGAATCATTTGGTTCAAGTCCTGAGCAGAAAAACACAATGTGCTTTCTCTGTGTTGGAGATGGTACTTCTCTGGTACATCACTGGGTAGCTTTTTCTGTTTTATATAGTATATGACTAAGGATGGACAATTTCTCTCAACCAGACTTCTGTTGGTATCAACCACAGTGGTTGTAAGCTGAACACAACTGAAGTCCATCTAAACAGATCACAGAATTTGATGTCTCATTTCTTCATATTTCCTTTTTGTCACTTCAGTGAATACCAAATTTAACATTCTTTAACTGTCTGACCATTTTAGTACTGGAAGGATTTATTTTGAAACTCTTCCACACATTAGCGAACAGGGAGACTGAAAATTGAACATATTTTGACTCCTAAATTCCAAATGATTCCCACTCTAACCAATGATAGATGCAGTTCACCATGCCTAATTTTGTGTTGTTAGATGTCTTTGTATTATCCACCTGACATAACCTTCATATGCAGTTAGGAGAAATGTGAGCTTCAGAAGAAGCTCACCGTGAAATACGTATTAAAAAAATGAACAAATGATTCAGCTAAAAGGGTTAATGTTTCTTTCTATTAACTCTGATGATTATCTGAGATATAAACATTTAGAACTTGTGAAGGTTACCTGGATGAATTCCAGCTGTCGTATTTTTTTGGTGCTTTTTCTCCCAATCCCCAAATATAAGCATGAGATTTTCAGCATAAATAAATATATCAGAATCTGGATATCACTTTGAATACTGTCAAATAGAAATACTGAGAAAGATTTCACAGAAAAGTGTGAGCACTGAAAATTGTCAATACAGGCTTACCAATTGGAATTTCAAAATGATTTTATCCTTTGCTATTAAAGAGTTGCAGGCTTGTCCTATTTTTCAAAAAGTCTCTGCCTGTAAAATCTGTTAAGTGTGTATTTGTCTTCCTCACTTCTTTTCAAAGTATAGGAAGATCCATTATTCCAAGGCAGAAATTTAAATTACAAAAGCGGAAAACAAGAGCTCTGAGAGCTCGGGAGTTAAGAATCTTCTCTCAGACTCTGCTTGTTAAGTGTCCTTAGTGGATACTCAGTAACCTCTGGAGCCATTATCTCCTGCCATTAGGGTTTTAAATCTGGTTTACTTTAATAGAAATAATGAGAATTTGGATGAAAAATTATAAAATACCAAAATCTCAGGCAGAGGCAAAGACAAAACAAAATAAAACAAGTTTCTGTGCTATGTCCATATCTTTTACCTTTATCATTCTTCTTTTGTACTCCATGGTTCATCCTCCCAGTGTCACCATGAATATGGTATTTCCACTATTACTTTATTATCAGGTTTAAAAAATAACTTTAGTCATTTTTTTAGTAATCATTAGTTTCATGAAATCCTTTTTCAATCATGCCTGTATTTGCACACTATATTTTAAGTTGCACACTATATTAAAACTTTAGATGTCTATATTTGAAGCATAAATATATCAAATGAAAACACCAATAAAATTATACTCAGGAAAAAAGTTTTAGGGATCCCCATGAAAAGAAAAAAAAATCAAGTCTATTTTATACTAATTTTGTTTCATGTCAAAGTGTTAAATTTGTTTTAAAACATGTAAGAACTACTTTCTCTTAACCACAACTTGAGGACCTTTACTAGGCCAAATGAGTACTCCTGTCTGTTGGCTAAGATTAGTTTGTGTTTTAGGACAAGGACCCTTCGTTGTTTTAGAGCTACAGTGTTCTCAGCAGAGAACAGATCTCATGTACACAACCACAATTAAAATATTTGAGATTATTAATAGATTAAAAACTGTAAAACCAGTTATAAACAACAGCAGATTTGGTGTTCAAAACAGGGAGGCGTTACTGTATTTGAGTTACAAAAAAGATACTGGTATGGACATATCTAATCCTTAAATCTACCTAAAGATTAATAGACATTGGAAATAAATGGACAAAACAAGTTGTATCTGTAAGTCTATTTGAACTTTAAAGTTTATTTCTGTATAATCCTGCAGAAATATTTGCTCCTTTGAAGTTGGTGTGCTTTCAAGAGATATTTACAATTTGGTAAAAATACAGCCCTTGCTTTTCTCCAGAGAACAAAATGGTTCATCCAGTTTCACAGATGTGGCACCCTATTCCTGGACTCAAATGTCAGACCTTTTGGGAAAGCACATCCCATGGTTTGAGGCATGCAGTAATTTAAATTTAGATCAAGTCAACAGGAAAAGCTTCCTGTCAGAGTGCATTCTTTTAGCCAAAAGGAAGAGAAAGAATATAGTTCAACACATAAAAAATTTAACTTGCAAACACTTTCAGTGAGTGTAAATGGAACAGTAGGAAAAAAAAATCTTGTAATTAACAAATTTTCTCTTTCCATCTTCAGATTCTCTGAAGCTCTTGCTTGAATACTTCTGTAATAACTTATTACAGGAGAGATTTAAGATAGATTACAGGAAAGATTCAAACTCAAGCTTTTTGTCAACCTACATTACTTCAGTTAAGACACTGTGGTTCATAAAATGGAAAGCACAATTGAAATTTAATGGAATTTAATGTTTGTTGTTATTATTTAGTTTGCATAATGATCTATTTATCTACAAATATTAAGTTTTACTTTAAATCTAGATGTCTACAATGTACCATATGTGGGTAAGGACCTGAACTTTACCTATGTTCAAGAAGACATCTTTGAAAATGGACTTCTCTGTTTTCTCCATGTCTTTTAGTGGAAATTTCCATTCTTCTCCATTTCTTTGGTGAAAAAATACAAAGACCATTCCTTCCATTAAAAGTTATGTTATGATCCATTTAAAGAAGTCCAACCATGAAAACCTCTATGGACAGCAAATCAAATTTACAAGAAGCTGACCTTTTAGAAGCAATTCAAACTGAATTGTTTTTCAGTGGTACTATAATGTTTTGAATGCTTTTGAATGCCTTTTTTTTTCCTTTTTTTTTTTTTTTCCTTTGTAAATTTCTATGTTCCTCCTGGGGAAAAAAAAAAGGGGGGGGGGGGGGAGAGAGATTTTCTTTTAATATGAATATAATTACTTCCAATGTGAAAAATTATTTAAAGTTCTCTTTATATAAAACCAAAGACTACAATCCAGAAGTCCAGACATGAAACCAAGTTCTATAAAAAGCAAATGTCCTATTTTAACTATTAGGATCTCAAATTAATATCTCTTTTTGATAGTGGAAAATAGATTATTTTCCTGTTCCACAAAATTTCTCAGTGAAAAAGAAAAGGCCACTAGAAGGAATTCCTTTCAGTTATGGTATAATGAAAGAAATTTCCATTAAACAAACAAACAAACAAACAAAAAAGCCATCAAATGATCAAATGTAGGTTCATTTTACATAAGAGCTGTGGACACACAGATGGATTATTGCTTTCCTTGAACACAGATTCATTCCTCAGTGCTTCTGCTTGCCTTCATCAACATTCCAATCTGCAGGCCTCTGGCTACAGCCACACACACAGGCACTCACAGTGGTGTGGAGGAGCTGATTGCATAGCCTGAAGTGTATGAAGAAAGGCTTATTACAAAACAAATGTATGAGGTTTTCCTACAGTGTCACTCCCCTCAAGCAAGCAAGGCAGGAAATTCATCATGATTCTGCAAAGTAATTAAATTATAAAGGAAAAGTAAACCCTATTTATCTAAAGCAAACTTTGGTTTAACTAAAGACAACATCTAAGGCTTTCCCAAAGAAAATATCTAAAATAAAGCAGTTATGAAAGGTGAGACAGAATAGATGTAAATAGAATGAATGTAGATTCATGTTATGTAAACAAGACTTAAGGTTAAATGCACCAAACACCCACAGCGCTGACAGAAATATTTTATGGCATGTATCTGATGACAGTGAAGTATAGCACACTCTAAATATTGGATTTTTTAATTCTAGTGGTAGATACTCAAACCAGTTGAATTCTGCCCTTGTGAATACTACTATTTGTTTGTTTATTTGTTTGTTTTTTTTTTTTGTTTTATGTATCACATAAAGAATATCTAATGGTGTTTGGAGTAAGGCCTGAGTTCACTTAATCTAACATGCCTAAAAACTTGCAGTAATTTCACATAATGTAGTTGAAATATGACCTCCATCAAATTCAAAGGCTTCCGTACAGCCAGTGTTTTAGTTATGGTGTGGCTCAATCTGTCAGTCTTCTCATAATCAGATAACTATTGCACAGCTCACTGTTTTCAAGTCTTAAAATATAAGCTTATCAAGTTGTGAAGTATAAAACTCTTAGACACTTGAATGTATTTTCAAAGTCACTTAAAGGAAAAATCAAGAAACCGATGCTGGTAGGCAATTATCTCTGCATGAGGTTACGCGATACTTAAAAAGAAAACAAAAGAGAGTGTTTTACCAAACTTATACTTGTTCACTAGGTTTGCTAATCTATCTAGAGAAGACCAACACCTGAAGTAGCCAATACCAACCACCAAAGAAAGCAAAAATGAGAACAAATCTAAGCAGGGCATCCAGCCAATATTATGGGGTGCAGCTCTTCCACCCTGCAGTGATTGTCTTGTACTATGACTCATCCAACTCTGAAGTAATCTAATAAAGATATGATCCAGGGCAGTGTGATAGGAATCATGATTGATTTTGCACACACAGGTTTCTGACATGTACAAATGGAGAGAACTATTTCATAGATAATGATTTGATGCTTACAGAAAGTCAAAGACATAATTCATAAAACCAACCGCTTTTCTTTGTAGGAGAGAATATTTTACTTCATGTAAAGGCTGTGTAGAAAACAGTATTTAACTTGTAATAAACTTTAATTAAATAAAATGTTAGCTCTGAACTGGAGAAATAATGAACATATAAATGTTTTTCGTAAGATATTCTCTCGACTGTTGGAATGAATTATTTTCAGCCATATCTTTTATGACTATCCACTTGCTTGGATTTAATTAGAAGTTGTGCCAATAAAAACACTAATTTTCAGCTTATGACTTGAAATATTCCAATACTAAATTATCAGATATGCTTTCTGATTTCCAACAAGATAGCTATTTGAAAAAGGTCCATCATATCACAGCAAAGAACCCACATTACTTTACCTCATAACATGCTTGAAAGTTAAGTAATGCAATTCATCTGCCACATTGCAAATTGAGAAGAATGAGGATCTGATTTTTTGTTTGCTTTGTCTTTTTGTTTGTCTTTTAATGAATGTCTATCTAGAAATTATTGTTATGCTTAAAGAAGTCATGAACTTTTGATGGACAATTCACAACCATAAAAACAATGGATATATTTGGCAGTTAGGCATATTCAATATGCACATTCAGCACTATCACAAAACAAAACCAATCACAACTTTGTCTTCTTCCATGCTTACAAATGAGCAGTCTCATTAGCAGTTAATACTATAAATAAGGAAGATTATTCATATGGAAACTCTTCCTTTCTGTGCACCTTTGATCTTCTCTGTCCCATATCGACAACCATAACAAAACACCAGAAAACTTCAGATGAATGAGTTTTCAAAAAATGTTCATGACTTTGTCAACTTTACTAAATTACATATCAAATAGAACTGAAATAATTGAACTTTTTTTAAAATTTAAATTTTTATTAGACACTATTATATGCTACATTATTTTGAAACTCACTGTAATTTTCATTAGGTTTTTAGATCAAACAAAAGCTTTATTCAGCCTGAAATGAAGTGTCATTGCTTCTTATTAATCTTCAGATACAGATTATATTTATTATAGTGTATGTGTATATATATGTAATGTACATGTGTATGTATATGAAAGGTAAATTTCCCTATACTTTTGCTGTTTTTTCAGAAGAGTAGAAAAAAAAAAAAACACAGAGTTTGTACTCTCCACCCAAGACTACACCGCACTGTAGCAATCCCCACCCAATTCCTGTGTCCCTCTGGACATGTGTACATTTCTAACAAGATGAGTACTGGAAACTGCTCCAAGTTCTCACTGAGGTATTTCTAATTCTCTCTTCTTTCATCTAGAAACTTTTTTTTTTCCTTATAGCTAATGCCAGTCAATTAGCATTAAGAAAACAGATAGATTAACTTCACTGAAGAAGAACAATATACAGTAAGAATAGAATTTACAGATATCAGAAGTCATACATGAAGTGCCATAAAGTCTGCAGGATGTGAAGCAATATCTTAGTTACTGCACATAGCCACCTTTCTAACTTCTATTCCAAACTGCCAGTATCCATTACAGTTTCATTTATTACTACACACTTCTTTCTTTCTTCTTGCAATCATTTATTTAGAAAAGGAAGCTTCTGTTGCATTTACCACTGCTGTGCAGAACTAGAAAGAACCTGGTTTTCACAGATATTAACCAAACTTAAATTCTTATATCAGATAGAGTTATACTGTGAGCCCCATCTATATTTAAACAACTGGCCAACATGTACTGTCATATATCTTGTTCTAAATCAATTAAAGTGTTATAAAACTGCATAGACTAGCTGTGTTCTCATACACTTTAAACTAATTCTATACTTATTCTTCTTCAAAACTGTAATGTCAGATTAAGTTAAATCACCTTACATTCTAAGTAAATGTTTTGTAACCTACAGGATAGTTTCAGAAATTGTGTTTCACTATATTAATTTCCATTTATTTATTCAACGACTCTGCCTAAGTGTTTTTATTTCCATGATTTCTCTTTAAATCTAATTTCATTAGGATTTAATGATTTCTAAAGGCATTCTTTCTCTTTTTTGTTTCTTTGTTTGTTTGTTTTTTTGTTTTGTTTTGTTTATCCTCAGAAAAACAAGCTGCTGTTTGTTAGTCTGCCACTAGGTAATTTATAGGCCCTATCCACATCTGTCTTTATCACCTACATCCCTGTTCATATTATTGGCGTACATGTACAAAATTGTGTAATGCCCGAGTAATAGAGCTACAGGAGAAAATTGTCCACTCTGATACCTTGAGGCTTCTTGATGAGAAAGTGGAGACATTCTCCTGAATGAACTCATTGCTGCTTGTGCCACCAACTGACCATGTCAATGGCTTCTGAACAACACCAGTGAAAGAATGTTACCATCAGCAATACTTAGTGAAATTCACAGACTGTGCACCATATCTTCATCTAAAACTGGTTGCAGAGAAAGAAATCTGAGGCCTGCTGGATATCGTTCCCATCATTTTTATTCATAATCATCCTCAAAATTTTGGGGAAAGCTGAAAAGCTGACATTCCATCTCAAGAATGTTAGATTTTAGTCAAGTCTGACACAATTACTACTTTAAAAGAGGATAAAATTGAGAAGAGAGGAGCAGTTATATAACACAGTGAAAACTTACTACAGTCTTTTCTGTCTGTAACCACTGATATCCTCAAGTCCTGGCCACTAATATTTCCTTTCCTTTTTCCTTTCCCCTAAACATTCACATGTTATAAAGCTTTGGGGATGGAAACTCTCAGCCCCTGAACTCACCTAGGGGAATGTGCACAATCCAGGATGCACCATAATTTTCAATACCTTGATGTGCATTGTGCTAGTGAGAATTTTAATTAAACTCAGTGGCAGATAGTCTGAAGCAGCTGAGCCCCATAGCTATTGTGTATGAAGGGAAAGCATTAAAGGAGTAGATGGATAATTATATTGAAATCAAGATACTTTTCACAATCCCATATAATTATCTAGGTCACCAGGATGGCCTATCAAAAACAGGAAATCCTTGCAACTCAGGCACATTTATATACATATATTTTTGTTATAATATCAAGCTTGGACAATATTATATGTGCGTAGTATAATTTTAAACCACGTATGTTTCCCACAAGCTATTTCTTAAAATACAAACTCCTGAAAAAATAACTCTATCTTCCTCTGTATCCAGAAATATCTAAAAGCCTATCCCACCCTATGTCTGCACCGCAAAAGCTATTTTTTTTTAAAGATGATACTTCATTTTCTGGAAAATGAAGCAGAAAATAGAGGTAAGAAGCTGAGATTTGCACAGATAACTCCACAGTGTTATCAGAGTTGGAAATACTGTTAGGAAGACCTTAGTTATCATTGCATCATGATCCCACAGAAGAAAAAAAAAAAAAAAAAAAAAAAAAAAGACAAGAATTCAGAACCAATTACATCATGATAGATGTCATAAAAATCTGTAAAAATTCTATCAAGTAAATAAGTTGATAATTTCTTCAGTAAATGTAAATACTGAGTGTTTTTAAAGTATACTGCTTATACTGAATGTGTTGTAGTAAGTTCAGAATGGAGATGAGAATTTTGACAACTGCTACAATTAGGACTGAATCGTGAAAAGAAATCACTTTCTCAAGCTCAGATTAGTATTCCTGTTAGGTATGATAATTATCATCTCATCACCTATGACTCTTTACTTTAAAATAAATAAACGTGCAAGCAAACAAAAAAACAGAAACAGAAAAAAAATGAAAAAGTGAGTCTTCAGAAAGACTTTACTTTTTCCCTTTCTCACACACACAAAAAAATTCCTTTGAAATTGCCAAAACACCTGCTTGCTCATTAGTAATTTTGCTTTACAGTGAGGCTGAGGTAAACAGGTAAAATGTTCATTTTACATCAGGCTACCAGAGTCAGCACCATTTGGGTGGAAATCACAAGAATGGACAGCCAGGTGTCTGTGGCACAAGGTCTAGGTCATTGGACCACTGGTTCCAATCCTGATTTCCTATTGAAAAATATTCCAGAAGGTCTTTGCCAGCAGGCAGAAGTATGCTCCTTTATCTATTTTAATTTAAACTTCTACAATTTTTTTTTTTTTTTTTTTTTTGGTATCAAGATTTTCTTTTCCCTTTTTCTGTCACCTCAGTGGTTTTGTAAACTTAGCTTATATGTGATGTCTCCTTACTCTTTTAGCTGATGAGTCCCTGACATTTTATTCTCTTTTCATAAGCCAGCTGTTCCATCACCTCTATCATTTTAACTGTCCCTTTTCATTCTCTGCCGTGTCCTTCTTGAGATGCAGAGACCAGGACAGCTCACCATGCTCAAGATGTAAACACATGAAACACAAGACTTGTGGCATGCTGTCTCTATCTGTCCTGATCCCAATACCCTTCCTGATAATGCCAGATTATGCTGAGTTTTCTTTTTTATTTATTTTTAATACCACTGAATGCCAAGGCAATGGTTTCAGACAATTGTCAGTCCAAGTTTCTTGAGTTAAGGGCTATTTTCAAGTTCAGTATTGGAGAAAAGTAACATACAATGAAAAGTTAAATGACTTTGTCACTGTAGCTGAACCAGACATATTTCAAACTGTCTCTTTTCTTGTTTTCTGTTGCATCATTAGGCAACTCTAGATTCTTGTGAGTTCTTCTTTGTCTCTCCAGCTTTCCTTCTTTACTGATTTATCTCTCTTGATACATTATTAGAAATAAGAAAACAGTTCTAGAAATCTATGGCTTAATGGTCATTCTCAGAAATTTGATTTACCAAGGCATAACTCACTGCCTCCACAGCCTCCTCCCTGGCTTAAAACCAGCTATGCTCATGGTTTGTATCTGCAAAGGGCAAAGCATCACATATCTAAAACAAACAGATAACATGGTATCACAGTGAGACCAAACTGTATTTAAAGAGAACATGAAACATTCAAAATATCCTTTGAAATTCTACTTTCAATAAGCAAACTTTAGAAGTGTTTACAAACATGCCTTCAGAAAGCCCCACCAAACATGCTGTAAGTGAAAGTTTTTTTTAAGATCTCATCCACATCTAGTTTAGAAGATAAATAAATAAATAAATGTCTCAGCTTTCTCCTTGTCTCATGAGAACCATCTGACAGCTCTTTGGTATCATAATGAAGCCTTTCCCCATGGGGCCTATTTTAAAATATTTCTATTGTTTTCTGTGTTAGCTAGGGAACTCCCTAGCCAGTTTGTGTTCTCATTTGAGGCAACAGTCTACCAGTAAATAAAAATGTTCAATTACCAAATGAGATCTGAAACTGCTGCCCTATCACCTTACACACCATTTAAAAAAAAAAAGAAAAAAGAAAAAAAAGATACTGGGAAAACAGGAAATAACACTGATTTGGGATTCGTTTTTGAATAGTATTCACTAATTAACTATCCAAAATACAGGAAAATCTTCATTATTTCAGTGGTGGAGTTGTAGTTAATAAAATCTTTTTATTTACAACAGTCACAGGAGTATTCAAACCAGGAGCTATGTGCCTGCTAGTATGGGAATTAAACAGTACTTGAAAACACACTTCTGTGTCAAGTCTAACAAAGTATTCTACATGATATACACATTAAACTAAGTTCTTTTGAAAGAAAAAAAATAAATAAATAAAAATCAGTTTTACGAATTTTCCTTTGTAATGGACCAAGCTCCCTATAGGTTTTCCATACATGCATAGGCAAAGCTCACACACTTTTTAGTTTCTTTCAACTACTCAAATTAAGTTGATATTTATGAAACATAACAGTCTAATCTCGAAGTCAGGGAGGTTTCGATGGCTAACACATATACTCATATTTTTAATGCTTCCTCCACATTCTTTCTTCATCATTTCCCTTTTCCTTCAATCATACTGAAAGATACCTGTTTTTAGTGCATTACCTTATCATACTTCTACCCTATTATCCTACTTACAAAGATCCAAACTTGTTCAGTTGCCCCAGTTTGTTTCTTTGAGTCATAGCATAACTGCACTTCTATACTTTTATATTTATGTTGTTTTTATTGGGATGGGACAGGAAATCTTCATTTCTTTATTCAATACTCTTAATGTTACTCAGTAATTCCCTGCATGGTACCTAGAATTTCTGTCCCAAGCATATGTGAATTAATAGACTCTGAATGACTAAAAAATAAATAATTCACATAATTGAAACTCAGTTCAGCATCAAGTTCATCTCAAATGTCTTTTGACTTCCCTTTTGAGAAAAGGAAATGGAGAAACAGGAACCATATTGTAGTTTTCCTCCTAAAATAACTGGAGCTGAAGTTACTTTCATATGAAAGCAGTGTTTGGAGACACCCAGTTTCAATTTATTCTTTCTGAAACTGTCAGTCATTTTAATATCAGGTCTGCTTAATGCATCTAAGAGTTTTAACACTGAAGTAATTTTACACATTAATTTTGGAATACATTTTTCTTCAAAATAAGTGAAGAAACTTGAGAAGTACACTGCCTCAGCTACTTGGCACTCAACTCAGTTAGGCAATAGCACATCTAGAAGTCAAAACAACATCCATATTGACAGTTAGCAAAGGTTTGAAAAGCAAATATAAGAACAATCAACACAGAATGTTGTATCTGCAACAATCATGCAACGTCTCTTCAGCTGCCATCTATTAAAAAAAAAAAAAAGATATTTTTATTATTTAGCTAGAAAGGTGTTAGCTCACATACTGCTTCTCTGATGCATGACATTATATAAGCTTGAAAACTATCCACTTCCTCATTATGGCAGCTGCCAAAATAGTACCTCTTTTATATTCAAAGACAGATTACTAACATACTCCCAGCAAAACAGAGAAGGAGCAAAAAATAGGGTATATATCTTCCAGTGGACTCATTCATTCTAGGCTTTTGTAGTGCTAGTTTATATTTGCTGTTTTTTATTAAATTTCCTTAAATATTCCAACTTCTGTCACTTGCCCATTCAAAAATATGGTATTAATTTTAAGGAGATAATATGTAGCTAATTATTTATATTAGTGTGGCTGTTAAATCTTATCTTGGTAAGGAAATAAGTCATAATGTAGTTTGGTGAAATGCCTTCCTTCATGGTGCTCAGAAGTCCTTGTTCTGGACTGATGCAAACATCCTTTTATTTTTGTTACAACCCCTGTTGACTCTCCTCTGTATTGCTCTTCCTTATATTTCCCAATTCTGAGAATAATTAGCAACACCCACTTGTGATAGCAGGGCTGCAGCAGTCTAACAGTCATATCTTGCCAACATCAGCTGTGCTTCAGTATTTATTTATTAAGATCACAATATTTACACAGGACAAACTTGCTGAGATGGCAGAGAGATGAATACAGTTGCAGCAGCTGAATTTCAGCTTGACTTTCAAAATGAAATAAAATCCATACTGGATAACATTTATCTCTAAGAGGAAATCCAAACCTTTAATTCTGATTTCAAATTATGTTTTGCATGTAGTCTATAGGTGACGGAAGTAAATTTTGTACTGCAGGGTTTAGAGGGACAAAACTGATTTGTGCCCTGCATTTAAATAGCAGAGGGTAGAGACATGCAAGAAAAAGACTCATCACTTAGATTGGCATCCTGTTTGTACTGCTACTCTACTGTACTGTACTACTCTAACTGAGCAAGCCACAGTCTTGCTTTGTAAATCATGATATACTTCTCATATCCTCTTGTCAGTACTGATGTCATACTGTTAAGCAATATGAAAACTAACACCTGTATATTCAGTAAGTCTACTACTTTCTTAATTCATCCAAGGTGGAAAGAAACAATAGACAGGCTCATGACTTAATGTGTATATGCTTTACAGTAGAGTGAACACTTGAATAACTTAAAGGACCAGAGTCCTCCATTAGGAGGTCTTCTAAGGAAAGCTGCTAAAGTGCAACACATAAGTTTACACTCAAAGACACAGTATATTAGGAAGATTACTGGCTGCTATATCCCCTTTTTAGAAAATGGTGTGTGCTTTCTCTTCATTTGCATTTATTCAATCATATCCTGACATAATATACATTGATGCAATCATATCATTGCATATGAACCAGTAATGAATTCCCTTATATCTAGGAATAAAAGAACTAGCAATGAAATACTAAGCCCTTCATAATATAAGTAGAGCTAGGTCCCTTAGTTACTTCAAAAGTAATGTCTTCCAAAGGAAAATGTGAAGCCTGTGATTTTTTCTAGAAAATGAAGAAGCCAAGGAGATCACCTTTACATAGAGGATGTGCAGAAAATAAATGCCACAGAAAGATTTCTGAGTGAGAAGCTGCCTCCATCTGTGAAGGCAGGTGTTGCCAATGTAACCTTAATTGTACCAGTCATTATGACTCTGGTGCTTGCTACCAGAAGTAGTTGAGTGGAGGTCTTCAAAAACATGTAGATGTAGAGCTTAGTGACATGGTTTAATGGTGGACTTGGCAGTGCTAGGTTAAAAGTTGGAGTAGATGATCTTAGAGGTCTTTTCCAACCTAAATGATTCTATGATTTTATGATTCTATAAAATACAGCAATTTTCCTCTTCAATTTTGGATATCTGGGTGTCAGGGAGCAGCGAGGCCTGGATGCTCCCCAGGACAAATGCCAAGGGCCCTCAGCGATATGGCACTATTTCACAGAGTCTGAGCATAGTGAGCTGAGCCTAGTGCCTGCAACAGGGTTCACTGACAGCCTCAGACACAGCAAGCCATGAACTAGGACCAAGGAATCCGGTGAGGAGCAGCAGCAAATAGGGCTGAAGACAAGACACCAGCCCAAGGGGTCCATCCAGGAGCTCAAGAGAGAGCTGAATCATAGAATGGTTTGGGCTGGAAGGGAATTCAAAGATCATTTAACTTCACCCCCTGCCATAGGCAGGGATGACACCCAATAGATAGGTTGCTCAGGGCCTCATCTAACCTGGTCTTGAACACCCCCAGGGATGGGGCACCCACAACCTCTCTGGGCAACCCATTCCAGTGCCTCACCACCCTTCTACAGTGAAAAATTTCCTCCTAATCTCTAATCTAAATCTCACCTCTTTTAGTTTAAAGCTATTCCCTCTCATACTGTCATTATCCGATTGAGCAAAGAGTTTCTAGCAAAGAGTTGCTCTCCATCTTTTTTATAAGTCCCCTTTAAGTACTGAAAGCTCACAGTGAGGTCCCCCTGGAGCTTTCTCTTCTGTAGGCTGAAAGGCCCCAAGTCTCTCAGCCTTTCTTTGTAGGAGAGGTGCTCTGGCCCTTGATCATCTCGGTAGCCCTCCTCTGGACCTGCTCTAACAGATCAACATCCTTCTTGTGTTGGGGGCTCCAGACCTGGATTCAGCACTCCAAGTGGGGCCTCACAAGGGCAGAGTAGAGGGGGACAGTGACCTCCCTCGACCTGCTGTCCACTCCTCTTTTGATGCAGCCCAGGATGCAGATGGGCTGCAAGAGCACACTGCCAGCTCATGTCAAACTTTTCATCCACCAAAACCCCCCAAGTCCTTCTCAGCAGGGCTGTTCTCAATGAGTTCTTCTCCCAGTCTGTACTCCTATCTGGGATTGCTCCGGCCCAGGCGCAGCACCTTGCACTTTGACTTTTTGAACCTCATTAGGTTCATGTGGGGCCAATTTTCAGGCTTTTCCTGAAATCTTTTGGATGGCACCCCTTCCTTCTGTTCTATTGACTGCAGCACTCAGAATCACAGAATCACAGAATAGTCTGGGTTGGAAGAGACCACCAAGATCACCTAGTCCAACCTCTAACCTAACAATAACAAGTCCTCCTCTAAACCATATCACTGAACTCTACTTCTAAACGTCTTTTAGAGATCTCCAGGGATGGTGACTCAATCACTTCCCTGGGCAGCCCATTCCAATGCCTAATAACTACTTCCATAAAGAAGTTTTTCCTAACATCCAACCTAAACCTCCCCTGGCGCAACTTTAGCCCATTCCCCTTTGTCCTATCACCAGGCACGTGAGAGAATAGACCAATCCCCACCTCGCAATAGCCTCCTTTAAGGTACCTCCTTTAAGGTACCTCCTTTAAGGTACATAATCTTGGTGTCATCTGCAGACTTGCTGAGGGTGCACTTGATCCCACTGTCTATGTCACTGATAACGATATTATACAGTACGTATCCGAGGACAGATCCCTGATGTACACCTCTCACCACCGGCTTCCACCTGGACATAGAGCTACTGACCACCACTCTCTGGATGCGTCCTTCAAGCCAACTCCTTATCCACTGAATGGTCCATCCATAAAATCCATAACTCTAATTTGGAGACCAGGGTGTCATGTGGGACTGTGTTAAAGCTTTTGCAGAATTCCAGGTAGATGATATTGGTCGGTCTTCCTTTGTCAAATGATACAGTCACTTCCTCGTAGAAAGCCATCAGATTGGTCAGTCACGATTTACCCTTGGTGAAGTCATGCTGGCTGTCTCAGATCACCTCTTTGTCTTGCATGTGCCTTGACATATCTTCCAGGAGGATCTTTTCCATGATCTTGCCAGGCACAGAGGTGAGGCTCACCAGTGTGTAGTTTCTACGGTCCTCTTTTCTATCCTTTTCAAAAATATGAGTGATGTTTCCCTTTTTCCAGTCACCAGTAACGTTGCCTTACTGCCAGGACTTTTCAAATATGATGGGGAGAGGCCTGGCAACTACATAAGCCAATTCCTTCAGGCCCCAGGGATGCATGTCATCAGGCCCCAGAGACTTGTACTTGTTTAGTTTCATCAGGTGGTCTCAAACCTGCTCTTCACTTACAGTGATTGGGAGTTTGCTACCCCAGCCTCCATCTACAGGTTCAGGGAAACAAAAGTCTTGGGAAGCTTGACTGGTAGTGAATACTGAGGCAAAGACGTTGTTGAGTACCTCAGCCTTCTCCACGTCTCTCATTATCAGTTCACTCTTCTCATCCACCAGAAGGGGTACATTCTCCTTGGCCTTTCTTTTCTGATAAATGTACCTCTTGAATCCCTGGCACCCTTTCATAATAGCTTAGACGGGGACTGAAGGCCCCAGGCTGAGATAAAATGGGGCTCCTGGGCCCATGGGGTGGTAGGTTTCAGGTGGGGCAGGTCAGGGCCATTTGGCCCTGTAGGTGCCCTGAGGACCCTGATATGGGGCCACCCGGAAATATCCTGCAGTGACATCACCTATATTTTGTTGAAGAAGTCCCAGGAAACAGTATGTATAAAGTTCAGAGTGGAGAGCACTGACAGATAGTCCATAGTAGAACTGAGGACTTCTCATTTCCTTGACAGTAAATATAAAATGAACTCCCTATGTATGAAGGTAAACTTTTTATTGGAAAAAAATAATAATAATAATGATCATGAATGATCAGGTAATGAAGGACTTTGACGTGCCTAAATGGAAGCATAATTAGATTTATTTATTTATTTATTTATTTACTGGGGGGAGGGAGGAGGGGTGTCTAATTTTTCAGTGCTGAGCTGTACAACCTGAATGAATTATAAATATGTTAATGTGAAATTTGTATTGGACAAACATGCCAAGAACTCAAAAATGTACAATGGTTTTGTCTCACCTCCAGTTAACAATGATTCACCTTCACACAACAGTTTTGCATGCACGTTTAAAGCTTCTCAGGATATATTATTTTTCCAAAATGGGCAGCTTCTCTGATTTTAATCAGTGTTGAGTGATTAGCATTCTTGAAGATATGCATGAGAAACATTCTTAAGTATGGTTAATCTGACCTCTCCAGCTATATTAAAGATTATGTTAGTTTTTATGAACCATGAATATACAATCATTGACTGCTAGGAGGTAGCTATAAACCCTGGAGTACTTGATCAAAAGTAGTTACCTGATCATAACTGTTTTTTGGTCTGCATGAAATAAATTGACCTTTTATTCTTTTTATCATTAGTGAGCATCAATAACACAGTAAACATCGCTATGGATTGTCAGAAGCTTTTCAGTCTAACAGAAGTCTCGATATGGAGGCAAAAAAATGGCACAAAATACCGACCTGTCTCCAGTCCCATAGATAGACAGGATTCTGACTCAAGGGTCAGATAAAATGCAAATGCCTTCTGTGCTCATAGACCTGTTTTTTTGGATTAAGCTTTTTTATGATCAGTAAATGTGATAATTCTGTAGGAAAGCCTGGAGCTTCTCTTGGTTCATTCTGGCTTTTCCCTCACAATACCTGGATACCTGTACAAGACAGTACTCCTAACTTGTCTCAATGTCAAAAGTCTTGTTTCCAAGCATTTAATTGAGGTACTTCTAGCTTCAGATTAATAAAACTATGAGCAATCTATATAAGAGCAAAGTCTGATACACGATAGCTACAATATAATATAGAACAGCATATAATATTGGTGGTTTTTTTCACATAATAATTCATTATTTTATGGACCCATAGTCCTTTAGGCAACTGAATTAAGATAAAACTTAGTTTGAGATGAGGACATCTCAGTATAGCTGTTTGCATGCCAATGAGCCATCCTGGCTGTTTGTTTAGTTCAGGATGTACTGGATCATTCTTTGAGGTCTGAACTGATTATCTTTTCCTTGACTTCAAGAGGAGTTAAGATACCTGTGGACAGACAGACACCTATCTATAGAAAAATGAGAAGACAGGTGGTCACCTTTTGTGTCACCAGACATTAATCTGGATCTGAATCCTAAATCTCTTAAATATTACAATTTATCCACCACAAGAACACCCATCTAAGTGAAATAGTTGTCCAAAGAATAGGGGAAGAAAGGAGATTTTAAATGGAAAATGAGTTTTCAATAATTTTGTATATTATTTACTGCTGAATGAGCAATGGATAACTAACCATGTTTGAAGAATTATGGCCTTCAAAACAAAACAAATACCTGCCGAAACATTGAAGTGTCTGTCCTTCTATTAAATATGGTCAGTTATCCATCACTCAAGGAAAGGAAAAAAAAAAAGTCTAAAAAAAGTCTGTCTGTCTGGGTAATTATAAAGCAGTTTTAAAACTATTTACAACAAATAAATACACACATTTAAATTATTTTTTAACAACTTAACAGCTTTAACAGCTATGTCAGAATATATTTTTTTCTTCTCTCATATAAGTATAGCTTGCTATTATTTACCCATAGGTAAATAATTTAATGAGACAAGATTATTTATTTATTTATTTATTTATTTTTCTGACAGCATCACAATAGCAGTATTACAAAATTATTGTTAGAAAATACTGTGCAAATAAAACATAAACATGTAACTGAAAGAGACTACTGGAATGATAAATTTCTTACTTTTAAATGTGAAAGAATATACATACACCAAGTCTAGAAAGTTACTTTTGAAAAAAAAAAAAAAAAAAAGTTTTTGACAACTTTGAGTTAACAAAACATAATGAGGATAAAAGTCATTATGTAAGCCTAACTAACTCTAGTGCATTTGGTGTCCCTTCTATAATAGTGTAGGTATTAGCTGAGAAAAAGAAAATTGATGAAATACTTTAAAATTCAATAATACTAATACTAATGAAGAATATAAACCTAAAGACAAAATAGTTCTGTTAGCAAAAAATCTAACAATGCAAAATGAGTACTAACATCATATAGGGTCTAGGATGTTAATTAACCATCAGTCAACTTTTCCTGTTTTAACATTGAGGAGGTCATAAAATCTTTCAAATATTTTCTTAATTAAAAGTTATATGCAAAATATCTGTCATGGTACATGTTTATTTCTGCAATATTGTACTGATATTAGATGATGTTTCTGAAGACCTCATAGAGCTTAATAAGAACAAAACAGAGATGGTTTAGAAGCAAAAATACTTATTTAGAAATTACACTAGAAGTTGAGAGAATTAAAAAATTGAAGATATTTAATGAAAATCCTATAGAAAATCTAAAAGAAGTTATTTCCTAGAATACTGCAGGGTGTTGGATTTTTTTGTTTGTTTGTTTGTTTTGTTTTAATCAGTGAAATATCTGTAAACCCAGTTATTCAACTGTCATCAGTTAATATTTACAGTTTTTCTGAATACACATCAATGTGGCATTGGAGACATAAGATGCAGACTTTTTTAAGGAGTAGAAATGTTGCATAAATAAAAGGTCTGGAGTGACAACTATGACATCATTTCTAAGAGACGATATTTTTCTTTCTACCATCAGGTAGCAGTGAAAAGCAATACATCATTTTTACTAAAATAGGATTAAGCCTACTGTATTTCAAAGTCACAAATCAATTTTCACAGTGTTTTAACATGTGGGATTTCAAATGAATAGCAATTAGTAGTAAAATAAATGAATGCTGGCTGCAATGAGGTTTTCTGTTTCAATGGAAACTTTGCATAGGAAATTAACTTCAAAACAAGAAGTGAATGTTTAAGGACTAGATAATGTGAATTGTTATTTTGTAGTTGTTGTTGTTTCTGTTTGTTGTTGTTGTTGTTGCTGTTTTCCTTCCTTCTTAAGAGTTTTGATCAACAGCAAGCTGAATATGAGCCAGCAGTGTGCCTTGGCAGATAGGATGGCCAACCGTATCCTGGGGTGAATCAGAAACGGCATTGCTAGTTGGTCAAGGAATGTGATTGTCTTGCTCTACTCTGTGCTGGTGTGGCCTCACCTTGAGTACTGTGTGCAGTTTGGGGTACCATGGTATAAGAAAGATATAAACATGTCCAAGGAGTCCAACAAAGTCTAGAAGGGAAAACTCTTGAGGAGCATCTGAAGTCACTTGGATTGTTCAACCTAGAGAATAGGAGGCTGAGGGGAGGCCTCATCACAGTCTACAGCTTCTTCACGAGGGAGAGCATAGGGACAGGAGATGATCTCTTCTCACTGGTGACCAGTAACAGGACCTAAGGGGAACGGCTTGAAGCTGTGACAGGGGTGGTTCTGGCTGGATATCGGTAACAGGTTCTTCATCAAGAGGGTGGTTGAGCGCTGGAACAGGCTCCCCAGGGAAGTTGTCACAGCACCAAGCCTGCTGGAGTTCAAGGACAATGCTCTCAGACACATGGTCTGATATTTTTTGGTCCTATGTGCAGCCAGGAGTTGGACTCAATGATCCTTGTGGGTCCCTTCCAACTTGGATATTCTAAGAGTGATGGACAGGTACCGTTCCACCCATGCCAACATACACACAAAAACAAAAGTCAAAGAGAACTACTTACATTTGAAACAATTTAATGGGAACTATCATTCTTAAAGCAATGATCAATACAGATGATCTGTCAGTGTTGGAAATGTCATTTGGAATGGGAAAGTATAAAAATGAGAAAATAAACATGGGGAGAAATAAAAGCAAATTTACTCAATTTAAGTTTTCAGCCATATCAGAATCTGATCTTCAAGCTTAGTGAACATAGTGGATTTCCACTTTGACTTAGGCATGAAACCACTTTGAAACCATACTGCTTTTATTGTACTTTGACTCCATTAAATGAATGTACTTTGGTTATGCCTTTCACATATGTAAACTGTGATTATAGAATAGATAAACACAATTTCATTTAGCCATGGAGTAAGACTTCTTAGTAAAAAAGTATATGTTATCTTTTGGAAAACAAATTGGTTAAGTTTTTAACTAATTAAGGACTAAAGAGTGAGAGCAGCCTGTAGCCTCCTGAAGCATCAGAGACCACTTTCCCACTTCATCCCAAAACTCTAAGCTACTTCTGCTACATCACCTTCTTTCCAGCACATGAATATCTGTTTTACTTATTTATTTATTTTTTATGTTATTTATTTTGTCTTTTGGCAGATGCATCCCATTGGGACCCATTGACTTATGGATGTCCAGCTTTGGTAGGACATCCATGATAGGTGTGCGATCTCACAGACTGCCAATGCTTGATGCAGAGCCCCGCACCTTGCCACACCAGCTGCACACCCATGTACACGCACTGCTGGACCCTCTCTGATCGCGGTGGGTGGTGACGCGTTGCTTCCCTCCCAGAGGCTGTTTCTAGGCAGTGGGTGTGGGTGCAGTCACTGTGGCCCTGGTAACGCTCACTCCCTGTCAGCCTCTCTCAGGAGAGCTGGCTGGTGCGGCCTGGTCGTGCTGCTGTGCTGGGCCAGCCCTAGCGAAGCAAGGGCCCGAGATCCCGCTGTAATTCCTGGGCAGCGGACCTTGACTACTGAGTCTACTACTGAGTAGTAGTCAGGCATTGGAATGATTTGCCCAGGGAAGTGGTAGTGTCACTGTCCCTGGACGTATTTAAGGAGAGGTTAGACTTTGTGCTTAAGGACATGGTTTAGGGGGTGACACTGGTAGTAGGTTGATGGTTGGACCAAATGGTCTTTTCCAAACTTAATGATTCTATGATTCCCCCTGCAAGCATTTCTCAAACTTTCCCTAAGCTAAGAACAATCCAACCTGCTCTATAAAACAAAACCATAACAGATAATACTGCTAGAAGCTTTTATTTTGTAACCAAACAGAGTAGAACTGAAGACATTGAACGAATAGTTTTCTGAGTGGTGAGAAAAGGCCTGAAAAAAAAGCTGCATTCTTTATCTTCTTTATATTTTCTTTGAAGTGACAACTAAACCCTACCTCTGTCTTCCCACCTGTATTCTAGTTGTGCACTTTTTACTTGATCAAACTCACCTCAGTTTGAAAAACACAGATACTGTCTATCAGTAGATGGACTACCTACAGATAGAGTGTACACATTTCTTTTTGAGGTGGTTATTCATAGTACCTTTGGAGACAATTAGAAGAAAAGGCTCCTAGGTTTATCTGAATCTGAGGTATACATCTAAAATACAATAGATGAATTGGTTGAAACAGTTCTCTTTTTATAAAATAAGAACAATGCTACCACAATTCCCAGGAATGTTATGAAGATATAAGTTGTACAATATCACCTAATACCTCTATAAAATATCCATTGATTGCAAACATTTAACAAACAAGTTCTGTGGTTTTACTCTGTTTTCTCTGGGAAAACTGACTTTAGACAAGATAAACTCATTTGCCCAAGACAGCTGCAAAAGCCAGGGACCCAGCTAGACCCACAACAGCTTGGAATATCTTTGTCACTCATCAATACTGAGAGTTTTGGAGAAGATGCCAGATATGATTTTGTAGAGGAACTATTTTCATTAAGTGTATCTCTATATTTTGAGAACTTGTATTTGAAACCTTAATTTTTGACTGAGCAGGGGGTTGTGTTTTAAGCATTTTATCATCCCAAAACACATTTTTACCAAAACATATTTTCACTTGAGCTGTTGTAGAATTTAAATGCAAAGATACGTTCTGACAAACACAAAAATATTTGGAAGAAACTAGGACCATTTATTTCCTCTAAAGATAGTAAGACAGCTTTCATTTTTTTTCTTGAAGTCTACAGAAATCTACTATCTAAATTTCTCAAAGGAGGATATGAATGTGAAAAATTGTAGAGTCACTGATAATGAAGTTCACACTGCAGAAATGTTTGTACAGAACCAGTGTGCCAGAGAAACTAGCAGTCAACTCCCCAATAACTGGCAGTCTTGAGAAGATGTGCCAAAACCTGTTTTGGCTTTGCATCCAGGCAAAGCCCAACATCTGTATAGTCTGCACCCAGCAAAACAGTCTGCTGCAGCTCTCTGAGAAATCTTATGGTTTTCAAGCATTTCCTGAGAAACCATTCTGCGATTCTCTGCTGTCCAGCCAAACAAATATTCACAGGCCAGATCTATGTTTGATACATCCTTGAGAACTACAGCCCATGAGTTTTCTTCTTGCTGTGCCTCTTAGTTGACACAATTGGAAGCCCTTTGTGTCTACTGTCTGAAGTAAACTGTTTGAGAGTAAACTTTGACAGTAAAGTGGTGTTAGTATCTGAATTCGTATTCCAAATTCAGTTATAAAAAGCATATCTGTTGCAAAGGTGATGTAAGTACATCAAGGCTATATTAACTGACCACTAATGGTTGTAGCACATTAGAACCACTCCTAGAATATGTGTTCCAATTTGGCTTCATTTGTACGAAATCTGGTTTGCATCCTTTGAACCACTGTAAAGTAAGGCATGGAAAGCAGAGAGGACCAGGAAATTTGTTTCAAAGGTGCATTTCTGTTTCAAATTAAAATTGTAATATGAACATACACTAAAGTTCATAAATATGATGTTTCTCATTCCAATATGACTTCTGTTTGACTTCAACAAAAGATTGTTTCCACAATAATTATCACCTAACAGTCAAGCTCCTACCTCTAAAATATGCTTCCACTAATTTCAAAAAAACATGGCCAATTTTCCTCAGAACTAAAGCTTACAGTTACTATTAAATACTGGCAATAAAGCACTAGAAATGTTTGTAAAGTACACAACTGACAACAACAACAACAGAAATTCTTCATCATAGACAGAAGTTTAGTTTTATTTTGAACAGCAAGGTTTGGGGAAAACTTTCCACAACTAACTCAATAGGAGATTGCTTTTTCTTTCATTTTTAAAGAGAACTCTGATCTCCCCTTTGATTATTCAGAAATCACGGAGATAAGATGTAAGATGCACTACGAAGTAATTCACAAGAAAATTAAATGCATTATTCTTTCCATAATAATCACTTTTACAAACCACAGCATAAATAAGTGCAGCTTGAGTGACAGCTTAATTTATATACAATGCTAGATTTAAAATGTTTATTTATTTATTTATTTTTTCACTCCTGAAGTTTTCTCTGCTTCAGCTTTTGATCTTCCTATAATCTTGACACTCTCACTCAGAAAAGGATGAACTTTAGGTGTTGCTAAAAATAAAATGTAAAAAAAATGTTTCAGCTGACAATATTCAAGATTCCTTGTATGCCTAGAACAAAGAGTATGAGCACAGTAGGAACCACTTAAAGGTCATTTTTACAATATCAGGTAATGTTACAACTAAAAAAAAAAAAAAAAAAAAAAGAAAAGCAGAATATTCTTGGCTGAAATTAGTCAGAACTTTTTCAAGTGTACAGTATAAGTCATTAATACTTGGTTTTGGCACATGATCACTCTAAATAATAATGACTTTCACCAAAAAAAAAAAAAAAAAAAAAAAGAGGTTTAATTGCCTAACCTACATTGTCTTATATAATAACATGGAAAGCTTTCTTAATCCACTCTTCCCTTAAAGTATTTTATCCATTATGTCAAATTCTGCTGTTCTTTTCAGCTGCTCCACAATGGTTTAGGCAATAAGGCTTCACTAACCTTACTAAGAGTAAAATATAACCTAATTTTGTGCCCTGATATAATAGGCTTAGTCGTTGATCCTGAAAAGACTAATGCCTATCTTCTGTGCTGCAGCCAGCTCCACTGGCATCAATGAAACTCCTTAGTGTACAAAGAGTGTACACACACATTAATCTTCGCAGAAATAGAGACCTAAATTCTATGTGAATGAAACAGGACCGAACCCTGTGCTACAATGCAACATTTTGCAATGGAGAACACTACAACATGGCAAATACAGCTGCATGATTCTTCAAAATATTTTTCTGAAATTTTGAAATGAAAATTTAACTTTTTTGTACATCAGAAAGTATCTGTGAATGCTTTTATTTTTTGTGATGACTTAAAGAAATGTCATGTTTGTACATTTCTACTCTAAAAATAATGAAAATTTACAGCAAAATAAAATATTCCTTTCAATTGTTTCAGATTGAAGTATGAACACTTTATACTTAAATAAATACATTCCAGTTTACAGACAAATTTCTATGGGTAAAGTAGCCATAGAAAGAAGGTTTTGTTGGATAATTTTTCATTGCCTTATTTTCAGCTCAGACTAAATGAAATTCAAGATAAAATGGTGACCCTCAGAATTCATTGCACATATCTTAAGTTCAGAAATGAAAAGATATGTATATAACTTAGTTTGACAGTATGACCTTAATGAACTCTGAACAAGTCTTATGCATTTTTCTGTGAAATCTTGTCACTGATATAACTTGGAAGGAATAGTAAGTCTGTAACATATATTTTCAGACGAGAAGCCACATCAATTAAATTGATTTTAGCAGAAAAAGACAGGCAGTCTGTTCCAGCCCATTCCATATTAAGACTAACATGTTTCATTTGCCTTCAGCTGGTGTTTCAAGACCTATTCGTCATGCAGAACTCTTCAATACAACTCCTTTTTCACATAGTTGTTATTACAGCAATTTTTAGAGCTTTAGACTTAAGGCTTTTGTGTTATTTGCTAGGTGGACGTCACATTCTTGGCACATTAGGCACATATGGATTAAAGCAGACAGCAAATTTGAGTACGTCTGTTGAGTACAAAGCAAATGTCTCAAAAACATCCTGTTATCTGATTGATGACTAGTGAGTTCTTCTTGGTCTTTGGTTAATGTACATATGTATGGGGTTTACTTGGTGTGTTGGGTCTGTCTGGGATGGAGTTACCTTTCCCTGAAGCAGCCCACAAAGTGCTGTGCTCTGCACTTGTAGCTGGAACAGCATTGGTATCACTCCAGTGTTGTGTCTATTGCTGCATAGTGCTGGCACAGCATCAGGACTCCCTTCAAGCCCCCAAGAGCCATCAGGCTGGGGGTGGGCAAATGATGGCGAGGGGATATCACCAGGGCAGCTGACCTGAACCAACCAAAGGGATATTCCATAACACCTGATGTCACACTCATCAATAAAAAGGGGTGGCTCTCGTGGGGGAGGGTGGTCCTCCTGAACAACCGCTATGCATTTTGAGGCCCTGCTTCCCAGGACATGGCTGAACATCGCTCGTTGATGGGAAGTAGAGAATAACTTTTTTTTTCTTTCTCTCTGTGCTTCCGTGCAGCCTTGTTGTTTCTTTTTTTTTTTCTTTTACTCTCCATTCCCTTTCCCTTTAATTAAATCATTCTCATCTCAAACCTCGAGCTCTTTGTGTTGACTTTTCTCCCCCTTCCTCTTTGAGGAGGGGGGGAGCGAGAGAGAGGTTGTGGTGGAGCTCGGCTGCCCACTCGAGTAAAACCACCACACTTGGCAAGGTTTTGGTAGTGGGAGGCTGCAGGGCTGGTCTCTGTGAGAAGAATCTAGAAGCTCTCCCATGTTAGTTAAGGGCCAGTTTCAGCCAGCTCCACAGGGGCCTGCAACTGGCCAGACCCATGGCAATACACAATGTTGCTTGTGCCTCAGTGAGAGCAGATTTAAGAAAGGGAAATAAAAACCTGCAATGCAACAACACCTGTGAGACCGAGTAGTGAGATAGAGCCCTGCAGAAACCAAGGTCAATGAAGAAGGAGGGCAGGAGGTGCTCCAGACATGGAGCTGAAGTTCCCCTGTGGCCTGCGGAGAGGCCTGTGGTGGAGATCT
The DNA here is from genome assembly GCA_011074415.1 of Stictonetta naevosa. Taxonomy (NCBI): domain Eukaryota; kingdom Metazoa; phylum Chordata; class Aves; order Anseriformes; family Anatidae; genus Stictonetta; species Stictonetta naevosa. The sequence goes on from CM021699.1 coordinate 55,763,632, forward strand.
CTTGCTGCAGCCCATGATGTACCACAGCAGAGCATATCTCTATGCTGCAGCCCATGGGGAGCCCCAGGTGGAGCTGGTGGATGTGGCCTGGAGGAGGCTGCGGCCCATGGAGAACCCCCATGGCAGCAGGCCCCAGGCCTGAGCTGCAGCCCATGGAGATGAGCCCATGCAGGAGCAGGGGTCTGGGGGGATCTCTTGCCCATGGGAGACCCATGTTGGAGCAGTTTGCTCCTGATGGATGGTTCCCATCATACAGACCATACAGACTTTGCAGCAGTTCTTGAAGAGCTGCTGCCTGTGGAGGGTTCACGCAGGCTAAGTTCGGGAAGGACAGCCTTTTGTGGGAGGGACCTTATGTTGGAGCAGGGGAAGAGAGTGACATTAAAGGAACAGTGGAGATGAAGTGCTATAGACTGACCACAATCCCTATTCCTCGTTCCCCTGTGCTACTTGGGAGGGTGACATAGAAGAGGGTGGATGTGAGTAAAGTGTTTTTGTTGTTGTTGTTTGGTTGTTGTTTCTCACTGCTCTGGCTTGTTAGTAATAGGTAATAAATTTCATTAATCTCCCTGTGCTCAGTCTGTTTTGCTTGTGACAATAATTGTTGAGCAATCTTCTCTTGCTTATCTCCACCCTTGAGCCCTTTCCATCCCATTTTCTCACCCTTTCCCTTTGAGGAGGGGGAGTGAGAGAACAGTTTTGGCAGAGCTCAGCTGCCCAGCTGGGTAAAACCACCACATTAGTATCAAAGGATGCCAACAACAGCTTTCATGCTACCAGAACTTTATTTAAATAAGACAGGGAACATTTTCAAATAAGACATTTAAGATAACTAATTAACCTTCAGTACTATACATACATATGCTTGTGCTTGACTTTCTCTTACTAACCTCTGTGAGACTGAGGTTCAACACAAAACATCCTTATCTTGTCTGAAAATATACATTGAAGAAGCATGGAGAAACATACTTACCAATATTTGAAACTAATAAAAGAAGGCCTGGAGAGCACTTGAGCTGTGGGAGCTAAACAAACAAGCTAAACAAGAAGAAAATTGTGTTGTTTTTTTTTTTTTTTTTTGTTTTGTTTTGTTTGTTTGTTTGTTTCCTGATGAAGTGCTTTTATATAACTGAGTATGACAGAAGAGGTCTGAGAAAGTAAATTGTTCTGAGCAGCCCTGCTCTGACAGGAGAGGTGAGTCACTGGTGTATATACTACAAACAAGTGGCCATTTCAGAAGTAGCTTCAGCCCTTGCTCTTCCCAAGGAAAGGACCAAGCAGAAGAGTAAAGTTAATTTGCTGAACAGAATTCTTAATGCAGGATTCTCCGTGGGGTGTTTCTTTGCTTTGAATAGCCTACACTGTAAGGGAAAGAGCAACTGCCAGTTTTATTATGTGATTCTGAGTGTGGAAGTATATTTTCAGTTCATTTCAGTACGTTCCTGACTGCTTCAAGTGGAGTTCTGATATTAAAGTCCAGAACACTAGAGTAAGTAAAGTAATTGAGAAGAAATATATATATAGCTGCTCTTAAATATTCATTAAAATATGATTTTTCATTGCCTTTCACACCATAGGCTATTAGGGATGTACAGAAAAGTGTTTTTAATAACCAATGAGGAATCTCATTGTGTGTTTTGTACTTCCATTACTTTGAATGTTAGATACCTAATATTAGCTAGCTGTCATTAGATCCCTGTTTTTGATATCTACAGGTGTGAGATACAGACAAAATATTCAAGAGTTATGTGCTCCTCTCACCTTCATTTTCTGCCCTCATTTCTTATTGATTACACTAGATTCACACATTGGTTATATTGAGCAATAGGTGCAGGTTTTGTTTTTGTTTTTCTGTAGTTTCTTGTTTGTTTGTTTTCCCCCAGAATATCATAGGTATTAAGGTTTGTAAAGATATTAGAAACTATCTTGTGTGTAGGGGTTGCTACATAAAGTATTATTTATTTTAAGAAAAATTCTTATGAATACGTAAATAATGACTCGCACAGGTTCAACAAGATACCTGTATCTTAAAATTTAAATTCCTGGAAAGGGACTCTTGATGTCCAGACTTCTTAGGCTGCTGTTCAAACTACTTCCACTTCTTTAGGTGCAGGTCTTTTAGTCTTTTTAAAAAATCTTAAAACACAAATCCACTCCAAATTGTCACTTTTAATAACTGTTAAAATTTAAGGTAGCATTCCATTATATCCAAGAAAAATGGTTCCTGTAATACATAAGTTTTCTGATAACCATGACATATAAATTGCCTGAAGAAGGAAATCAGAAAAGTCTATATCTTGAATTCAGCTCATCTGTCAAAAGCTTAAAGATAATTTCTGACCTCACTGTTATAGGAACAGTTCTGAAAAAAACTGCTTTGGACTGCTAGCAAATGACAGTTCTTGGAAAGATAAAAGCACTAGCTTGGAAAATGGGAACTCCTTTAAGTTTAACTTAATGGAGACTATTTCTGAGTAGTTACACACCATAAAGTTTTGATTTTGCTATTCAAAAACCTTAAAATGAAAAGGGTATCAAGAAGAGAAGGGTTAGGATTGAGACAGCAAGATTGTCTTTTGAGATAATACAGGTACGTGGCAGTAATAGTAAGCCCACAGATTATTTACAGAGTGTGCCATGAAATCATGAACCTGGTGGGTAACCTCAATAAAATTTTCTGAAAGCAGACTATAGAGCAGATAAGAATGTAATGTATTCATAAATATTTAAGGAATTCTGAATAGAAGTTTCTGTTTTATTAAGAGGAAAGAAGAGGAAATACCTAGATCACTAAAACAGAAGTGTATACATGTAATTAAATCTTTCTAAAGATCAGCCAGCTGTTAAAAAGAGTCTGATTTACCCAAATGGGCAAAGCACTTGCACACAGACCTACTGGGTAACCATGAGTAAGGGTTGACATTGTTATTGGGCAGAACATTATGGTTTAAGTGGTCTGATGATGCAATGAAAATTTAATGCATTTATGTACATTTGTCAATGTTCAAAAATAGAATTCTATTGTGCAGACTGCTGCCAGCTTGGGATTTCCAGCTGTGCTTGTGGGACTGGATACAGTCACAGAAGTACTGGGTTTTATATCAGATTTAGATACATGTACTTACAGTCTAATATTTCTATAGAAATCTGGATCCTTGTACTACAATATCCTTAGCTCTTCTAGACCTGTCCACCTGATATCTCACATTTCTTGTTAGGGCTTTTGAGAGAAAACTTTCTGTTTAGTTGTTGAATGTACTGGTTATTGTTTTAATGTCTGAAAAAGGACTGAAGGGGTTATCTATTAGGGCTTTATCTTTTGTACCTCACAAAGCAGTTTTCTGAATTAATTTCTCTTTTAAACTGAACTACAGCTTATATTTAAATATAAATAAATAAATAAAATGAATATACCTTTCAGAATTCATTTAAACATTTTCAGTGATAGGAATAGTACATCCCAGACCATGACAAGTTAATTATACTAGTTAATTACATTAGTTATTTATAGTAGCTATACTATACTAGTTAATTATAGTAGTTATATTACTAGTTAATTATATTTGCTGCAAAAAAGTGTTTGTCTTCAGCCTTGTTTATGAACACATCTAGCTTCTGATTACACCTCACTGGGACTTGTTATAGTGTTGTTTTTCCTTATAGGTATATATAAATTCTAATTAGTCTTTGCTAGTTTGACAAAATTATTCTTTGGCATTGTTATCTTCATAAAATAAATAATAAGAAGAAATAGGTCTTTTGGCTTCCTGCTTAGATACAACACATGGTGCTTTTCAATATTCTATCCAATTTTTAAACATATTTTCTATACTAAGGTAAGAAAGGAACACAGAATTCCAGAAGTTTATGTGTCATTAACAACATCAGAAGGCATATTGACTCTGTCTTCTCCTACTCTTATCTTTTTATACATCAAGACAATGTTAGGCCCTGTTGTGTTTTTACAGTTCAGAGAACTTGTGTTCTGTTTCATCACTTCTTCAGCTTCCAGAAGTAAAGTTCATCTTTAATATATACAGACATCATCTTTTGGTTCTACATGTAGGACATTACATATTAATAAAATGCGTGTTTTTTTACCAGGCTAACAAACTGATCTAGATCACAACTACTGACTGCTACTCCTGTGCTTGTATTGGCTGCACCTGTGCCAGCAGTAATTCGATACACTTTTCCTATTTCCTCCATCTAAAAGTTACAGCACAGGGTCATGAATCATTCCCTGTGGGAGTTATTAAAATGCAATAATATCCATTTATATTTACACTTAAAAGGGGTTAGTTTTTAGTCATTTAATTTGCTGAAAATTTGCCATTTGCTGAAAATGTGCATTTTCACTTTTATTTTCTAAAAGTTATTTTTTTAATAAAAGTTCAGAAAGTTCAGCCTGTATTGAATATATATATATAAGGAAGTTAAAACTAATAAGTATCAAGAAAGAAAATAGTGTTATTTTCTCAAAATGTCCTGTGATTTTTATACCAAATAATTCCAAATAAATGCTCTAAGAATTGGATTTTTTTAAATCTGTCTGTTTTTACAAATGGAATAACTATAGACAAATGATTAAGAAATTCTTTGTTTAAACCATCCTCATTTACAGCAAGATGAGTAATCAATATGCTATTTTGGGTGCACTCAGACAATCATAGCTATCAATTTAGCTCTGATTTACCATCCTACTGCATTTAATATCGGTCTCCAGATTTCATGAATGTCTAACAACCCAGGCTACAAAGCCAAAAATCCTTGAGAAATGTCAATTACACTTCTGTAGAGCAAGTATATATTGCATGAAGAATATAACTGGCACATATAAATCAATGAATTTGATGAATCATGGACATGAATTTTTCAGTCATTAAATGCTGGCAGGTGTAAATAGTGCATACAAATATTTGAAGTGCAAATGTATATTTGAAGATTTCATGTGTTTGGTAAACTTGCATAGAAAGAGTAGACATTTTAATAAATACGTAACTTGGTGTTACGTAGATGACTCCGGATTGTGGTTCAGAATATACTTCCATTTAGAAGCATCAAGGAGCAAACAGCATTTTCCACACAGTAACAGACAACTTGAATTACTGCTTGGTTTGTTTTTTGTTTGTTTGGTTGTTGTTTTTTGTTTGTTTTTTTGTTTGAAACGCTGGAGCGCTACCATCTCCCAGTTTAAAACTATAACAACAGAAAACATTGTTTCCATAGAAACCAAAGAATTTCAAATGAAGGGGCTGTAGAATGTAGACTGCAGCACAGTTCTGCCCCTTCATAGAAGCAGAATAGATAGTAAGCAGAGTAAGCATACAGGCATTATGAAAAAAAAAATAAAATCCTCTCCTCTCCACTCTGCTCCTCTTCTCTCCACTTCTATCCCCTCTTTCTTCTTTTCTCATTTTTGAGAAGTCTTATAGAGCTCATGAATTACAATGATAAGTGAGTCCCATGCAAAATGAAGATAAAAACTGATGGTGCTGCACTCTGTCATATATTTCCCATGTTTGGATGTGCAGTATGCTAGCAACCAGAAAAAAAATGTAATTAAAATAAATAAATCAATATCTTTACTTACAAACTACTGAGAAGGCTTCCTTGAAGTGCCTATTGTGGCTTGCCCTACATTTGGTATGACAAATCCTTGGCACAGTTCCTGAAATCTGAAGCTTTCCAACATGCTTTGACTGCCAGTATATATGCTTTCAGAGATGTAACATTTGTATAACCAATAAAAAAAGTCCTTGAAATTATTGGCTTCAAATTAGCATTGTACTGCTGTGTGGAAAACAGAAATGAATTATAAATATCTAACCCTATCTTTGAGCAGCAGTAAAGCTTATGTACTAAACAAAATTGTTTTCTTGCTAGCCTATTATTTAAATATATATATATATATATTTTTTTTTCCAAGTCTCCAGGGGATAGTTTAAATAAAGCACCACCGATAATTTAATATCTGAATTTATACCATACAATTCATTAACCATCTCCATCAAAGCAACCATAAAACAATGAAAACCAACAAGTCAATCTGCAGAAAATAAATAAATAAATAAAACTGTGAAGAACCTAAGGTAGTAAGTAAATAGATATTTACATTCTTTTACTTCTTACCAAAGCCATGTTCCTAACTACCTAAGATGGTTATCAAACCAAGTGCCATTTCTGAAGTTCCAGAGCTCTCAAGGAGATTTTGGCAATCTATGGATCATTGCAGGTTCTTGTAAGTGATAGGACTTGTTTGGTAAGCAGCCTCAGGCATTTGTTTGTGTATCTTTAAATTGCACCAATGGGAATTTCAGTGTGTTATAACATTAAATACATAGCTGTCATGGTTTTCAACGGGATAAAGTTAATTTCCTTTGTAAAGTCTTGTATGATGCTGTGATTTGGGTTTTTTATTAAAATAGTGGTGATAATACAGAATCACAGAATGACCAAGGTAGGAAGGGACCTCTGAAGATCACCTAGTCCAACACTCCTGCCAAGCAGGATCACCTACAACACATTGCACAGGATGACATCCAGGTGTGTTTTGAATATCTCCAGAGAAGGAGACTGCACAACCTCTCTGGGCAACCTGTTCCAGTGCTCTGTCACCTTCACAGTAAAGAAGCACCCTCTTATATTCACAGAATCACAGAATCAGAGAATGTTAGGGATTGGAAGGAACCTTGAACGATCATCTAGTCCAATCGCCCTGCTGAAGCAGGATCACCTAAATCATGTGATACAGGAATGCGTCCAGGTGCGTTTTGAAAGTCTCCAAAGAAGGAGACTCCACAACCCCCTGGGCAGCCTGTTCCAATGTTCTGTCACCCTCACTGCAAACAAGTTTTGTCTCATATTTAAGCGGAACCTCCTATGTTCCAGCTTGCACCCATTGCCCCTTGTCCTGTCATTGGATGTCACAGAGAACAGCCTGGATCCATCCTCCTGACACTCACTCTTTACATATTTATAAATATTAATGAGGTCAACCCTCAGTCTCCTTTTCTCCAAACTAAAGGGACACAGCTTCCTCAGCCTTCCTTGTAAGGAAGTTGCTCCACTCCCTTAATCATCCTTGTGGCTCTGCTCTGGACTTCCTCAAGCAGTTCCCTGTACTTGAACTGAGGGGCCCAGAACTGGATGCAATATTCTAGATGGGGTCTCACCAGGACAGAGCAGAGGGCAAGGAGAGCCTCTCTTGATCTACTAACCACACCCCTTCTGTTACACGCCAGGATGCCATCCATTGGCCTTCTTGGCCACAAGGGCACAGTGCTGACTCACTGTCACCTGTCTGTCCACCAGGACCCCCAGGTCCCTCTCCCCTTCACTGCTTTCCATCAGGGCAGTCCCCAACTTATACTAGTGTCTGGGGTTGTTCTTTCCCAGATGCAGGACTCTACATTTGCCCTCATTATATTTCATAAAGTTTCTCCCCGCCCAACTCTCCAACCTGTTGAGGTCCCACTGGATGGCAGCACAGCCTTCAGGTGTGTCAGCCACTCCTCCCAGTTTAGTGTCATCAGCAAACTTGTTGACGGCATGCTCCATTCCCTCATCCAAGTCATCGATGAATATATTAAAAAACACTGGTCTCAGTACCAACCCTTGAGGGACTCCACTAGATACAGGACTCCAACTCAACTCTGTCCCATTAACCACAACTCTCTGGCTTCTTCCCTTCAGCCAGTTTACAGTCCACCTCACTACCCGATCATCCAGACCACACTTTCTCAGTTTAGCTGTGAGGATGCTGTGGGAGACGGTGTCAAAGGCTTTACTAAAATCAAGATAGACCACGTCCACTGCCTTTCCATCATCTGTCCACCCAGTTATATACTCATAAAAGGCTACCAGGTTGGTCAAGCATGACATCCCCTTGGGGAAGCCGTGTTGACTTCCCCTAATGACCCTTTTATCCTTGATAAGACTAGAGACAATGCCAAGGATAAGTTGTTCCATCACCTTACCACAGATGGAGGTGAGGCTGACTGGTCTATAGTTACCAGGGTCCTCTTTCATGCCCTTTTTGAAGACTGGAATGACATTTGTTTTCCTTCAGTCCTCAGGCACCTCTCCCGATGCCCAGGACTTATCAAAGATGATGGAGAGTGGCCTAGCAATGACTTCCACCAGCTCCCTCAGCACCCACAGAGGCATCCCATCAGGACTAATGGACGTATGGATGTCCAGCTTGCTTAATGAGCAGCTTGCTTAATGGGTCCTTAACCCAGCCCTCATCAACCAAGGCAGACTCCTCCTTTATTCTGACTTCATCTGTGGCCTTGGGGCTCCTCAGGAGAGCCTCCAGCATTATAGGAAAAGACATTCAGTAACTCCACTTTCTCTTTATCTTCTGTCACCAGGGCACCCACCTCATTCATTAGTGGGCCTACATTGCCTCTACTGTTAGTTTTATACACAATGTATTTGAAAAAGCCCTTTCTATTGTTCTTTACCCTTCTGTGAGGTTTAATTCTAAGGAGGCCTTAGTTTTCCTAGTTGCCTCCCTACATTCTCTGACAACAGTCTTATATTCCTCCCAGGTGACCAGCCCCTCCTTCCATGATCCGTAGACTGTCCTCTTCCTCTTGAATTTGCCCATAAGTTCCCTGTTTAACTATTCAGGTCTCCTGGCTCTCTTTGCTGACTTCCTACCTGTTCGGATTGTCTGTTCTTGAGCTCAGAGGAAGCAGTCCTTGAACACTAACCAGCTATCTTGGGCTCCTTTTCCTTCAAGTACCTTTTTCCATGGGATTTTCCCTAGCAAATGCTTGAAAGGGCTAAAGTTGGCCCTACTGAAGTCCAGGGTTGCAATTCTGCTCGGTACCCTGTTCCTGCCACAGGAACAGAGATCCTAAACTCCACCATCTCATGGTAAACGCAAACAACGCTGCCCTTAACCAGCCCCTCCTTGTTAGTGAGGACAAGATCCGGCAGCACTCCTCTCCTGGTTGGCACATCCACCATTTGCATCAGGAAGTTATCATCAAAAGGAACCTCCTGGACTGAGGATGGCTGGCTGAGTAGGCCTTCCAGCAAATGTCAGGGGAGTTAAAATCCCCCACAATAACCAGTGTCTGTGATCGCAAGGCTGCTAGCATCCGCCTGTAGATGGCCTCGTCAACTTCCTCATCCTGATCTCTTGGCCTGCAATAGACACCCACAACAGTATCTTCCATGACAGCCTGCCTCTTAATTCTCACCCACAGACTCTCAACTCACTCCTTGCCCACCCCTGGACAGTACTTAAAACCATGTAGTTGCTCTTTCACGTAAAAAGCAACTCCAACACCTAGCCTTGCTGGCCTGTTTTTCCTGAGAAGGATATACTTACCCATGACCACATTCCAGTCATGTGAGCTGTCCCTGTAATTGCCCACTAGATCATAGTCTCCTGACCAAACACAGATTTCTAACTCCTCCTGCTTATTCCCCATGCTACATGTGTACAGCCCTTCAGGGAGTGAGCTGAGCATGCCAGTTTCACCCTAGGGGGGTGAAAGGTCCCCCTGTTTTCGTCAATGGAAGGGCACTGCCCCACCAGTGCAAGCCCAGCTACAATCTCCTCCCACTTCAGATCTAGTTTAAAGCTTTGCAAACAAACCCTGCTAATTCCTGTCCCAGAGCCCTTTTGCCCCTGTGAGATAAACCTTTCCTACGTATTACTGTCAGGCGTGGTGTCTTATAAAACCAGCCGTTATCAAAGAACCCCAAACCCTGCCTGTAGCACCAGTCACATAGCCAATCATTTATGGGCCAGATCCTTCTATTCTGTCCCACGTCATCACCCAAAAACAGAAGGAGGGAAGAGACTTGCGCCCCAGATTCTTTCACCAGCTGTCCCAACGCCTTGAAGTCTTTCTTCATTTGCCTCTGACTATGGGATGCAGCTTCCTACCCACCTTTCTGGAAGTAGCGGGTAGTAGTCTGTAAAGTCCACCAGGTTGGGGAGTGTCCTGATGATATCCCTGGTCCTTGCTCCAGGTAGACTACAGGCTTTCCTTCGATGAGGGTCAACTCTGCATATTGGGCCCTCTGTTCCTCTCAGAAGGAAATCTCCTACTACAGTTACCTTACCTTCCTTCCTTCCTTCCTTCCTTCCTTCCTTCCTTCCTTCCTTCCTTTCTTCCTTCCTTCCTTCCTTCTTATCTTCCTTCCTTCTTATCTTCCTTCCTTCCTTCCTTCCTTGTCTGTCTGTCTGTCTTTCAGAGGCAGTCTCGAGGAGTGGTGTCAGCCGCCTCTTCTGATGTTACCTCATAGGCGGGCCTTCTACCACATCCTCGCCTACCTCTCCTTCAAGAGCCAGGGCCTCAAACATATTACGGAGAGGCACCTGGGGAAGCGAGGTAAGTAGGGAGGGGGGTTGCCCGCGGTGCCGAACTGGGACTTGCTTCCAACCCTCCTCATCTTTTTGGTCCCCTCCCTCTGCCCAACAGCAAAATGGCAGGGGCTCCACCACCCTCTGGGAGGCATCCCACTGGCGCCCTTCTCTCTGGTACACCAGGGAGTTACTCCACCATTCAGTCTCCTGCTCACATACCCTGATGCTCCTTAGTCTCTCCACCCCCTTGAGCTCAGCCACCATGGAGAGCAGACCTTCCACCTGAGAACAGAAGGTCTCCCTGCTCCTCTCCTCCCCCGGCTGTGACAGGCTCAGGCACTCCCTGCAGCCAGAGGCCTGAACCGCCACGTCTCTGGGCAGGCCCTCTGTCTGGGTCGCCACAGCCTTTTTGGAGTGCGCTCTCTGCCTAGTGGACACCATGATAGGTGTGCGATCTCACAGACTGCCAATTCTTGATGCAGAGCCCCACACTTTGCCACACCAGCTGCACACTCATGTACACGCACTGCTGGACCCTCCCTGATTGCAGTGGGTGGCAACACGTTGCCTCCCTCCCAGAGGCTGTTTCTAGGCAGTGGGTGTGGGTGCAGTCACTGTGGCCCTGGTAACGCCCACTCCCTGTCAGCCTCTCTCAGGAGAGCTGGCGGGTGTGGCCTGGTCGCACTTCTGTCCTGAGCCACCCGAGGTGAAGCAAGGGCCCGAGATCCTGCTGTAATTCGTGGTCAGGTGCTGCAGCTGCGGCTGTCAGGTGGAACTTTCTGGGCTTGTTTGTGCCCATTGCCTCTCATCCTCTTGCTGGGCACAACTGAAAAAAGAGACTGTTTCCATCCTATTGATGCCCTCCCTGTAGATATTTATATGCACTGATGAGATTTTCCCTCGATCTTCTCTTTTCCAGGCTAAATAGGCCCAGCTCTCTCAGCCTGTCCTCATATGACAAGTGCTCCAGTCCCTTAATCATCTTAGTAGCCCTCCTCTGGACTCGATCCAGTAGTTCCATGTCCCTCTTGTACTGGGGAGCCCAGAACTGGACATAATACTCCAGGTGTAGCCTCACCAGGGCTGAGTAGAAGGGGAGGATCTTGGCCTGCTGGCAACACTTCTGAATGTACCTCAGGATACTGTTGGCCTTCCTGGCCACAAAGGCACATTGCCAGCCCATGGTCAACCTGCTGTCCACCAGGATTCCCACGTCTCTCTCTGCAGAGCTGCTCTCCAGCAGATCAACCCGCAGCCTGTACTGGTGCTTGGGGTTATTCCTCCCTAGGTACAGGACCCTGCACTTGCCCTTGTTGAACTTCGTGAGTTGTTTTGTAGATGTTTTAGTTGTTGCAGAACAGTGCTCACACAAAGCCAAGGACTTATCTGTTTCTTATACTGCCCTGCCAGTGAGGAGGCTAGGAGTGCACAAGGAGTTAGGAGGGGACGCAGCCATGACAGCTGACCCAGGCTGACCAGGGAGATATTTAACACCATGTAGTGCCATGCTCAGAAATAAAAGCTGGGATAAAGGAGGGAGAAGGGGGTGATGGCATTTGTCTTCCCAAGAAACTGTTATGCATGATGAGAACTGCTTTCATAGAAGTGGCTGAACACCTGCCTGCTGATGGGAAGTAGCAAATGAATTCCTTGTTTTGCCTTGGTTGTGTGTGAAGCTTTTGCTTTACCTAGAAGACTGTCCTTATCTAGTTGCCCAGAGAGGTTGTGGAGTCTCCTTCCCTGGAGATATTCAAAACCTGCCTGGATGCCATCCTGCGTAACGTGCTCTAGGTGATCCTGCTTTGCAGGGGGGTCGGATTGGATGATCTTCAGAGGTCCCTTCCTACCTCAGCCATTCTGTGATTCTGTGATTTATCTCAATACATATGCTCTTGAACTTTTACCTTTCTAATTCCCTTCCCCATCCCACCTGGGGAGATTCAGAGAGTGTCTGTGTGGTGCTGAGCTGCCTGCTGGGGTTAAACCACAAAAATAATTTTGACTGGAAATTTAAATATGTACTCAAACTATCTGGACCTTCAAAGCATACTGATCAGAATTCAGAGGAAAAAAAAAAAAAACAAAAAAACAACAACAAACAAAACAAAAAAAACATATCCACTGTCCTTTGTTACTTCTGTGAAACCCATATTTTTTGCCAGCAGCATAATCTTCAAAGAACTCGTATGTATCAGCAACAAGTACAAAACAGTAATGTTTAAAAAGTTTCATGAAACTAATACCATGATGTAAAACCGTAGCATCACCTCAAACCACCTACAGACCAGTATGTCAGACTACTGACCATTGCATTACTATGATTATTAGTATTATTTGACCTAATATCCACATTTTCTCCTGATACAAAGGAAGCTTGATAAAACAGAAAAGAAATGCACATACTTTTTTTTTATATATATATATATTATTTTCCCTTGTAATCATGTTTTGAAGACTTAAATTTCAGAATGTACATAATTGTCTAAATAAGCAAAGATCCCGTCTGTGTTAAATTCCTAGAAACAATTTCATCGTAACCTATTCTTCTAAGGATATGAGGCTTACATGAACATAATATCCATGTATATGTGCATGTAAAAGTCTAACTGTCTCACTTTAAAATAACAACAACAACAAAAAAATACAGCATGTTAGGGCTCTCAAAGCAGTTTTTTTTCTAGGCTACCCAGTAAAGGAGATACAGACATGATTAATTCACCAACAGAGGGGAAAACCACAATTATAAGGAAGGCCTCACAGAGATTCCACAAAGGAAAGAGATGCTATGAAAATCCCAGCTGCATACAAGCTTTGGATGGAGAGTGCGTCTCGGATACAAGATGAAGTCGATACAAGATTGTCTACCTTCTTTGTTACAATGCTTGCGCTTTACCTGTTCAGATGAGATTAGTGACTGCCTTGAGGGCAATTTGTGTCAGATTTCTGTTCTAGACATTGCTGTCTCACTGAAAGAACTCGTTCACACAGAAGTCAACAAATGATATTATGTCTGCAAACACACAGGGTATCCCAAAAGAAGTTGCTAACAGTATTTGTAAGAATAAGGAAGAATTTTTGCTACAGAACCTAAACTCTGGGCTTGGAAAGAAAGACTGACCAAAGGAATAACACACCTCTTAACATAAATAAATAATAAGATACCATCCAAAATGGAGACATAAATAGTTTTCTAATATAACTTCCAAAATAAAAGAAAAAACTTTATGCATAAAACCATGTTCAACTTGGAGGAAATTACATTTACTTGTTTTGAGAGTTTTCCTGTAAAATAGGGTAAATATCTTGTGTGGTGATTAAAGTGTGCTAGGGTTTGCAAGAAGGAGATACTATTTTAACCATAAGAAAGCCTACTAGGTTTTCAGTGTGCCTACAAGCTGAGCTGAGGAGATAACTAGGTTATTTGAGTGTTAGCAAAAGATTGTCAGGGTTCACATGTTAGGAAGTGGTTACAGCTGAAAATGTTTTTTTCTCTGTTGCACATCTTTAAGCATGGTTCAATTCACATTTAAGCACTGGGGGATGTAAAAATGGAAGAAAGCTAGATAAAATACTGATACACTTGATACATCAGCAGAGTCAGGGTCTGAATTTTTCTGTTGAATTTTGGATTCAAAGCCATCAAAGGCGCAAGCACTCTGAGTATCTTAAGGGTGTAATAATTCTTTTCTGTCTGTGGTGGCAAGACAGCTGATTCTTTTGGCTTCCAGGATGAAGACATTCACATTCACTTTCAGTGCTTATGAGAGTAGTTTTGCTGTACTCTATATTTTTTCATTTGGTTGTTGGCTGCCTTATTGGTAGTTGTTTGGATCATCATTTCACTGAGAAAAATTCAGGTAAAATTCTTTGGGAAGTTTGTTATAGGAAGCAAAGGAGGAGTGCAACTGTTGCCTGATGGAGACATCAGCATGTTTGGGTATGTCAACATTGTGCAACAGACCATTGCATGTGCAGCTGCACTGCAAAGGCTGTTCCTTTCTGCAGCTTCTGCCCAGCATCACGCAGAGTGAATAGGGGGTGGAACAGAGCCATGACAAGACACTTGGTCTACAGGGCAGTATTGTCCTGCACTTTTGGAACTGCTTCTAATTTTGAAATTTAGACCAGATTTAGCAGGTGATTATGTTTTTTCCCCATTGCATTGCTCCATTTAAAACACAGCTTCTTCTTATAAATTCAATGGCTATTTATGTTCAAATATCTCAACATGAGACTGATTTCACATATTTCCACAGTAACATGTCTCTACTGCTTGTAGGTTCAATGTCACTGTAGATCAAGAGTCTCTCAATTTCTCCTGGGGGGCACATGTATGATAGCCAATTCCTGAATCCTGTCTTTCTAGGATTATATAACTGTGCATTCTGTTTGAAATTATGTACACTCCCTGAAGTTTATGCAGAATCTGTGATTATGCTACCACAATGAAAAACACTGTATATACTGATATTATGCAGTAAATGGAGAATATTGTTTAACCTAACAATTTGGTTAACAAAACCAAAGCAGCAGATTCTATATGAGAGATGTATAGACACTGTACATTTGCAACAGACACTCACTTCTTATATTAAAACTTACTAAATCATCTGCATGTCTCTATTAAAAAAAATCATGTAATAATATCTGCCCCAAAAGTACTGCAGCAGGAAAATTTGTATGCTTGAATGCAGGTCAATGCTTTCAGCTGCTTGGGTTACCCCAGAGATATCCAGCTACTGCCAGATCCTTCATTTCCTACCCTGAGGCCCAGAGTGGATTAATTCCTTATAGAAATCAGAGAAGACCTTGGCAAATGAGTGCATCTTGCCTCAAGAGTAGTGTAACATATCAAGTAATGCAAACAACATAAAACTTGACACAATTACATCTTATTAAATATGTGTTTACCAGTCATCATGTTGGTTGGTCAAAGAGATTTGACTGTGGCTATGTCAAAGCAGTCACTCAGACTAAAGTGATTACAATGGTATCTGTAGATCTCAGACAGGTATATAGGTAGACCAGCAAAAAAAAAATATTTCAGTACAATAGTTTTTTAAAGTGACTAGCAGTAGTGGGGAAGGGGATTGACTCTTTTCTGGAGATTCATTTAAAGAAACATAATAAGAAAATGTTAAGTTCCACCTCAGTGAGAACCAGGCTCCTCAAACAACATATGAAACCACTAGTCACCTTTGAAAATCCTGGTTAATCTTTTTTTTTTTTTTTTTTTTTTTTTTTTTTTTCTCTCCTACACTTGTTAGCACATAGGTCACATGCTATTGTTGAGATATTTGAACATAAATAGCTATTGAATTTATAAGAAGAAGCTGTGTTTTAAATGGAGCAATGCAATGGAGAAAAAAACATAATCACCTGCCAAATCAGGTCTAAATTTGGAGATACTATATAGTTCTTGCAATTTCTTTCATATATATATATATTAGGTAATTTTGTTGCACACTCAACAGAACATTATGCCATAAAAACTGACCAGATCACATTAAGGAATTGGTGCAGTAAATATAAAGCTGAGCTTAGAAATGGTAAATAAAACTTGTAAATTTTATTCTCAGTTATCCCAAATCAGCTTTTTCAACTGACTCACATCCATCACTTCAGAGCCATGGAACAAAGAAGAGCTTCCATTTGGGAATGAATAAAAGGTTCAAAAATGTGTAAAGACACTCAGGTGTCAGTATATCAGATTTGAGACCATGTTCTAAGGAACCTGAAGATGTACAACTCCATGGGACCAGATGAGATACATCCACGGATCCTGAGGGATCTAGCAGATAAAGTTGCTAAGCCACTATCCATCACGCTTGAGAAGCTGTAGCAGTCTGATGAAGTTCCCACTGATTGGAAGAAGGGAAGCATAACCCCCATTTATTAAAAGGGAAAAACTGGGGAACTCTAGGCCAGTCACACCTCTGTGCCCATCAAGGCCACAGAGCAGATACTCCTGAGAACTATGCTAAGATGCGTGGAAAGTAAAGAGTTGACTGGTGACAGCCAGCAGGGGTTCCACTAAGGGCAAATTGGGCCTGACAAAGTTGGTGGCCTTCTACAATAGGGTTAACAGCATTGTTGAATAGGGGAAGACAAACTGATGTCATCTACTTGGACTTGTGCAAAGTATTTGACACTGTCCCACATGAAATCCTTGTCTCTAAGTTGGAGAAATGTGGATTTGATGGATGGACTACTTAGTGGATAAGAAATTGGTTGGATGTTTACACTGAAATTGTTGAGGTCAGCAGCTCAATGTCCCAGTAGAGATGAGTGATCAGTGGCATTCCTCAAGTGTCAGTACAGGGACTTGCGATGTTTTGTGCTGTGGTCAACATTCTGGAGGAGAGGGATGCCATCCAGAGGGATCTTGACAGACTTGAGTGGAAGTCACATGCAAACCTCCTGAAGTTCAACAAGACCAAGTGCAAGGTCCTGCACCTGGGTCAGGGGAATCCCAAGCACAAATACAGGCTGGGCAGAGAATGGATTGAGAGCAGCCTTGAGGAGAAGGACTTGAGGTTGTTGGTCAATGAGGAACTCAAGCCAGCAATGTGAACTTGCAGCCCAGAAGCCAGCCATATCCGTGGCTGCATAAACAGATTTATGGCCAGCATGTCAAGGTGATTCTCCCCCTCTACTCTACTCTCGAGACCCCACCTAGTGTACTGGGTTCAGCTCTGGAGCCCGCAGCACAAGAACGTCATGGACCTGTTGGAGCAAGTTCACAGGAGGGCCATGAGGATGAACAAAGAGATGGAACACCTCTCCTATGAAGACAAGCTGAGAGAGTGGGGGTTGCTAAGCCTGGGGAAGAAAAGACCCTAGGGAGACCCCATTCCAGCCTTCCAATACCTAAAGGAGGCCCACAATAAAGCTGTAGAGGGACCCTTTTTCAGGGAGTATAGTGATAGGGCGAGGAGTAATGGTTTTAAAATAAAAAGGGTAGATTTAGATTAGATATAAAGAATAAATTATTTGCTCAGAGGGGGATGAGACACTAGAATAGGTTGCCCAGAGAAGTTGTGCATTCCCCATCCCTAGAAGTGTTGAAGGCCAGGTCAGACAGGCTTTGAGCTACCTGTCTAGTGGGAGGTGTCCCTGCACATGGCAAGGAGATTGGAATTAGATGATCCCTAAGGGTCCCTTCCAACCCAAACCATTCTATGATTCTACAAGTAAAAAATGAGCCCCCAAGTGAGACAGCCAAAATGAAAGCTTAGCCTGAAGATTTCATAGAATCATAGGATCATTAAGGTTGGAAAAGACCTCCAAGATCATCTGGTCCAGCCATCACCCTACTACCAATGTCACCCATTAAACCATGTCCCTGAGCACCACATCCAACCTTTCCCTAAACACCCCCAGGGACAGTGATGCCACCACTTCACTGGGCAAACCGTTCCAATGCTTGACTACTCTATCTGAGAATAAATTTCTCTTAATTTCTAATGTAAACTTCCCCTGGTGCAACTTGAGGCCATTCCCTCAAGTACTGTCACTGGTTATCTGTGAGAAAAGGCTGACCACCAGTTCTCCCAACCTCCTTTCAGGTAGTTGTAGATAGAAAGCAATAATGTCTCCCCTGAGACTTCACTTCTCCAGACTAAACAACCCCAGTTCCCTCAGCCGCTCCTCATAGGACTTGTGTTCCAGACCCTTCACCAGCTTTGTAGCCCTTCTCCGTGTACTGGGTCTGGCTGGGATGTTAACTTTCCCTGCAGCAGCCCATACAGTGCTGCGCTCTGCACTTGTAGCTAGAACAGCAGTGGTATCACACCAGGGTTGTGTCTGCTACTGAGAAGTGCTGGCCCAGCATCAGGACTTTCTCTAACCCTCTTAGGGGGTGGGCAAAAAAGTGAGAAAGAAACATCACCAGGGCAGCTGACCTAAACCAACCAAAGGGATATTCCATACCATATGATGTCACACTCAGCGATAAAAGGTGGAAAAGGGAAGAAGAGGGGAGGGGTGGGCTTTCGTTGTGAAAACTTCTGTCCTCCTCCTGAACACCGGCTACATGCGTTGAGGCCCTGCTTCAAGAACGTGATCAAGCATCGCTCATTTGTGGGAAGTAGAGAGTAATTTCTTTCCTCTGCACTTCCACACAGCCTTTACTTGTTTTGTTTTGTTATTCCCTTTCCCCCTGCTTCTTCCCCTTTCCTTTTTTTCCCTTTAGTTGAAATGTTTAATTAATAATAATATTTCCTTAATAATTTTTTTCTCTTTAATTAAATTATCCTTATCTCAACCCGTGAGTTGTTCTTTCCTTTACTTCTTCCCTTCCTCATCTGAGGAGGGGGAGTGAGAGAGCGGTTGTGGTGTTCAGCTGCCTAGCATGGTAAAACCACCACACTCTGGACACTCTTCAAGGCTTCTATGTCCTTCTTGTAGTGAGGGGCCCAAAACTGAACACAGTACTTGACGTGCGGCCTCACCAGAGCTGAGTACAGGAGGGTGATCACCTCCCTGGTCCTGCTGGCTACACTATTCCTGATACAAGCCAGGATGCCGCTGGACTTCTTGGCCACCTGGGCACACCTAGGCTCATGTTAAGGCAAGCATTGACCTGCACCCCTTTTCCTCTGCACACCTTTCGAGCCACTCTGCCCCAAGCTTGTACCACTGCATGCGGTTGTTGTGGCCAAAGTGCAGGACCCAGCACTTAGCCATGTTGAATCTTATTCCTTTGGCCTCTGCCCATTGATCCAATCCATCCAGGTCCCTCTTCAGGGCCTTCCTACCCTCCAGCAAATCGACACTTCCTCCCATCTTGGCGTCATTGTCAATTTCTTCTTCATCTGTAAATTTCTTTATTTTCTTAATTAAAAGGTAGGGATAGTGATCGATCCATTTGGCAAGATTGTTTTTATGAAATAGTTAATGTTTGAAAGGACTGGTGAATATGAAAAACAATGTGAAATCGTATGTGTCATTATTAAAAGAAAATCAGTTACAGCTCTAGAGCTCTCTGGAAACGATAATAGTCATTGCTGAACTCAAGTACATATCCACAGTCAGTCATTATCTTTAAGAGAATGCTATCTTTAAAGAGAAAAATACAGATTTTAAACACTGCTTTACACATTAGCATTTCAATAAAAGTTAAGAGGCCTCACTGCAAAATAAATCTGGGGAATAAGAAAAGTAACAGTTCTAATATTAATACTATTAATGATCACTGATGACAAATGGTAGGAAAGCTTATTATTTTAAGCAATTGTCCATGACTACTTAACCAAATTTTTAGACAAATGTGTTTGGCTCTTCTTTTATCTCTTTCCACTCCTGCTGATCTGGCATAAATGCTAATGGAGAGTAAATGCTAAACTCTGCACAAATAGTAATGGAAACTGAATGTAAAGGGCTTAATTCTCTCATGGTGCAACTGTGGAATTATGCCAATGCAGAAATTTGGCTCTACATACATGCACACACAAGCACTTGGCTGCCAGTGTTTGCGCATACAGCCAAATGCAAAACAGAAACAATAACATGTAACTTAGCCAGGCTCATACAAATGATCAACACATTCTGATTACAAATAAAAAGTAGTCATGTAGGTGCATAATTAATACAGTGTAGAATTAATAACATTCCAAAAATAATTTTGTGAAACAAAGGCATTAAAGAAATCTAAATTTGTCAGATTAATTTTTCATTGTTAAGTAGTCCTTTATGTGTAGTGGTGGGGTTAGCAGTAATGCAAGGAAGAGCCACAGTATACAACAACAATGCAGAGCAGTTCTTCAGCAAAACAAGGAAACATAATGGTAAGCTAAACAAGAAGAACAATGAAAAAACAAGGTACCACTGAAGACATAAGCAGAGCTTAGTCCAAATACAGCAGAACCTAGAAAGTAGGGGCATCTTCTTTAAACAATAAGGTAGCTGAGAATATGATATAGCTGTTGAACTCTGTATTCATGGAGAATTTTAATATATTATTTAAAGTGGGAATAAAAGGTGTTTCAACCATACCCAGGACCTGTGCAGGATTCTGTTAGTTCTTGTCACAACTGGAGACCTATTGGGAAAGAAACTATTGAAAATACTACAGGGCAGCATTGCTAGGCTTCCAAATAAATCTGAGCTATGCTACTCATAGTGAAAGAATGAAACAACTGTACAACAAACACTTGGTCATTCCTCTTGTGTCATAGATGGGAATCCATGGATGTCTCAGGCTGCCTTGTTGAGAGGGTTTTGCACCACCACTCTTGGTCCTAGCTGTTCTGCCTTTTCTGTTTCTGACAAGTAGACTGTTGTTGGATGAGTCATTGAGCCTACATTGATGGTATTAATACATCAGCGATATAAGGCTGAAACACTCTGCAGCAATTCTGGGGTCAGATATGGCTTTGTTACTCTTCAGTCAGCTAATTTTTTCTCCTGCAGGTGACCGCCTCTGTTTACACAGACAACCACTTCAG
The DNA here is from genome assembly GCA_011074415.1 of Stictonetta naevosa. Lineage (NCBI taxonomy): Eukaryota > Metazoa > Chordata > Aves > Anseriformes > Anatidae > Stictonetta > Stictonetta naevosa. The sequence continues at coordinate 55,784,413 of CM021699.1, forward strand.
CAAGGAAAATTAGCTTGTCTGTTTGAAATTTACACACACAAAGAGATACCATTTATCTTCAAAAGCCACAAAAGAAGGGATCTTTCAAGACTACTTTCCTTGTGGAAGACCACTTCCTGGCATGTCTGTGAGCTCTCCTCTTTCACATAGAATTTTCAGACCTTTCAAGACAAAAAATCTAGAACAAATTTACAGATCATAGAATAGCTTGGATATATCTGCAGAATAAATTTTCTATTCATAATTTGTAGGAAAAAGAAAAATGTAATTTACTTCTTTTTTCCTCCCTTGAATTTTCTAGAACAGGATACTCTCTAGTTTTACACATGTATTATTTCATCATGTTAACATCAGTGTTTGCGCAGAATGCCACAGTGGAGATTAGGCTGTTTTATTTGCATTTTACAGTTTAGTTAATTATGAACAGAAAATGTAATAATTTAGCAAAGTTACACTGTACCAGTTAGAGCTGTCTGAGATTGAGCAGAGACACAGAAACATATCCTGGAGCAGCTCAGTCATACAGAGCTGAGCAGCTTTTGTTCACTGCCATTTATTCTGTTTTTCCCAAAGACATTTATTAATACATAACGCAATGGAGCCAAGGCTCACTGTGTTCTTTCCTTCCTGCATGATATTTCTATTCCTCCAGGAGAAAAAGTAACAATCTCTTCTGACCTCTTTACATTGTACACATTTAATAAGAAATACAATCCATTTTTCCATATTACACTATCAGATTACCTGATCATTTAATCATCTACCAGACATATTTATGTTCTACAAGATCAGGAGGAAGAAGTTTCACTTCCTGAAGTGATTTTTCAGTTATCCTTCTCTTGTCAAATTTCACATTACTTTCTGGTGATAATAGGATATATTGTTTGTCAACATGTATGACAAAAGAAGGGAGTGATAAGTAATGATGAATTTGAATTAGTTTGATAGACCACATTGATTTCCTTAGATGTAGTGAACAATAAATTATTTTGCAGCCAGTGTCATATATCTAAAAGCAGAAAATGAAATCCTCCTTTAAAGAATGACAGCTAATACCTAGTCAAGAGACTTCCAAACCAAAGCTTTTGCTACAAAGCAAATATGAATTTCCATGGTGAGGTAGTGTTCCTTCTGTAAATTAAATTACTGAGATTATTAATAGAAACATTTTTGTAGCTCTTATAAGTTTGAGCAATTTGAAGATTTGTTTCAAAACAGAGAAATTAGAACAAAATGCCAAAATTCTGGATAAATTCAGTATAAATATGGCTCAAAATTCAACAGAACTTGGCAACAAAATACAGAACTGAAATAAAACATGACTTCAAGTGTCAAAATTAAACAAACTAGTCTATTCTATTTGCCTTCCAAAAGAGTTTATCTCAAAATAATTTAGTTGGTAATAGACAGTTCTTTCATATGAAGTAAAAAGGCATAATGAAATCAGATTTTCATACTTACGTACAAACAAACAGAGTAGAAAGACACATTTTTCCATGTTGAAGATAATTAAATCCTTGCATAATCTGTCAAAGATGTGAAGGAATCCCTCTCACTTTAAAATCAGGACTAAGCAGACCTTGCTAAAAATATGTTATTCTGAAGTTATAGTCATGTTTCAAAATTTATTTGTTAAAGTTTTCCATTTGGTGGTTCACTAAAATAAGACTCACTTCATTAATGGTCTTTTCAGGCATTTATATTTATAATATTAATTATAAATCACTCTGCATTTATTATGTACCTACCAATTAGATATATCAGATTCTGATAAATACGCATGTAATAGAACATTTCTTTGTAAATTTAGTAATATTATCCTGTATTTATTAAATTACAGACAAGTAATATGATATTTCAGATGTGGTAAAAGTACATCAATTTAACAATCCCTTATTCACATTCTGTATAGGGCTATGCTATAGAACTTACTGTTTCAAGGAATACCTATTTAAATTATACATTGACATACATCTGGAGTTCATTAAACTAAATCCTTCTGACATATTTTGAAGCATTTTTTCTCAAGTATTCAATGAATTATAGTGGCAACTCTCCTGATCTTTCCAGACTGTTTAGTTCTTAAAAGTTTATTATTATTGCAATCATAAAGATTCCTTTAGTCCTGTAGTTCCAAAATTTCCCTCCCTAGCTTTCAAAGCTCGTCCTAAGGTATTGAAGTGATTAATACACCTTCAATTTACAAGCTTTAAATAGTACATCTATTACAGTTGTGATAGCATATTACAGTTGTGATAGCATAAAGATGCAGGCAAGGAGGAAATTTAAAAAGTTTGATTTGGGGATTTATATTATAACTTGGAATCTTCTACATGCACATATTTATTCTTTCTCTTCTATATGGAAGTTTGAATTATTTTGTATCCTCTTTCCTTTTTTTATTGTTTTCATTTTTTATTACATTATTTAGATATTCTTCATCCCTTGTGCAATATTACATAGAAGTCTGAGGTCATTTTACATTGCATGTCCAAAATTTTACTTGACAGTTTTGTTCACTGCTTGCTAGCAAACCATGAACAGAATAAGTTATATTTTAGCAAAAACAAAGAAGTAATGAATCTAATAAGTACCAAATAAAACATATAAAGAATAAAAATGTAGCTTGGACCTTTATAATATAAAAGTAAATATATAAGAACTGAGCTTAGTCCCCCAAGCTGTATATTTACCATATAATTTGATACCAGAGAAAAGTAGGCTTACTAAATCATTTAACTAATACATATATATATGCATTAGATTTACATGAGCATTGCCCTTCAGCCACTAAGGTGCCTGAATCAGAACCAAACCAGTGAGATTCCACTGAGATCCATCCCTTTGAGGAACACTGGTGTGCAGGTATTCTCCTCAAGGAGGTAGAACAAAGTTTGTACAGTAGTAGAAACATATTCACAAGAATCCTGTAGTTCACACTAATCACATTTAACTTCATTTAGACCATGAAATATCAGCCAGAAAAGGAGAAGCAGGATATAGCCTTTTAGGTCCTGTGTCATATATGCCAGGCCAATGCAGATGCCTCATACAAACCAGAATGTTTCAAATGGCACTAAGTGTTTATTTTAAGGCAGTTAAACTGAGAAGAAAAGAAAAAAGAAGAAAAAAAAAAAAAAGAATGAAAAAAAGAATGCATTCAATGTCTCAATTTCTTCCAAACCGTCAAGAATTATAACCATAAGACTTCAGTCAGATTCAGACACAATGCCATGAGCCTATGCATGGGCTTCTTTTGAGAAGTGGGGTCAATCTAGAGTGTCTCCAAATACTTTGTTTCTTCCTTACTTGGTCATACAATTGAAAATGTTACCATACATATATTTGACCACACAAAGACAACAACAAGAAACAACAACATAAAAACCTCCTCACTTCTCTCTTCTGCCAGACTTAAACATATCTGTTGCTAGATTCTCCTACTAGACTCACCAGCCCTCTGAAAATTCCCTGTTGGAAAGTTCCCAAATGAGCATCTTTAGGAGATCAAAGCTTTCCAGCAGTTGATCTGTTGCTTAGTTACCAACTCCCTGGAGTTATTACTTAGTTTGGAGTTATAACTGCTTTGTCCTGCACAGGAGTCAACGTTCTGTCCAAGGGGACAGTTTCTGCAACACAGAAAAGGAAGTAAAAAGATGATAGAGAGGGACATCAATCCCACATGCAAAATGTATTTTACAGACTTAATACATGAACTCATAGAGTATCTCCAGTATCAAAATTTGAAGGTTCTGCACAGATAGGTTCACAAACTGTCATATCACATTTGGAAACAGAAATTAAAATTCAGCCTCCTGAAACTCTAACTGTGAAGTACAGCCAAGTCAAAGGTTTTGGCAAAGTCTTATCTAAAATTTAATAGAGACCTGTTTAATTTAAGATGTTAACATTAAAAAACATCTGGAAGACACCCAAGACATTATAAAGCTATGATTTTCCAAATATTCTTCACTTAGTACATCCTTTAAAACCATCTTTCTCATACAAATCATTAAGCATTTCATTTTTTTAAAATGTCTTGGGAATTAACATAAAGTCAATTTTCTGTTCCAAAGTCTGAATGCAAATATGAAAAGAAAGTACGTTATTACAAAGGAGCTGATTTTTTTTTTTTTTTTTTCTACAGACAGGTTGTAGAGGACAAAGGGCTTTTGGTGTCAATATCACATTTATTTCTTACTCAGTCTTCACCCTGCAGGACGCAACACATTTTATTACCTTTAATAATGAAAGCCTATTATTTCTGCAAGCAATTCTTGGCTATCCTCGCAAATCCCTCACATAGTTGAAGTTGAATATATTCGATATCTGGGTATTTATCATCCTTTTAAGAATGAAATAGTTGGAACTTAAAATAAAGTAAAATATCTCTGTCCAGTTATATTTCTCAAAAGAATGATCCTCTGATTCATCAGGAAAATCACCAAGAAAACAACCACACCTTTATATACATATATACATGGACAATAACATAATATATTATAAATTTGTTATGCTTTTACACTTGGGCCATAAAAGAAGAAAACATACCACATACTGTACACAGACACAGATAAACATATATATAAATTTACACTTATTCTTTCATTTATATATATGCATACATACACATGTATATAACCATGTATATTAGTGTATATGCATACATACATAATATATATATATAACATATTCTAGCATTACAGAGTTGTTTATATCCTAAAAGAGCAATTCACACACACACACACACACAAAGCTTATTAATAAAGACCATCATTTTCTCCATTTCCTCTTCTTTTCACAAAATCTGACCACAGCAAAATAATAACATATAATAATAATAATAATAATATTGCTTCTTGTTGCTTTTCTAATCCTTCACACAATATGAATGGTTTCCAAACACATGTTCATTCTGGATAATTTGCCATAATCTTAAAAATGCCTGATAGTTGTTAAAGAAAAATAAACAAATAAATAAATAAGACAAAAATATTTATTAAACTTCAGAATCATAAGAGACTTTTCCTGAAGTCCTAGGACACATTTGGCTCATATGCTTTCCTGCTTAAGAAAGAAGGTCTCCTCACAGAAACATCAGCCTCATTTGCAAGACTAAATAAAAGGGTATGTCTGAACTATGCATTGGAAGGTTAAAATGAACTAGCAAAAGAACTATAATAAAATAGTGACATAACACTGATTTTTTTTCATATTAAATCTGTCATGTGACAAATCTATTTAAAATGGCAGTTTTATCTTGAGATCAGTCAATGTGTGATTAAGCTATCTGTCTCTCTTTACACTCATATCTGCCAAGAGTTCAACAGGCTGCAGTTGTATGGCCTCAGAATTCACTGCAAGAAATGAACATTTACTTGACTAAATACACGGTTTTATCAGAGAGGAGAAGATGATGCATTACACAGCTCCATGTTCAGCAGTAAGTGTCTTCTGAAAGCCTCTCTAATCGATGACACTTCAGTGGAGAAATGTGAAACTTTAATAGACTCCCATTTACAGCTTCACTTATAACTGAACTGGCATTTGACAGTAGATAATTTAGGTATGGGGCCACTCAGCAATAGCTAGTCTTGCCAGGCCTGATGTTCAAACTTAATCAGTTGCCACGGGTAGATAGCTGCACATCCTGTGGGTCGCAGACCTTCAGAGAACTCAGTGGTGCAGGATATCATTTGTAGAGGGAGCTTGGCTACTGGAGAATACTCATGGGCTGCTGTGGAGCCCCTGCTCAGCAGGAGGGAAGGATTTTCCAGCTCAGAACAAAGCCCTGGTTGAAGAGCTGAGATGATGCCACAGCTGTGTGGCCATGATGGGCTGTGGCAAGCTGCCAAGGCCACATTCTCATGCAGATTTAGGCCTGTCAGTGTGCAGTGAACCTGAAATTGGTACAAGGAGTGCAAATGTGGGCCCCTTTTTGGAACTAGCCTCACCCACTCAACTGTTTGGAGAAATTAACTCTGAACTTTGATCATATGTCATAGTGAAGGAAAAAAAAAAAGTAAAAGAAAAAAAAAAGATTAATATTTACCCTCTGATGGGGTAAAAATCAAAATTGTCTGATACAGCCGCAGGACAGCACAATCCACTCTACACACTCTTGTAGATGTCTGTGTAAATGCTTTCTGTGAAAGTAGAGCTACACATTTCAAATTTATTTTATCTACTTTAAAGAAGTGATTTTTTAACAAGTGCCTATGGTAGAAACAGAAACAATGAGACATACAACATGTTTCTACCATACAACAGAAACATTCAGCCAAAGGTGATCTAGGGATGAGCCGGTGACTCCCACATTCCCAGCATGGCTTTGATAAATTGGAAGTGTTATTCCCTCGGGAAGAGTTGAAAGCAGAAATACAGTGTTTCAGGTAAAGAACTCCACAATATCAGCAGTATATATGTTGTATTGCATCCCCACATTCAAATCTGGCAATCTTTACACAAAATGGAGTAATTCTGCAAAGTTTAAGCTGATTAAGATTCCAGAAATAGCAAAGAGTATTACAGAGGGACAAATCCCATCTTGAGTATAACTTTGTAGCTGACTCTTCTGCACAGTATTTTCAAAACCTGCATGATTGCATATGGTTCATGGTTCATTAGACAAGTGTTCATAATGGCCTCCTGTTACATCTGCTGAAAGTAAAATGATTTGATCTTGCATCCAGGAGCAGATTTTGAGACTGCCTACAATATCATGCATGCTGATGGTAATTTACCCTTAATTTTCCCATTCAGTTTGCACTGCAAAACAACAGGGTGGTTGGCTTAATTCTAAATGTTGTAGTATCAAAAAATCAGCAGGAGCCACTGCCAGCATTCATGTGATTTTTTTCTCTTCAGATTTGAAACAGAAAGACTTTACATTTGTTTATTAATACTCCATAGCCAAGACAACTATCCTATCATCTTCCACGAGACTCCCAGGCATTTATTAAAATCAATTGACTGGTTTATCCATCTTCACCAATCAATTATATATGCCTGTATCTGTTAACTCAAATTCCATATTAATTGAATACTATATTAATTCTTAATTACTTTCATAAATATATTGCTAATATTTATTGACACAAAACTTTTTTTTTGTTTTGTTTTGTTTTGTTTCTCTTAATGAAGCTGAAGATGTATGGCCAAAGCTTCATTGTTTTCAGGAGGTTTTTTGTTTGTTTGTTTGTTTGTTTGTTTTTGTTTTTGTTTTTGTTTCTTTAAGAATATAAATTTGGTTTGCTGGAAGAAAAATTATTAGCTTCTAAATTCCTATGTTAGTCTAGAATCACAAAACCCAGGAGTTTTTTTGTTGTTGTTGCTGTATAAATCAGATATTTCCATGTACCTGGTGTATTACATGTTCAAAATGGGAAACAAATCATTGGTCCAAAAGATGTCAAGACACAGTGAATCTGATTCAATACATTTCTTCAGAAAATAAAAGTGGTGTGTATATATATGTGTGTGTGCATATATATATTAGTTGAGCCAGAAGAATTTTCTGCTTGAGAACTGAAAATCCCATGGAGTAATATTAACCATAAATAAATGGCACTTTTATTGTTTGTTTCATAAAAATGAGGATTTCACTCTCTTTTCATGGCTTCCACTCTCCCAACAATACAGACCTTAAAACTTAATCTCAGCCACAGGCTGCTGCTTCTGCTTCACAGCAACAGCTTCTCTCCATAGTCCCTGTTTGCAGAGGGCATTCAGCTACACATTTTCTCCTCTCTTCTTACTAGGATGAACCGTGAATGATTTAGCTATACAGAAATGTGACACCCACTTAAAAATACATGCAAAGAAAATACACCTCAACAGGAATTTATCATCCAGACCCTGCTCCAGAGCAAAGGTAGGTGGCATAGTTTTACTAAATGAGTCAAAGAACTATTCTGTAATATATATCTTTTAAGTGGCAAGTACTGAAACATATAAACCTAAAACATTCTTTGAATTTTTCATGATGGTTTGATGAAAAATAAATTGAAATAGAAAGAACAATAAAATCCCTTTAAAAAGACTTTCTTTTTATATACATATATATTTTTTTTCACTGGATTGTCTTATTCTCCTATACAACACCTAGGTAAAAATCTGAACGGTCTAAGCTCTGCTTTTTTGTTGTTGTTGTTGTTGTTGTTGTTGTTGGTTTTTTTTGAGAATAGCACTGCTCTTCATAAACTGATTCTTAGATTATTAATGATATTCTTCTATATTCTTCTATTTTACGTCTACATACATTGTTTCTTCTTGTTGTCATAAAAATAAAAATAAAAAAAATCACCAACTTTAATGCATCACATTTTAATGAGGTACAAAATCTAACTAATGACAAACATCATCACTCCTGTGATGCATTACACAAACACAGGAAGTGAGCATCTAAGTATGTTTAAAAATGAAATCCAGGATATGGGAAAGATTGCTAAGCACATGACCAATGTCATTCATTTCAGTACTGCTGGAACCTATTCACAAACTAAAATGATGGATAGAAGCTATGAACTTGTGATAACAACATATCAGGAGCCCAAATCTTACTTTTAAATGCTTTTAAATTCCCCCTGAGGTTATGAGTTCTTAGGCAACCAACAGATTTTGGATACATCTCACTTCATGTAGGTGTCTAAAAGTTAGTACTCTGATTCTAGTCTAGTTATCCAAGAATATCTTCATCAAATTCTTCCTCTCTTGGGGAAAAACTTACATTTCCAAAAGGCAATTGATCTCATACATAGATAGATGATTAAGACTGGGGAGATGCCTTGTCATCCCTAAACATCTCTCCACAGACTGGAAAGGGTGGATAGATTAGACTTCAGGGGGTAATTTTTCAACACATAAAGTGAGATGAATTCCCTTGTCACTGAACATGCACTGCTACTTAAAAAGTCCCTAGGCATGAGCTTAGGTAATACCATTGAAAACGTATAATTACGGTGGAATGGAATACTTTGACCTTAAGAGTATTCTTGCCAAAATATTGTTCTTTTCCAACCCAAAATATTTTACAGATCTGTATCAGATTTCTACTTCTGAGTAATTATGTAGTTGCTATTATATGCTACATAAGTATATAGACAGTCCCCCACCAGTGTCTGATTTTCAAAGGTCCATCTCTCCCGTAGCTCAGTCAATGAGGTCTTCTTAGCCTAAGACAACAAAACAATACCTCCAGAGACTCGAATCACTGTCTAAAAATGACAAACCCTTCTGCTGGGTACTAAAGAAAGTGGATAAGGCAGAAGTTGGGGGTCATCTAGGCTCCTCTGGGTTTAGTGAAATGTTTGAACTTGGATGGAGTGGGTCCCAGCCAAGTGTCCCACCTCAGGAATTAGACAAGGAAAATAAGCAAAAGCCAGCTACTGCAGTGTATAAGATGGTAAGGTTGTTAAATGAAACCTCCATAAACCAGGTCTTCAAAAAAATGATGTTTTTACTAAACTACAGTGTAGGTCATAAAAATTCAATTACATTTCTGTTCCTGTCTTGAATTTTGCTTAAAAAGCCCACTGCTGTTTCCACTTGCCTGAGCTTGTGTGCATGTTATGCAACTGTACTCCACAGAAAATGTGAATCTATGACAGCTCTCAGTATGAGACCTGAACTCTAAACAATAAATAAAATATAATATAATAAAATAATAAAATAAAATAAAATAAAATAAAATAAAATAAAATAAAATAAAATAAAATAAAATAAAATAAAATAAAATAATTCTTAGCTGAGAGATCATCAGTGTTAAGTCAAGATAATTTCCTAAATGTATGCAGTGTATGACCCTGCAGTTGTGATGTGCTGATATCACTGCTAATGAGGTCAGTGTTAAGCCTATCTGCTTGAGAATAAGATTGGTGGAGCTAGAACCTGTACCTGTTTTTGGCAGCTGTGAAAGTTAGATTGCCAGTTTTACATAGAAATGAAAAGTGGTAGGGAATCAAAATCATTTCAGACGCACTGAGGTTACAGGAAACATGATTACAAAATCATAAAACAATGAAAAGAGCAATCAGCTGAAGGTACAATTCTTGAAAATGCTTCTTGAAAATGCAGAAATGTAATATAATTCAAGATGTTTCTGTGACATGATTTTTTAAAAATAGTGTAGTTTTGCACTTTTGCAAATTAAATTGTGTAGCATTTTGTTATAAAATTCACAAGTACAACCTGCATGGTGAATGATATTTAACAATCTGGTTTACTGTATAAAACACAACATTTGGTGTAAATGATAATAAACAAACTACTTTTTAATTAATTATTTCAGATTTAGTAAGCAAGTTCCTACTAATGTTCCAGTTCTATTCTGTCACTTTATTTTGTCTGGATCATCAGGTAATGTTTGAGGTTTTGGAAAGGTTACAATTAAAGAAGTTATAGCTTAGCATTATAATAAGCTAAACAAAATGTGAGAAACTTGTTGCTTCATTCCCATACGTCTGCTGAATTTCTCCTTTTAGAAACATAATGACATTTATAAATATAATTATTTCCATATTTTTTTTCAAACTTTAAAGCACACATGTATTTAACCAAGCACCAACCATATTTCAAAAGGCCTGAAGACGTTAATTTTCTCATTATTACCACAACTATTTACTGGTCATAATAATGTGTTGTATTTTTACAGGCTAGTTAGAAGAACACAGCCATAAAATTTAATTATATTTATAAGCAGTGTCCTACTTGTAAGATGTAGTCATCTGGATGATTAGACAAGACAAACTAAGCTCAGCATGTAATTTATACTCCTGGGTATATGGTCGGATGGTGAACTCGGACTGGATTATCTTAATTTCTCATTCAGAATTCTTCATACTACTTTCTGAACACTTAGAAGAAAATAGGAGGAAAAGATGTATTGCCTGAACTTGATAAATAGAAAGGTTAGTAGTGTCTGTTTTTTTTTTTTTCTAGAGAAGAGTACCAGGGTTTTTTCTAGAGAAGAGTACGAAGAGTACCAAGAGTAACTATTTGTTTTGTATGCCCAGTAAAATATTTACTTAAGTACAATGACACTGTGTGATTAGTTTCAGTTCTTTAATTTTTCAGGATTTTAATCCTTAATCCATAAATTATTCTGGAGTTAACTCAGGAAAACTGAATCATTTTCAATGCTAAAATAAGGGCATGAAATTCAAATCCACCATTTTCTTCAACACTATTCTAAACTGCTGTTTCTGTAATTTTGAATGTCATAATGTTTGTTTTTCAACAAGTAGAAAGTTTTTACATCTTGCATCAGTCCATGTGGAAAATGAGCTTTGAGCATTAAAATACATTATTTGTACATTTGGTTATATTTTTTTCTGGTCAGCACTCATCTCAAATTTACTTTTTTTTTTTTTTTTTTTTTTTTTTTTTACAGTATTATAAAGACAAGCACACAAGTAAATAGAAAACTGGAAACATGCCTCTTTATTTTTTTTATTTGTCATTGGTAGGACACTGTCCTACTTTGCCAGGATTCTGAAACAAACCTTGTACTGCTGGTTCACTGCATGTTCCCAAATGAATAGAGTTACAGGATAGAAATGGAATTCCTGAATATACCATAATGCTAAAGAATGCATCTCTTTTTTTAAGTTTTTGAAATGAATTTTCTAAAATTAAAAGATAATCAACACAATTTTCTGAACAATGAGAGGTTTGTGTTAGATCTACAATTTGAGCCATTGTAGGTTTTTGCCACATTTTTCTGAGGTTTGTTACTTTTTAAACTGATTTACATGTATCATGAAAGTTACCCAGCTGTTCAGATGAATACATTTTTTTGGCTTTCAAACACACACACACACACACAAACACACAAAGGAAGACTATGCTGTGTATGTAGGGAAGGAAAGGGGGAATAGACGCAATTATACATTATGCTTCACATATAAAATAATTATATTTATACAGAGAAAACAAAAGTCAATTTTAAAAATAAAGGTATATATATGTCATATAAGTGAGTATTAAATGCCTTTCTGCACTGTGAAATAGTGGTAAAGATCACAAAGACCAGAGAAATGAGACACTCTAAATGAGGAACTCTAGGAAAGGAAGAAACTCAGCTTCAACAAAGAAGACAGAAAGTGAACATGAAGGTCTTCTAACATATATTGAACAGTTCTTAGTGTCTAACACTAGGAAATAGAAACAACATTACACAGTGTTGCAACTACCTGTTGCATTTTTTTCTCTGAAATTTCCACATAATTTTGCTAATCCCTTCCCAGAATTTATGAACTACTTGTTCTGCATTCTAAAAGCCTCCTGAGAAATAGCTTTTTTTATAAAATTTAGATGGAGTGAAGTTTAGATTGTAACTGTTTTTCTAGCTGGGATCAAAGCCTCTTATAAACCTGTACAGGTCCACCAAATGTTATGGTCTTGTTTAAAGCAGACACCTTTGGGCAGTGTTGCGTCACACAGTCACAGAATAGTAGAGGGTGAATGGAGACTCTGGTGATCATGTAGTCCAACCTTTGCTCAAAGGTTGATCAGAGCCATGTCTAGTTGGATTTTGAGTTTCTCCAAGGTTGGAGACTCCAAAACCTCTCCAGGCACCCTGTATTAGACCACCCTGTCAGTTAAAAACCAAAACCAAGTCAAACAAACAAACAAAAACCCTAATGTTTAAAAACGAAACTCTGTCTTCTTAATCTTACACAGTCAGATATTGACACGTGGATAAGACCTACCTGAGTCTTTCTTTCTCCAAGCTGCACAGTGCCATCTCTCTCAGACACGTTTTGCATGATAGATGCTCTAGTCCCTTAATCAATATTGTGGTCCTTCACTGGACTTGCTCCAACGTGTCCATGTCTTTCTTGCACAAGAGAGCCCAGGACCACATCTGGAACTCCATATGTGTCTCACCAAAAGCTGAGCACAGGGAAACAATCATTTCCCTTGATCTGCTGGCAAGATTACTCTTAATGAAGCCTAGAAGGCAGCTGACCTTCTTTACTGCAAGGGTACATTGCTAGTTCTTGGCAAACTTATTGTCTAGTATCACCCCTTGTCCTCCTTTGTAAAGCTGCTTTCCAGCCAGATGGCCCCTAGCTTGCAGTGGTACATTGGACTGTCCCTCCTCAGGGCAGGACTTTGCACTTCCCCTTGTTGACTTCATGAAGTTCCTGTTGGCCCACCTCTCCAACCTTCTCAGGTTGCACTGAATAGAGGTATCCCATCTGATGTATCAGCCGAGTGGTATATCCTAGTTGTATATTATCTGAAAACTTCTTGAGGGTGCATTCTCCCCCATCATTCAAGTCTCTCATGAGAACGCTGAACAGCATTTTTCCACTGTGGACCCCTAAAGCATACCACTAGCTTCCAGCTGGATGTCGTGCTACTGATGGTGAAACTTTGAGCCTGGAAGTTCAGGCTGTATTCAATGCATCTCACTGTCCTAGTCTGTACTTTATCAGTTTGTCTGTGAGAATATTATGGGAGGCAATGTTGAAAGCATTATTATAATCAAGATAAACAATATCAGATGCTCTCCTTCTGTCCTCAGAGCTAGGCACTTCATCAAAGAGGGCTATTGATCTGATCAAATATATTTCCCCTTCAAAAATTCATGCTGACTACTCCAGTTTCATCCCTGTCCTTTATAAAAATATATAGCAGTAACTTCTAGGAATACTTCCAATATCACCTTCCCAGGGATTTCAACAAGTCTGACTAGCCTGCAGTTCCCTTCAAACTAATCTTTCAAAGGTAATCCAGTGTGACCTTGTAATGACAATGGTTGGCTTCCTCATTGCTCTTGGGTGCATCCCATCAGATCCTGTGGGTTCATGTATGTCCAATTTATTTAAGTGTTCCCTGACCTGATCCTTCTTCAGAGAGGGTAAATGTCTCTTGCTCTATGTTTTCCCACTGGTATCAGGGCCCTGTGAGTGCAGTAAGCAAGTCTTACAAATAAAGACTAAGGTGAAAAAGGTATTAAGTACCTTGCTCTTCTCTGTGTAATTTTAGTGTAAGTAAGAAATACGTTCTATGGAACCTAGACAGGTTCCTTTCAAATTCTACTAGGTTTCAACTGACAATTTTCATTTGACCCTCCTTTCCCTACCCCTATGTGAAAGGACTGGCTTTCTACTCTGAAATTATGGAAGAATTAATTCTGCAGTAGACTCAAGCTTCAGCAGACCAGATACACGTTTTCTATGATTACCTCTCTTTTATTTTCTTGGTCAGTAATAATACTTCAGTAAGCCCGGGTGTAGTTCTTAGTATAAGATAACATAAGAAATAGTACAAGATAGCCATTAGAGAAAGAATAATCAATGACTATGAGCATTAATTTACCATATGAGTCACTATTACACACAGCCTTGATATATGATTTTGTTGGGCTAAGCAGAATTTACAGCAGACTCGGGGACTTCCAAGGGCAAAAGATTAGAAGTAGTCCAAATAACCAACATAGTAATTCCCTTATTCGCACTCTGACAAAATCTTAAAATCATGGTTAGTTATGAGACACAGGTTGCTATCTACAGATGTCTGAATCCTTAAAACTTTGTTGCTGAACTTCAGTAAAAAAATAACCCTAACAGAATAACCCTGATATCATTTCTTTGAATTTACTTTTGATATTAGCTATCCGTGTTTCAAATCTGATAGCAATTTTAATTTAATTCTATATCTATACTGCTGTGATTTAAGCTGGTGGGCAACTAAGCACCACACAGCCGTTCACTGACCCTCCCCCCTCCCTCTCTGGGATGGGGGAGAGAATCAGGAAAAAAAAAATGAAAGCCTGTGGGTTGAGATAAAAAGAGTTTATTAGAACAGAGAAGACAGGAAAATATTAATAATAATGATAACAGTACTACTACTGATAATGTGTACAAAACAAGTGATGCACAGTGCAATTGTTCACCACCTGCTGACCGATGCTCAGCCTATCTTGAAGCAGCTGGTCCCCCCACCTCGGCCAGCCCCCCCATATTAATTGTTCAGCACAACGTCAGATGTTATGGAATACCCCTTTGGCCAGTTTGGGTCAGCTGTCCTGGGTCTGTCCCCTCCCAGCTCTTGCTGCACCCCTAGCCTGCCCGCTGGCAGGACAGAGCGAGAAGCTGAAAAGTCCTTGGCTTAGTGTAAGCACTGCTCTGAAACAATTAAAACATCAGTATGTTATTAACATTATTCTCATCCTAAATCCAAAACATAGCACCCTACCAGCTGCTAGGAGGAAAATTAACTCTCTCCTAACTGAAACCAGGACATATGCAATCAGCATTTTTGTTTTACATATATTGTTTCTGACATGATTTACCATGTATATCTGTTCTACGCTGTTTGCCATTTACATGTTCAAGTAACTGTTCAAGTACATTTTTTTCATCTGTGGTCATGAAAAATTTGGACTTTTTCCACTCTCAGTAATTGGAACCTTGAATTATTGTTATATATCAACTCATATCTGAGGAATCATAGAATCATAGAATCATTAAGGTTGGAAAAGACCTTCAAGATCATCTGGTCCAACCATCACCCTACTTCCAATGTCACACACTAAACCTTATCTCTAAGCACCAGGTCCAACCTTTCCTTGAATATCCCCAGGGGTGGTGACTCCACCACTTCCCTGGACAACCCATTCCAATGACTGACTGCTCTTTCTGAGAAGAAATGTCTCCTAATTTCCATCCCAAAACTCCCCGGCGCAAAGTGAAAAGTGCAGAGTACAGATTTGTCAATAGGACTTTTTGTTTTCTAACACTTAGTTAGGGTCTAAAGCTTCATTTGGAACTTGCATGCATGAGCTTTCAGCTTCACATGTGGTAAGCTTACCAGAAGAGGCGGTTGACAATAGTTGTGCCAGTGAGTTATTTCAGACTTTGACCTCAGAATAGTTGTCCCCAAAATCTCAAGAGAAAGAAATTCAATGTAAAAATTAAAAGGGGCAATAAAAAGTTTTTCCAAAATGTGATTACAAAAGTTTCCCTTTTTCTTACTGAAACAAAGCTGACCTTTTGAAGTTTTCAATGACAAAACTGCTACAAATCCAAAATAAACAATCCTTCAATAACAATATGCTCAACTGTGATATGCTTTGTTGGCATATCTTGCAAACTACTCAAGTGATTTTATCATTAAATAGTAGGCTATTTTAGAAAGCTTATTTAAAAAAAAGACAGAAGGATAGTGGAAATGGGAAAGAACAATGGGACAAGAATGACCATTTTGCTTAGATTCTCAAAACAGCAAATAGGGATAGGTATTCTAGAAAAAGAATTCAAAGTGGTAAGATTGTCATCTGTGATTTAAAAAATTGAGTGTGGTTCCTCTGATTACAGCTGAATGTTCTCTAGTTCTCCAGCAAAAGGATGAAGAGGATTCTGTCATTCTCTGCGTACTGACAGAACCTGGGTTGCAGAGGAAATCAATATGTAAAAATAAATAAATGAATAAATTACACATTAAGATGGTATATAAATGTGTGCTTTTTATATGCAATCATATTTTATCTATAATGTGAACCAAGATCCAATTTCTGAAAGATCTTTCCAAGTTCCACAGTTTAGAGTTAACCTTGAGAAGTATATGGAAATACAGAATTTCTGGGACAGGCAAATATGTCTGTAAAATAAGTACTCCTGAAGGGTAGAGGGTTGATTCATATTTCTAAAGTCTTGAAAATGTTGTTATAATAAGACAATACGGAAATAGGAAAAAACAAATGTGGTAATTAAAAACAGTTACAGTCAAGTTAACTCCAGATATTTTCTGATTTCTTTTGATCCTTCATTCCTTAATTTTATTTTATTTATTTATTTTTGAAAAAAAGAAAAGAACAGAGGAAGAATTTGGAATTAGTAAATGAACTATTAATTACAGTTGAGGGGAAAAAAAATTATCATGTCATACTTGATCTAAAACCTAAAAGTAAGTTCCTAGTATTATGGAGATGGGTCAGGGACTGCGAAATAGGAGGTATGATGAGAAAACATTAAGAAGACCAGAGGCTATTCCAATATTCTATCCGTCTCCAGAAGAAATATAAGACCCAAGTGCACCAGTATAATAAAACAAATGTAGGGGTGTTTTTTTTTTGTTTGTTTGTTTTTTTTGTTTGTTTGTTTTTTTAAAAAAAAAAGTAATGAGCACTTACAGGGAGATCTGGCAGGAACTGAGTATTTTATTCTTACTGGAGAGACAAATACATAGACGAGGGAGGAATACAGGGATGTTGTTCGTGTTTGTAGGGAGAAAATTCATGTGGCCAAAGCCCAACTAGAGTTGAAGCTGGCCATGTCTGTGGGAGATAATAAAAAGGTTTTTTTTAGATATGTGAACAGAAAAAGAACCAAAGAAAACATAGGTTCACTACTTGATGGGGAAGGTCTCCTCACAGACAAGGATATATGCAAAGCAGAGTCATTTAATACCTTCTTCGCCTCTGTCTTCAGTGCTGATGATGGGCTTTGGGACCCAGGGTGCCCTGAGCTGGAGGACCGTAATGGTGGGAATGACAAACTCCCAACCGACCCTGAACATCTGCAGGATTTGCTGCTCCACCTGGATCCCTACAAGTCCATGGGTCCAGATGGGATTCATCCCAGGGTGCTTAAAGAGCTGGCTGACGTCATCTTGGGACCTCTCTCAATTATTTTTAATTTCTTGGGAATCTGGAGAGGTCCCGGTAGACTGGAAGCTGGCAAATGTTGTGCCAATTTTCAAGAAGGGTCAGAAAGAAGACCCAAGCAATTACAGGCCTGTCAGTCTCACGTCAGTGCCTGGTAAAATTATGGAGAAGATGATTCTTGAAGTTATTGAAGCGCACCTGGGGGACAATGCAGTCATTGGTCCCAGCCAACATGGGTTCATGAAAGGTAGGTCCTGCCTAACAAATTTGATTTCTTTTTATGATAAGATCACCCGGCTAGTTGAGCAAGGGAAACCACCTGATGTGATCTTTTTGGACTTCAGCAAGGCTTTTGACATGGTTTCCCATAGGATCCTTCAGGACAAAATGTCCAGCATACAACTAGACAAAAACCTCATCCGATGGGTGAGCAATTGGCTGACGGGCAGGGCTCAAAGGGTTCTGGTAAGTGAGGCCACATCAGGCTGGCAGATGGTCACTAGTGGGGTCCCTCAAGGCTCCATTTTAGGGCCAGTCCTCTTCAATGTTTTTATAAATGATTTGGATGTAGGACTAGAAGGTGTTTTGAGCAAATTTGCCGACGACACCAAACTTGGAGGCGTTGTGGACTCGGATGAGGGTGGAAAGGTCTTGCAGAGAGATCTGGACAGGTTGGAGAGCTAGGCGATCACCAACTGCATGAAGTTTAACAAAAGCAAGTGCCGGGTCCTGCACCTGGGACGGGGCAACCCTGGCTATACATACAGACTGGGTGACGAGATGCTGGAGAGCAGCTCTGCAGAGAGGGATCTGGGGGTCATGGCTGACAGCAAGTTGAATATGAGCAAGCAGTGTGCCCTGGCAGCCAGGAGGGCCAGCTGTATCCTGGGATGCATCAAGCACGGCATTGCTAGTCGGTTGAGGGAAGTGATCATTCCGCTCTACTCTGCGCTGGTGCGGCCTCACCTCGAGTACTGTGTGCAGTTCTGGGCACCACAGTACAAAAAGGACATTAGACTGTTGGAGTGTTCAGAGGAGGGTGATGAAGATGGTGAAGGGCCTAGAGGGGAAGACATCTGAGGAGCATCAGAGGTCACTGGGCCTGTTCAGCCTGGAGAAGAGGAGGCTGAGGGGAGACCTCATCGTGGTCTACAACTTCCTCGTGAGGGGGAGTGGAGAGGCAGGAGACCTTTTCTCCATAAGCACCAGTGACAGGACCCACAGGAACGGGGTTAAGCTGAGGCAGGGGAAATTTAGGCTCGACGTCAGGAGCAGGTTCTTCACCGACAGAGTGGTTGCACGTGGAACAGACTCCCCAGTGAAGTAGTCACTTCACCGAGCCTGTCTGAATTCAAGAAGAGATTGGACTGTGCACTTAGTCACATGGTCTAAACTTTTGGGTAGACCTGTGTGGTGCGAGGATTTGGACTTGATCCTTATGGGTCCCTTCCAACTCGGGATATTTTATGATTCTATGATTCTATGAAGAAACTAATGTTGAGAAGACAAAGGAACTGAAGGGGTCTTGATTTTCTCTATCTATTCATGATTGTCTATTTAGGGTAAGGAAAGAGCTGAGACAGTCTGGGGTTTATTAAAATCTTCATTCAAATTTCCTTTGTTAATTAAGAAAAATCAAGGAAGAGATATACAAGCTCTATTTGATTAGAAGTATTTATGCAACTTTCTTTCCTAACAGATTGCATTTTAACGTCATCCACAAAGTCACAAGTGCTTTAAAGTAGCTCTCTTCTGATCTTTTAGATTCAATTATTCAGACTTTTTTTTTCTTTTTTTCTTTTTTTTCTTTTTTTTTTTTTTCTCTGGATATGTTAACATCACATCACATGCAGAATCTGTCTCATATTTGTCCAACACATTTTATAAGACAAGGCTTTAACCCGGGACACTGAAGCAGTTGTGCTCTGCTTTTACGCAGCAGCCAGACACTCAAGCTGTCATCTTCATTAGCATCAATTCTCTTGTGTTCCTGAATCTCAACATCTCTTTCAGCAGAATGTCCACCTCCCAGTGCCCTCCACGGATGAACAACTTTGCATTAGATAAACAGGAAGATTAGTGCTTTCCAGATTAGATCCTACCCAATATCCTCTATACCTTTTACTCCTTTCATCATATTAAAACATTTGTGGGTAATTCTTCCTCTGTATAAAACAGGTGAGCAGTTTCATATAGAGAAACATTTAAATCCTATAAATATCGGATACGAACCAACATAACAAGATCTGATTTTCACTCATAAATTTTAAATTCATGTCTAGCACTTATGCTTCCCCCCAACCCTCATTCTCTTGAAAACAACTTCTCTGTCACTATAATTATTTTTCCATTATATTAATTTCTCCACACTACATTGCTTGTTCGTATCATATTCTTCAGTGCCATGTATACCACAGTTGTGATTTTAGGAGGTCCAGTAGATTAGGTTTGGGACATAATTTTCTCCCTGTAATCAGACATAAATTAGCAATGAACTGCATTGATACACTCACAGTAATTTATTTCTATTTCTGTTGTGTATGTATTCTGTTAAGTATGTATTCAGAGTAGTAGGTCCAAAATTTGTTTTAGATATAACTGAAGATAGAATTTAACTTACAGGTAAATTGGTTTTAACATTCAAATTTCTCTATGATAACTATCATACTTTATTTTTATTTATTTATTTATTCATTTATTTATTTATTTTCCTGTAAGAGGTACATGTCTCAGATAGCTGTAGGATAATTAATACTGAGTATTTACTTTAGAATGGCAAAAGTAACAAAGCCTTTTCTTTTTTTTTCTTTTTTCTTTTTTTTTTCTTCTTTTTTCTTTCACTTTTAAGATATGAACACCAGCTATAGCTAACTTACTTGTTTTTAACTGCATTCCTTTACTGTATAAAATGAAAATAAGAAGTAAGAAGACCTTGCAACATCACCCTGAGCCTGGCAACAAATTCTATACTGAGATCTTTCTAGTGTAAATTAGCATAACTCTCTCTTTGTTTACTTAAACTTGCTGACATTTATGCCTCTGGCTTTTTAATGTTCCAGAGGTGATTCTCAGATCTGTAGCCTATCTCAGCCCTTACCAGTGCACCTGGGTTAAAGTCAAATAGAGAGGAGATAGTCAGCAGCTCTTTAAATCAGACCTATGTATTAGAGCCATTCAAGAGATGTATCCTTTTATCTCAAGGCTAGATTAAAATATAAATATTTCATTTGGGGTATTTCTTTTTCCTTTTTCTTGAAAACAAACCCAGTCACTTGGGGTTCATGCAAGACATTTTGTTCAGTCTTAAGCAGCATATTTTATTTCGGTATATTTGAAATAAGAAGCAGAGAAGCCACATTTCAGATAGCAAAATGTATCATGATTTTACATTTTTATCTAATAATCCTGTGCTCAGAGAATTCAGTTAAAAGTATGAAATGCACAGGGTCAAGATCTTTCTTGTGTAGGGATCTGACCATTTACAGCACACAAAGGTTACTAAAATAGCACCATATATTTTGGTAGAAGAAAGGATCTTCCTCAGCCTTTTCTGTCAGACCCATGATATTCTGTACAGACTATTTAAATATTCATTGGACAAGAGCAAAGCATAAAAATGACTATGTGGCCTGCTTTTTCAGGTGTTCTTCTGGGCAGGATACATTAATTCAAATCCCTTATCTGAGTCAGCCAAAAATAGAACTGCTATTTTGCAGTGTTCCAACACCTTACTTGTGGGGAAAAGCGACTTTGACTAACTGGATTTTTATGGCAAATGCTTATAAGCTGTCTTCACATTTCAGAATGCTCTGCCACTCTTAGTTGGTACAATAACAATTTGGTATATTTGACTCTGAGTTGTGTTTCCCAGTGAATGACTGATTTGTTGACAATGTAATATCCAGCTATACAGGATATCCTTTATAAAATACACATACTGGAAATAAAAGAACAATCAATGAAAAAGCTACCCCCACTTACCAGACAACATCAGAACTTGAGAACACTACAACATTTCTCACGTTATTCAATTAGCACTTTGATTTTATTTTTCTTTTCTTTTCTCCTCCTCTCCCCCCCCCCCCGCCCCGCCAAATGATATTTTAAAGAAACGTCAGGAAGAAAGTGTTTGCCTCATCATATCCAACATTGATTCTATTTCAAAGAAAGACATTATTTCATAACCACCTGCAAAGAAGGAATGAAATAAGGTATATAACTTTAAGTAAACTCACAAGCCATGTATTTTTTAGCATTTTGAATAATCTTTCTGAATAATTTAAGAAAATCATCTCTATTTGTGCTCACACTGCACCTAACACAATAGACCTATGTTGCTACAATGGAAATCAGTCTGTATGATCTGGTACAATAAAGATATGCTATGGGGAAATTTAAAACATCTATCATAGAAGCACCAGAATGTGAGCAAAGCCAACAACAGATAAAAGATATTCTGCTTTACCAGAACTTAGTGGTCTTCATCAATAAGACTGAATCATAGAATGGCTTAGGTCGGAAGGGACCTCATAGATCACCTAGTTCCAACTCCTCTGCCATAGGCAGGGATGCCATCCACTAGATCAGGTTGCTAAGTGCCTTATCTAACCTTGTCTTGACCACCTTCACGGATGGGACATCCACAACCTCTCTGTTCCAGTGCCTCACCACCCTTTGAGTAAAGAATTTCCTCCTAACCTCTAATCTAAATCTCCCCTCTTTCTGTTTAAAATCATTCCCCCTCATCCTGTCATTATCTGATTGAGCAAAGAGTTGCTCCCCATCTTTTTATAGGTCCCTTTAAGTACTGAGGCGTTGCAATGGAGTTCCCCCGGAGCCTTCTCTCCTGTAAGCTGAACAACCCCAGCTCTCTTAGCCTTTGCTATAGTCCTTCTTGCGGTCTTGAAGACTCTTGAAGGCAGGCCTTCCTGGGAGCCACTAGGAAGGAAAAGTCCCTCTTCTGGAGCAGTTAACCCTTTGGTTGAGCAGTTGTGAGAATGACCAAACCTCTGACATGAAGGTGTTTAAATATTTTTGTAAGAATGGCAAAAAATTGTTGCATAGGTCCTTCAGTACTCTAGTGTATTAGCCATCAACACCAACCACATAGGAAGGGACACACAAATGAGGATGGTCTTTGCTCCATCACTGGACCCATCACTGCTCTTTCTGACTAGCTACTAGGTAGAGTTTTTCTTCTCTCTTTTCTCTGTTTTCTCTTTTTCACTTTTATTTTTTCTCTGTTCTCTTCCTCTTCTCTTCCTCCATTCCTTCCTCTCTTGCTCCCTCCATCTTTCTCCCTCTTTGTAACTTTCACCATTGACAGTCCTTGTGTGCCATCAGCTATGAGTCCTGCTAATATCTCTCTGTGCAGGTGAATCTGTCCCAGCATCCTTTGTGTAACAGGATCTGTGATTAGGATGGTAAAAGTGACAAAGAATACAGTGGATAAAAAAGAATTCTGAATAGTAATGGAGAAAGAGCTGGAGAGACAACTGAAGAAGGATAGTGAACTCTCAGAAGAGAACATTCAGAAACTGGAAATGAAGAAACAAATTCTCAAAATATATTTCACAGGCAGTAAAAAATCCTCACACTGTGAAGACAACAGCAAAAGATACCAATTTACTGCTGCCCAACTCCTTATGTTAGCAATATATTTGATTATTTTCTTTACCATCCATGTGCAGTGGTATTTAGTTATTATTATTTTTTTGGATAAATTTCTTAAATGAATCCTGAAGAAAGGGTCTGATACTTATCCATATGATCATTGGTATAAAAATGACTATAGGTAACATCCCAGTTTCCATTTAAATTTTATTTCTTTTGATATCCATCTGAATTATTATAAATAAAGAAAGAGTAAAGTGAGTTAGATATTGATATGTTTCATTTTCTATTTTCAGGTTTCATATATGAGACTAAGTCTCAAAATCTGAAATAAGAATAGCACAGATTTTCTATTTTCCTATTCATAAACAGAAGAATTGGGTATTTCTGAAGCACATGAAGCAAATAAAAGTATTTTTTATTATTATTCATAACTAAAATTCTGGTCTATTTTTATTCTTACTATAGCTTTTATGGAAAGTTATGCATTTGAGTCAGCACCTCAAAGAAAAACTAATTTTCAATTCATGACATCTTTTTTTTTTTTTTTCCTCCAATTACTTATCTTCATTTCTATCTCATTTCATTTTTCCCTTTTGATTCTCATCCACTCAGATGAAATTGCTACATAGTGAAATTCTCTATTTGAGTGAGATATATCATATACTTGAGTAGTCTTTAACTTTTTATTTTTTTTTATTTTTTTATTTTTTTGGTTGATTGGTTTGGTTTGGTTTTGGTTTCTTTTTAAACTACCATAACTACATCATCTTGATATATAGATCTAGAGTGTGGGAAGGAGAAAGGCTGTATGGGAAGAATGCCCATTTGTGCATTTTGTGATTGTTTTTGTGGTCAGATCTTCAAAGTGTCATTTTTCACTCTTCCTTTCCGTACTATGGTGTTGATGGCCTGTCAGGTTTCTAAATTTATCTTTCATGATTTTTTGTTTGTTTGTTTTGTTTTGTCTTTCCACTCTTTGGCTTTCCCCAAAGCTATTTCTTCTAGCTCCTCTTCTTTCTTTTCTGTACTGTATGTCATTTTCTCCACTCTACTGTATCATCAGCTGTGATTGCTAAAACTTGTGTTATTTTCAGTGATATTAGAGTGCAAGGAGATGTTAGACATATGGTTTTGTGTGCACTTCTGCTTTAAAACTTAAGATACTTACTTTTCTTGAATAGTATAAATTTCCAGAGAGGATCCTGTAAAGTGTTTGACAGAAGTACATAGTCATTAAAAATTCACTCCAATCTGTAAACATATTTCTAATCACTGCCTTTGCAGTGGATTTTTTGGTGCTCATCCTGCACTTACCTAGAAACATGCTGACACTTTTAAGTATTTCACTGCAGCAAGGTTTTCAATATATGCCTTGAAAAGTAGTTCTGTGTATCATCCACCCACAGCAACAAACATAAAAAAGATGTTCATCCAGGTTTATGGGGAGAAGATATTTTTTCATTGTCTTCCCCAAACAAGTGTATTTGTCTTAATGATGACAGAGCAAAAGGAGTCTTGCTTACATGTACAAGAAATTGCTAGTTGGGCTTACTCATGGTCCTCCACAGTATTTGATGCTTGGGCACTGCTGCAGTCTCCATGACCTATGACACCACAGAGCATTAACAGATTAGAAAATATAAAATTTTGTGTACTTACAAAGAAAGGACATGAAAAAAGAGTGTCCTGACAGTTATATATACTATTTCTACAATAACTGTGATGTTTTGGGTTTGGATTTGTTTTTTAAATATTACTTTGCAGAAAGAGAAATGGCAGGTATAGCAGTAAGTCTGCTATTAAAAATCATATGCTCAGTTCCTTAGAGTGTTTATTCTGATCTGAACAAATATGGATCCTGCAAGTGAAAGTTTAACATTGAATGTCAAGTACTTCTGAAATTTCCCTGGAACTTGACCAAGTCAGATCATTACAATTTATTTCTCTTAACATATTGCTTTTCTCCAACGACATCCAGACTTTATTTAATATTACCTGACTGAGTACCATGGTAACAAGTATATAAAAATGTAGCAACTTGGGCCGATCATTCAGTGAAATTAAGATGGCTTTCTCAATTTACCTTAATTGATGACATGACTGAGGATCCTAAAGAACAAAACAGATATGTAAAATGAAGAGTCCAGTGTAGTGGGTTTACGTGGCAAGGTTTGGGTAGCAGGGGGCCATAGGAGTGGCTTCTGTGGCCTCACGTTTGGTAAGGGCCCTACTGCTGACCAGAGCTGAGTCAATAAGTGATGTTGTTTTGCATCTCTGTGAGATCCTATTTAAGAAATGGAAAAAAAAAAAAAAACAAAAACAAAACAAACAAACAAAAAAAACACTGCACCATACAGCAGCTGGGAGAGTGAGAGGAGTGAGGAACAGCCTTGCAGGCGCCAAAGTCAGTGAAGAATGAGGGGGAGAAGTGCTCCAGGTGCCAGAGCAGAAGTCCCCTACGGCCTGTGGTGAGGACCATGGTGAAGCAGGATGTCCCCCTGCAGCCCACAGAGTACTACAGTGGAGCAGGTGGACCTGCATCGATGGAGACTGAGGCCTGTGGAAGACCCCTGACAGAGCAGATTCCGGGCCAGACCTGTAGCCCATGGAGAGGAGACCATGCAGGAACAGGTGACCTGGCAGGAGCTGCTGCCCTTGGGGGATCCAGGTTGGAGCAGTTTGCTCCTGAGGGATGGACCCTGTGGTACGGACCCATATCTGGAGCAGTTCTTGAAGAGCTGCTGCCTGTGGGCAACCCACACTGGATCAGTTTGGCAAGGACTGAATCCCTGTGAGGGACCCCACAGCACAGGGGACGAGAATGACTGAGGACCAGCGGAGAAGAAGCGCTATAAACTGACCATAACTCCCATTCCCCCATTACCCTGCGCCACTCGAGGGGAGGAGTTGGAAGAGGGCGGATGATGGGGAAGGTGCTTTTGGTTTCTTTCCTTTGTTTCTCACTTCTCTAGATCGTTAGTAATAGGCAATAAATCTTACTATCTCCCTACACTGAGTCTGTTTTGCCCGTCACAATAATTACTGTGAGATCTCTCTGTCCTTATATCAACCCTTGGGTCCTTTTCAGCATATTTTCTCCCTGCTCCTCTTTGAGGAGGGGGAGTGAGAGAGTGATTGTGGTGGAGCTCGGCTGCCCACCCGAGTAAAACCACCACATCCAGCTGCTTAGAGAGGAACACTTTCTAAATATAAGGTGACCAAAAGACTGACAGAGGCTTCCATTTATAACTCAGACAGGGTTAACTGGAAGAGCTGGAAGAGTCTGTTTAGGAGATTTTTCAATTTGCAGACAGTAACAGCAAAGATCTAACCCCAAAGACTCTGACTAAAGGAGAATTATAATAAAAAATTATCTGAGCTATCAAGCCATAAGTAATCACATTGTAGGGAGCATGGAGAAGCTAAGAGCAATTTTAACATTGGTACTCTATATTAATGTATGCTAGTTCAGAGTAGTTCCATGCTCTGTGATCAGAGGGCTTTCCTTCTTTACTTTTAGTCCTGATTGAAATGACTTAACTGAAAAGTAACTGAAACTTTTTCAGTGGATCTATGAAATAAATGCATTCTCTCAGACCATAATCTTACTTGTGTTAATTCTGCAGGGCTAAAAGGAGTAAAATTGAAAATACTTTTATGTTGGTCAGCAGCTCCAAATACCCAGAGGAAGTAGAGCTGAGTTAAGTAGAACTATTTTTACCTAGCCACTTTTCAGAGAAGTACAGCAGTTCAAATATAAAGATGATGAAATCATAACAAAGTGAAGAGTGAACAATGAAAATCACCAGAACATTCTGAGTGGAACTTTTCTTGGGTCAGAAGTGAGCACGTATTCAGAAACAATCTGAGAATTTGTATCCAAAGAAATGGTGCTTCTGGCAGGAGCGGAGCCCACCTGAAGAGAGGCAAATGGATACACTCCTTTCACTCTAGGTATGGGATTCCTATTAATAGTAAAGCACAAAAATACACAAGAAACAAGGTTAGAACAATTCCTTATACAACAGTTCAAGAAAGCAATTTAAACTAAATTCCCAAAGAACATTCTTAGAGAGCTTACAATTTGTTCAGATGTGAGTATCCTCCTTATAAACATTTACAAATGTTTACGCTTACACAGAGGCAATGACTGTGTTAAGAGGGTGCATTCAGAGAAGTGTTGCCAGCAGGTCAAGGATTCTCCCCCTCTACTCAGCCCTGGTGAGGCCACACCTGGAGTACTGTGTCCACCTGTGTACAAGGACAGGCTGAGAGAGATGGGCCTGTTTATCCTAGAAAAGAGAAGACTCAGGGGAGAACTCACCAATGTGTATAAATATTTGAAGGGACGGTGTCAGAGGATGAGACCAATTTCTTTTCATTTGTGCCCAGCAATAGCGGCAATAGGCACAGACTGAAACATAGTAATATGAGAAAACACTTCTTTACTGTGAGGGTGACAGAGCACTGGAACAGGTTGCCCAGAGAGGCTGTGGAGTCACCTTCTCTGGAGATATTTGAAACCCACCTGGATGCCATCCTGTGCAATATGCTCTAGGTGATCCTGCTTGGCAAGAGGGTTGGACTAGATGATCTTCAGAGGTCCCTTCCAACTTTGGCCATTCTATGATTCTGTGATTCTGTAACTGTAGCCCTGAGTCTGTAAAAATTCCTCTAACAAGACTGAGGTATTTCTATCTTCCTTAAACACCTTTAGACAATGCACTATGATTGGTTTTGAAAATATATTCCATATGTTTTATCATAGATATGTTACTGTATTTAATACTGAGATCCATTACCCTCAGTAAAGTGGATTCTGTCATCTGGATATGTTTATTTTTGAAAGCTTTTAGCACTTTCATGGCTGCATGATGAGTTTAGATTATTACAGTATATCCTAAGTGTAAACCGAGATTTGTAATCAAAGTACAGTTCATTTATTCAGTATTTGCTGCTCATTAATCTTTTTTTTTCTTTTTTTTTTTTTTTTACCATCAACTATTTAACTACCCACAATGTATTGTAATGTCATATATAAACTTGTTTTGTGGTTATAATAAATAATGCTTTTCAAGATCACACGTATTTTGTCAGTATTCTTCAACTGTGTAGTCAAAATGGAGCTGTAAAAATGTCAGTAGTTTGCATCTAACAAAGTGCTGATATTATTTATATTGTTTCATGTGTCAGCCCACTGATTACTACAAAACTATATATACATATGTATTTGCATATGCATACATATATTTAAATAAAACTAGGCAAAATGAAGATAATGCTGGCATGTGCCCAAAATATCTGTTCCCATAAAGGACCACCCATAAAACTTAAAATAAAATAAACTTTTAAATACCTGACTTTCATTCGGATTTCTATTTTCCTTCACAGTGTTTTAATGAGTTTGAAACTTTTATTACGTACACAACCTGAGAACAAGCTACAGTTTACTGATAATTCAGTATCTTCCTTGTATAGAGAATATTAAGAAAAGATAGTTGTGTGAACTGTTTTCTTCCAACAGTAAGACAAAAGTATACCTTCTTTGCTTCAGTCTTCAATGTTAAGACCAGCCCTCAGGAATCTCAGAGCCTTTGGACAAGAGAGGAATTCTGGAGAAAGGAGGACTTGCTCTTGGTCAAGGAGGATAAGGTAAGAAATCATTCAGGCAAACCTGACACCCATAGATCCATGGGCCTAGATGGGATGCATCAGCGGGTGCTGAGGGAGCTGGCAGATGTTATTGCTTTGACACTCTCCATCATCTTTGACAGGCTGTGGAGAACAGGAGAGGTGGCTGAGGGATGGAAGAAAGCCAATATAATACCATTCTTCAAAAACGGCAAGAAGGAAGACCCAGGTAACTACAACCCAGTCAGCCTTATCTCCATCCCTGAAACAGCTCATCCTGGATGTCATCTTCAAGCATGTGGAGAATAAGGTGATCAGGAGTAATCAGCATCGATTCACCAAGAGGAAATCATGCTTAACCAATCCGATAGCCTTCTGTGATGGGATGACTGGATGAGTAGATGAAGACAGAGCAGTGGATGTTGTCTACTTTGAATTTAGCAAGGCTTTTGATACTGTTTCCTATAACATCCTCATAGACAAGCTCAGGAAATGCAGGATAGATACTCATCTATAGTGAGTTGGATTGAGCTGAGAGTCAGTGAGCAGTCAGTGAGCATAATGGCGGAGCTCAGAGGATTGTGATCAGCAAGCAGTGAAGAGTTCACTTGGAGGACTTTAGCTAGTGGTGTCAGGGATCAGTACTGGGACCAGTCTTATTTAACTTACTCATCAATGACCTGGATAATGGAACAAAGAAAATGTTTGCTGATGACACAAAACTGGAGGAATGTTTGATGTAGAAGAGAGCTGTGCTGCCATTCAGAGGGACCTGGACACACTGGAGAGTGGGGTGGTGAGGAACATCATGAAGTTCAACAAAAGCAAGTGCCGGGTCCTGCACCTAGGAAGGAATAATCCCATGAACCAATATAGGCTGGGGGCTGGGGGCTGACCTGCTGCAGAGCAGCTCTGCAGAGAAGGAACTGGGAGTAGTGGTTGACAACAGGTTAACCATGGGCCAGCAATGTGCCTTTGTGGCCAAGAAGGCCAACAGTATCCTGTGGTACATTCAGAGGTCTGTTGCCAGCAGGTCAAGGGAGGTGACCCTCCTCTACTCATTCCTGGTGAGGCCCCACCTGGAATATTGTGTCTAGTTCTGGGTTCCTCAGTACAAGAGGGACATAGAACTGCTGGAGTGAGTCCAGAGGAGGACTACAAAAATGATTAGAAGATTGGAGCTTCTGTCATATGAAGAGAGGCTGAAAGAATTCAGCCTGTTTAGCATGGAGAAAAGAAGACTGAGGGGTCAAATTGTCATCCACCAGGACCCTCAGGTCCTTCTCTGCAGAGCTCCCCTCCAGCAGGTCATCCCCCCAGACTGTAATGAAACATCCGGTTGTTCCTTCCCAGGTGCAGGACTCTACACTTGCTCTTGTTAAATTCATTTGGTTTCTTCCTGCCCATCTCTTCAGCCTGTCCAGGTCTCACTGAATGGCAGCACAGCCTTCTGCCGTGTCAGCCACTTCTCTCAGCTTTGTATCATCAGCGTACTTCCTGAGGGTGGACACTATTCCCTCATCAACGTCATCAATGAAGATGTTGAACAAGACCAGACACAGCACTGACCCCCGCGGAATACCGCTACTTACAGGTCTCCATCTGGACTCTGCACCACCTATCACCACCCTCTGAGCTCAGCCAGTCAGCCAGTTCTCAACCCACCTCGCTGTCCACTCCTCTATCCCACACTTTCTCAGCTTTGATATCAGGATGTCATGGGAGACAGTATTAAAAGCCTTGCTAAAGTCAAGGTAGATGACATCCACTGCTCTCCCCCATCTACCCAGCTGGTGATGCCATCATAGAAGGCTACGAGGCTGGTCAGACATGATTTCCCCTTGGTGAATTCATGCTGACTACTCCTCATAACATTCTCTTCCAATTGCTTGGAGATGGCATCCAGAACAAACTGTTCCAACACCTTTCCTGTAGGCCTGTAGTTTCCCAGATTTTCTTTCTTGCCCTTCTTGAAGTTACATTGGCTTTCCACCAGTCTTCAGGCAACTCTCCCGTTATCCAAGACTTTTCAGAGATGGTAGAGAGCAGTTTGGCGATCACCTCCACTAGCTCCCTCAGCACATGTGGATGCATCCCATTGGGCCCATGGATTTATGTATGTTGAGCACACACAGACACTCCCGAACCACTCCCTCATCAACCAGGGGGGAGATCTGCACTTCCCAGACTCTTTCTCCTCCCTCCAGGGTCCAGGAATCCTGGGGGAGAATCTTTGAAGCAAAGACTGAAGCAAAGAAGGCATTCAGTATCTCCGCTTTCTCAGCGTCTCCCATTATCAAGACACCCCGGTCATTCAGCAGGGCACCCACATTATCTCTAGTCTTTCTTTTACTGTTTACATACTTTAAAAAAAAAAAAAAAGGAAAAAAAATAAACAAAACTTATTATTATCTTTTATCTCTTTTGCAAGCTTCACCTCCAGGTGGGCTTTAGCCTTCCTGGTCATGTCCCTGCAGGCCCTGACAACACTCATATACTCCTCTCAAGAAAACAGGCCCTTTTTCCACATTTCATAGGCCTTCCTCTTCCTTTTGATCTTGTTGATGAGCTCCTTGCTCATCCACACAGGTTTCCTTCCCCCCTTCCCTGATTGCCTACTCTTTGAAATGCACCAATCCTGAGCTTGGAAGAAGTGCTCTTTAAATGTTTTAAATTTCCATACGAGTATGAAAAAACATTTCTTTACAGTGAGGGTGACAGAGCACTGGAACAGGTAGCCCAGAGAGGCTGTGGAGTCTCCTTCTCTGGAGATATTTGAAACCCTCCTGGATACCACGATCTCTAGATCTAGATCTTTTCTTATCTCAACCATTCTGTGATTCTGTCTATTTCTTTCCATTTTCTGCTCAAATTTTGGACCCTTCCTACTGAGAGATTTTGATCAAAATCTGTCCTGCTTTCACAAATAAAGAGGACACTAGTTCTGTGATCTTGAGATCATAGCCAGGAGACTGTAAGTAGATATGTGTTTAGCATCGTGACAGGAAAGTCAACATTTACATACACCCACTGCCTATTTTCTATAGCAGCTACAGGGTCTTATACAGTATTGGTAATTGTATTACAGAAAGAAAGGATCATTTTCTTCCCACCCCTTGTGGCTTTCTCTATAGATTGTACTGCCACATAGAATGTAAAAATAAGTATAAAAGCTTAGTCCTATGGATACAAATAAAGATTACAGGACCAAAAACCAGGATTGAACTCTATCAGAAATTAATGTGATAAAATACATGCTTCACAGTTCTCAAGAATAAGTTAACTATGAGTCTTTGACTTGATATCGAGCACAAAAGCAAATATTAGATGTTTAGACTCATGCATGAAATGACAAAGATGTTTTCATTAATTAATTCTGTAAATGTTTACTTTAGACCATACAAAACAGTTTGAAGTTAAAAATTGTTTTTTCTTAGAAAAAAGAAAAAGACAGATTACACTTGATTTAGATACATTATAATTAGAGATACGTTAATATAATTTGTATTATTGGCAAAATCAGTGCAAATATATTAAAATGTAGTGCATGCATTATTCACTTTGCTGGTGTTCTGTCATACAAGAAATAGTATACCATAAGCTAATATAATAGGCTTCAACTTCAAAAGTACTGTGTTTTTAACTGGAAAAAAAAAAAAAAAAAGAATTCTGAGAAAATAATAGCAGCTCTTTCTGACATGTTAATGTTAATGTCTCTGAACGAGCCTCAAACCTCAGAACAAAAATTAATATGCACAAATTTAGCATGTAGTTTGTGAGCTTAAAAAAATATAATGGATAAATCTTCCATTTTCTCCAGTGATTCACTGAGCCTTAACCAGGTTCAGTTGTTATTGAAATAATACCATGACATAGAAGTTCAAAGGAGTGTAGTTATGAAAAATTTCATAAATATGAACAGAAAACCCCAACAACTTCCCTGGTTATTGAAATATGCTTTTTTTTTTTTTTTCCAAAATTTCTTTTGTCTTTTCTGTTTGTTTTCTTTGAATATTCAACAGTAATGTTTGTTGATAGTACTATTCTTCTAAAGAGATGTTTATAATTACAACATATGGAATCTGAACTATGAGAAGCATACTGGAAACTATTCTACAAAATAACAAGGTGCTGATCATTGTATATCAGCTTGTAGTTTTGGGGAGAAAAGTTTCCTTAAAAAAGTTTCTAAACTGAAAATCTATTTTCTTGGGAAGCTCTAACTTGTCATCTGCCACATGTCATATGCTGAATTCCTTACCTTCTCTTCAGCAATAACTCCAAGTACCACTTTCTGGCTGAGATATGGGACGATACAGTTTTAACTTTGCTATGAACCCTGAGCAAATTGTACAGATGTGAATGACCACCAGCAGTCAAATGCTTGCTGTCTTCTTCCCACTTCCTGCAGACCACCTTTCTTCAGGAGCACAAAAGCAAGTCTAAAGCAGGAGTCTACCCTGCTGTCTAATGCAATCATGGGAAGAGGAACACAAGCTCTGTGAAGACAGCTTTACTTTGCTGTAGATAAAAAGCAAGCATAGACTTACTCTGTGCCAAAACCAAACAAATAAACACACACACACAG
Organism: Stictonetta naevosa; assembly: GCA_011074415.1. Classification (NCBI taxonomy): domain Eukaryota; kingdom Metazoa; phylum Chordata; class Aves; order Anseriformes; family Anatidae; genus Stictonetta; species Stictonetta naevosa. The sequence continues at coordinate 55,817,865 of CM021699.1, forward strand.
AGTACAAACAAATGAAAAAACAAAAAAACACCAAGGCAGACAGCAAGGTCAATCATTACGTGTCTGCAAAAAATAAATGATTAAAGGATTCCCGCACTTAAATAAACATATTTCCTTGTGTTAAAGAAATATGATACAAGCTCGTACTATGCTGGCATCCATCTTCAGATTCATTCCCTTCATCAGAAAACACCAACAGAGTTCAGTAGGTCTTGTCTAAGAATAATGAGGGAGGGCTGAGGAAGGGAAAACATTTATAATACAAAGTCTTTTAAACATGGAGATGACATCAGGTGAGCATTCAAGATAATATGGATGTTATTTATAACTGAAAAAGAAACGTCCATGCACAACAAAAGGATTGAAACCACTGAGACTGAAGTATTCATACAGTGCCCTAGAACTGTGTGAAAGGCACACTTTTGCTTTAAATAGCTGAGAAAATATTGGAAAACTGTGAATAGTCTTCTTACGTGACAAAGGTCATTGCTTTTTAAGAGGTTACTTCAAACAAATCTTAAATTCTTTTGAAGTTTTTCCTCTGGACCATAAACTAAGATAGTGACACAGAATATTCCTACAATCTCAGTTTTAAGTGTATGCCACTAACTGTGGCATAGTATATGCACAGTATATGCACAGTAGGAGTCCCAGGTCTATTCAAAATAATAATCATTTGGTCATTTTATAATGTAGCAGTCAAACAGTAGCATATGTAGCTTAGGATCAGTAAATGGTGAGCACTTACATGACTTGCTACATATAACAACATAAACAACATAAAAACAACAACATAAAGCAACATAAAACATTCAGCTGGCTGTTAACCTGTGCAAACCACAACTGTACATGGAGAAAGAAAATACCTTTTCTCCTATTTCTCCTATATGAAAATACATTATTTTTGTTGTCCATTTAAGTGCTCGTAGCTGAATGTGTTGCTCTTTTATGGCCAGGAAAAAAAAAAAAAAAAAAAAAAAGGCATTTTTTCTTATAAGAGACAAGCTTATTCTGCTGTATATGAATAGAAAACCCAAACAACTTCCCTGGTTATTGAAATATGCTTGCTTTTTTTTTTTTTTTTTCAAAATTTCTTTTGAAATTTGTGGCATGTCTTTAAATAATGTGGCATGTCTTTAAGAAACATCTCAGTATTGAGGCTGTAACATTTTATTTCCACAGAGAAGTTTAAGCGCTTGTTTAAAGTAAGTATTCTGAGAGACAGAGACAATACTATTATTTTTCATCTTGATCCTGAATTTACTACTAAACAAAACATTTATTCTTACGAACAGTTCTAGGAACTTTAAATTTATACCACTTCCATTTGAATTGCTCTTCACTTAACTTTTTTATTTTCCTTTTTAATAAGAAAAATAAGGAAAATTAAGGAAAATTAAGTAATTTTAAGGAAATAAAAAAAATAAGGAAAATTAAGGAATTAAGATAAATAGGGAAAAATAAGGAATTTTAATAAGAAAATTTTCAGTGAGACCCCTGTCACCACTAACCAGTACGTTTGCCACCAAATCTTTACAATAGTCAATAAGCACAAGTTTGTTTGCTGGTATGACTGAAATAAACAAAAAACTATATTAAAATCATAAAAAATAGTTTCCTATTAAATTTGTATTAGATTTTGGCCACAGGGCTGTGACACTACAATGACAAAATAACGTTGTACCTGTCTTTCCTGGAAGAAAAATATTTATCCTTGGGGAAGGACTCTGATATTTAAGTTCCAACCTTCACCCTGGAATTTGGTTCAACATAGCTGTACATCAGTAATATTTTTATATCTCTTGATGATGACATGAAAGTCCAAATCTGAGTTGAAGACGTGTTCTCTCCAGTCCTCTACTTTGCTCTGTTCTTTGAACTGATCTGCTGACGTGTTTTGTTTTGTTTTGTTTTGTTTTAATTAAAATTCTGTTTCATAGAAAGAAAAAAAAAAAGGCAATGGAAATTACTATACTAAAGGTAGTTACTACCTTACTGCCAACTAAAGGCAACAACAAAGGTAGTATGGTAGTATGGTAATGTCCTGATAAATAATGACTGTAGAAGCGTAGATTTCAGTTTAAGATTTGTGCCCAAATACACAGTGAGATTTGAGATTTGACACAGTTAAATCTTTAATTCTCTACCTTCAGCTACAGTATGTAGCAAAGATGTTACTTCCTGCAGATTTCTGCAAAAATATGAAGAAAATACGCTTCTGGTACATTTTTGCTATGCCCTTGTATATTCTTGAATGGTCAGAAAGCAGTGGTCATGGTTTCATCTTTAAAAACAAGCAGTACATCAAACATGGAAAATAATAACACTTCCCTATTGAAAGGTAAACCATGGCAGGGAAACCAACACGTGACAACATAACTTCAGCATGTACCCCTGGGATATTAATAGATTCAAGATAAAATCAAGATTTTGGTATTATTTAATTATTATTTATTATCCTCACTCTTTCCTAAAAACAACCTAGGATTCTGCTTTAAATTTAATTTTGAGTAACTTTTAAATATTTATTTTGAAATATCCTAAAACATCACGAAAGAATAAGCTTACTTTTCAGGAAGAAAATCCTTTAAATTCTGAATTTTTTATTAAATTTAACACAGGAACACTAAAGCAACCAATAAATAGTAACAAGTTCAAAAGCATTGTTCAGTACTAAGAAATCAAGTAGTGTAAGAAATATTACTTTATGGATGGGTTGTTTTTAAGGAAGTTATTATATAAACAATATCCTAGCAAAAACATTTTTATGAGAAAGATTTGTATTTTCTGTAATTAGAATAAAAATGTTTCCAGTTCTAGCCAAAAAAAAGGACAGGAAAGGAGATCTCAGTATTAAATAACAGGGAAATAATGGTGACTAATAAGACAAAGAGTATACAGTTATTAAGCAGAAACTGCGGTCATAATGAGATTTCCTTCCAAAGATAATTTTGAAAAAAAAATAAAAATAAAAAAAAAATATGACAGCATACAGATCTCTCCTGTTCTTTACTTTCCTATCCTCTCTTTTATTCTCTCATCAGTTCCTCATTCCCTTCCCTTCCCTCACAGAGACCTAGCAAATAGAATCCTCTCTTTTTCATGATAAAGTCAAAAAACACTATATTTTGAATAACAACATTTGAAATCCTCAAATGTTCTAAGTGGTGCCTACTGTAGGAGTTTAAACAAAATGCCTACGGCAAATCAATATTCTCCTGCTTTATTCTGTCATATTTGTGATTTGGCAAAGTTTAATATTGCCGTTTCTCAGAAAGTGGTGAAATCTCTAAGGCTGTATATAGCTAAGAGGCTCACACAACTCTGATTACCTGTACTTAAAAACAAACTAAAAAAAAAAAAAAAAGCCCTATAACACAATTCATAAAACATTTTGTTATGAAGCTTATACTGAATAAGAAATCCACATGCCCTTATTTATTATGAAGAGGACCTCACAAAGAATTTGTAAGGATGGCTCTCCAGCTGTAAACATCCATTCTGAATTTAACTGCAGGTATGTTCACTTTTATATGTTGTGTTAATACATGCTTTATTGATTGTATTCATTACTAAGCAATGTCTCATATCTTCAGTACAAAAAAGATCCATTAAAATTTTCATGAAACTCAAATATTTCAGCTGCTGTTTTGGAGAAAAATGTGTCTAGACCATTTTCACCTTCTCTATGTCTAGTTTAGCAACTTGATTTAGAATTATATTTTTTACTCTTGAAAAAGTGAAAGGAGAAGGCTCAAAGCTCCCTGAAAGAGGCTCCCAAGAGAATTTTCTATCCAATTCCATTAAGTATAAAAGTTAAATTCTTCTACCTCTTTGCCTTTCTGTTTGCTTTTTTACATATCTGGCTCTACACACATACAGATGTCAGCTGCTATCTCGAGGACTAATAATAACGTTGACAGGTAGGAATGTCTTTCCTTAAACAGGTCATTATGGACCATCAGGCTGTAGCAACAGGCTGAGGCAATTATGGTGAATAACAGCATAAACAATGAGTTGCTTCCTGACTGATACAGCCTGTTGGTCTATTTTCTTAATGTGTTTTCTTTCTTTCTTTCTCTTTTTTTTTTTTTTTTTTTCCCAGCAATATTAGCTCTAACCATTAGATTTCCACGTTTCCATGTACAGCATCTAACAGAAAAGCGGAGCATGCCTGTCTTTTCTGGAGGCAACTGAGACTGAAGTAAAGCAGCCTCTGCTTCTTAACACATGAAGTTCCTGTAATCTATATTACAAGAACCAACGAAGAGAGCACATTGGTTTGAGAATACGTCAGATATTAGGGAAGAGATCAACTACAGAGAGGCTAGTAAAGGAGGATGAGCCAAGTCTCTTGTAGCTCTCAGACATTTGGATTGGAGCTTGAAGAAAAAAAAAAAACACAAGAAAAACATATTTTCCTTCTCCTGAATAGCTGAAGATGTACCTGGAAGATGGCTATTGTCACAGTTTAGGCTGGGAGGACTCAATAGTACAAATGCTTGCAGAAAATTGGTTCTTAGCTACACCCAATTTGAATTAACATAGACTCAGAGAAAAAAAAAATAAAAATGGGAGCCCTGATCCCAGGAACCATGAGTAATTTAGTGGGGTTCATTTCCTATAGCAGCCTAGGTGGAAATTGCTTTGTCCTAGAAACAAAATTCCTTACTGCAGCAGTCAAGAACTTCAGCCAATTGTCTTGTGACAACACTTCACCTAACATTAGTCAACTTTTTATGTTATTCTGTTACATATTTCAAATTTTGAGAAGCTGAAGACTTCAGGCTTTTTCTCCTGAGACTGTATTGAATGGAAAAAACTGAATATAAAAATATCCAGGAAAGTCAAAAGAGAAAGAGGTGACCATAATAGCAAAGGCACTTTTTTTTTTTTCTTTTTTTTTTTTTTTTTTTTTTTTTTTGTACGATATATCTATGCAGGAGTTTTTCAGAAAGAAAGGAACATGAAAAATCAGGAAGTGATTATTGGCTTTATCAATTGTACAAACCCACTAGAGAACTTTTGAGGTCCTGATGGAACTGGTAGAGACTCATATTTCCCATCTCCTTTGTCTGTTGAAAGACAAAGTTAAAGAAAATTCTCAGTTTCCAACATAGCTGTCTTGATGAATACTTAAAGTTTTATTATGGAGTTTCCCACAAGTGGTTTAATTGCCTGTTTCCATCTACTCCTCTTCTTATAGAACCTTAGTTCTCTCAAATAGAAGATGCAATAGAATTAATTATGTGTTGTTTTAAATAACATCTAAACAAGGACAAAATCTATTTTCAGTTGCTCCAAATGAATATCATGCTCCCCTTCAGGACATTCTTCTCAATATGATTTTTACTCTTTAACAAAACAAATTCAACAAAATGCAGTGTCAAAAGAGTTTGAGAAGCTCCAGAGCTCTGAAGGTTTGTGTGTGTCATAGGTAGGTACATGCATGTTTATCATTTTCCCAAAAAGATGAGGCAAGTGGAAGCCATTCCTTAACATACTGTGTTCCTGCATTGTAGAGACAGCACTTTCTTCTGGTTTCACCTCTATGTAGTTTTCCTTCATTTTAAGAAAAAAAAAAAAAAAAAAAAGGGAGTTGGGTGGGGGGGAGGGAGGCAGCAGGAAGAAAATCCATGGAATTTCCATGGTTCTAGGAAAATATATTTCATAATGAGCAAAAATTAAGATTCCTGATTCACACATAAATGTTGTGGTTTCTGCTGCAGTTGCTTGTCCCATCTATGTCTCAGATATGTCTCTTTCTTTAGGTGTGGTACAATCACTTCAACCTAGTGGTCTACTGCCTGTCAAAACTAAAAAACAACAACAACAACAACAACAACAAAAGATAAAATTGGTGCCAGTTTTGCCTTCATAAATCTGACTGTAAACTACCATTCTCCAGTAACTCCTGTACAGACACAGCAGCTGATCCAGTTTCTACTTTCTGAGATAAGAGGCAGACAGCTAGTATATTCCCAGCTATTAATTCCCAGGCTGCATCTTAAAGAATTGTCCTTTGTGGACACATGACTAAATCCTGTTTCCTTTGCAAATCAAAAAAATTATCCTAACTATTTCTATGAGAAGTAGCTATGGCCATAGTTCTATGTTTGTTATCTCTTATTGTCCATGACACTTTGTTTTGCATATCATACACTTTCTCTGACACTGTGAGAGATGGAGCAACATATAAAGGAATTCCAAGATTGTCAGGATGGAAAAAGGGAATAATACTGCACTAATCTTTTAATTCCCCCTTTTTCCAAGCTGTGTTTGAGATTCTTTCATCAACAATTTTATTCATGCCTGAAACTAAAACCACCCTTTATTGTTAAATTATATCTCATCACCCAAACTATTTTTTTTTTTTTTCTGAATTCTAAGAGACACTTTCCATAGCTTAATTCAGCAGTTATTTATGGAACTCTCTCTGAAGTCACATTTTTCACAAGAACGTACATTTCTGCTTTACAACTGATAAAACAGGTGTTCTTTGGATGGAGTACTGTGCAGGTATTCAGAAAAACATCAAGCCATGAAAAACCAATCTCGTGTTCATTTTCAAAATCCTAGAGACAAAGTAAGAAACATTCACTGAAAATGATTTAGAAAAAAATAATATTGAATTAGTATGCATCACCAGGATAGATTTACTTCTAACCTGTGTTTCACCCAGAATAATACTATTTCTTAAATATATTCTTTTCTTGGGGAAAATATTTTTTATATTTTTCTCTTGCTTTGAATAGTCTTCTGCTTGTTCATGTATGAAAGATAGTGTAGTTATGGGATACCCTCTGCCTTCCTTGTGAGGTTTCATTTTTCCTCTCTCCCATCCTTATATTTTTCTTTATCTATCCTTATGTCTGCAACATCACAACACATCTGAAATACATTTCCTTCTTTTCCTTTGCATTTCACCTTCAGATAAAGACTCCTTACTTTTCTGAAACTGTTTAAAATGACCCACCTCGGTAAATATGCTATCTCAAACCAGCAGTGATTTTTATTAAAATGAATCATCCTTTGGTTGCTATAAGACCCAATCCTGTCTACTATATCACAGAATTAAGTTAATAAGAAGAGTCTATGTGTTTTCATCTTTTATCCTGCTGAGTCACTCTAGCATGAAAATAAGAGATGTCAATAAGCTTATATTATTATTATTTTATTTTTTTTCAAATAGATCTGTACAGTGCTGGAAATCGGTACAGTTAGCAGGAAAAGTGGGAGTCCACAGGGTAGGTAAGAGAGGAGGAATCTGTCTTTAATCTTATTTTGGACTAAACAGTAAGTGAAGAGAACAGAGAGCCTCTCATAGCTCTTTCTCTCTTGCACAAACGGAGCAATGTCCCGGGCAGCCTCACTACGCCAAGCACTCCAGCAAAGCTCCTCGGCACACACTCAGACCTAGTTTCTGAGACAGATGAAAGCTACTTCTGTCTTCTGGACACTGCTGAGTCATAACCACAATATCCAAATCCTTCAAGCAATTATTGAAACATTAAGTATATTTTGGAAAATGTTTGAAAGGAACATCAGAAAAATTTAAAAAGTGGATTAGTAAAGCAGTAAATGTTTGCATGTTTATCATTTTTTTTTTTGGTACAGAAGCCTGAGTGAAATTATGGTCACCTATACCTTTAATATCCATATCTGAATCTACATATTGACATTTTTCCTTGATACATGTCTATTCTAAACCTGCCTAGAGGAAAACAGAAAAACAATAATGGAATAACACAACTGGGAAAAAAATAATAATAAAATAATAATAAAATAATAATAAAATAATAAAAAATCATGCATAATTCTGCAAACTATTCTCCATGCTTGTCACTAGTTTTAAGCTATGGTATCAGTTCTCATTTTTTTATAAATCAGTTCACCTATTCCTGCTTGGGAGGTAGCTGCTCAAAGTTCTCATGTGGCTGCTCTCCTAGGAGAATCCAATTTCTCAGTTTCAACATGCCCAAGCCATCTGCTTTCCTTACCATCAAGACACAATCTCTCTGTCACTGACATCAGAGGAATTATCAGTACATTTGACAACAGTGATGTGCAACACTGAATATAGCTATCATATCAGTAAAAATAACATGGCAGCAGCTTACTAGAAAATTTGAGAAAGTAGGACTTTAAAAGCTTTCAATTATGTGAATATATATATAATTGACAAATGATTATTATTTTCATATGATTACCATTTTAAGAGGTGTTTTTTTTAAGACAGAAAATGGCCCGTTGGTCACAGTGAACTCTGCCTGGGGATACCAAGAAAACACTACAGAAATGATTGCAGGCAGTGCTTTACATCAATTACAGTCAAACTAGTAAAGAATTTGAAACTGTTGTTCAGAAAAATAAAATAAAATAAAATAAAATAAAATAAAATAAAATAAAAAATCTTCACAGCAAGAAATGACATTTTGAATAATATACTTTTTTTTCTATTCTGAGAAAACTTTCAGAGATTTCTGTACTAGAGTTATTTTAATGACATTTCTCTCTTTGAAGATAGTGCTGCAAGGTTCAACAAGCCTTAGGAACTAGACTGTAGGTCATTTTAAGTTTTATTTTTTAAAATGACATAATCAAATTCAAGCACAGACAAATATCTGCAAACATTCATTATGCTGTTAGGGCTCTTTTGACTGTTTACTAAAAAAAAAAAAATGCAATGCTAATATTACAGAACAGAAACCACTTCTTTTTTTTTTATTTCTGTACATATCTCTATTTTAATAAAAGAACTAGTGAGAAAAGTGGAAAACAGGTTAAAACAAACAAACAAATACAACCATTATTTAAAGAATATTTAAGACCAAATCTTGGCTCAGCAATAGACTGCCAGATGACATTCATATAATATGCCACTTATGTTTTTCTTTTTGGGTGTATCAAATGTACAAACAAGTTGAACATATGTGTTTGACACTTTAAGAACTAAGAATAATGTTTTCAAAAATATTTGTCATCATAGAAGCCCAAATTCAACTTTCACAAATCTGCAAATGGTAATCTTTCACATTTGAGCAAAATGTCTACTGACATTTCTTTTAAATGATGCTGGTGCCACTGAGCTATCTTCATGCTCGGGAAATAGTAATGGCCTGAATATAGTCTGTTGATGTCAACAGCTCTCTCATTTTTTTAAACTGAGCACTGCTGCTTCGTACTACTAAAGGCTGATTTGGCCTTTTCTTGGAAACCTGAGGAGACTTTTTTTTGTTGTTGTTCATTTATTAGTGACACTCATGAAAACAATTAATATTTTATATAACTCAACATAATTATTCAACAGAATTATTGGCAGGAGCCAATCAGATGATTGATATCTTTGGTAAGTTATCAGAGTTCACTGGATGTAAGAAAAAATCCCATCTGGAAATTCAAGTTAATTTGGAGGAACCAGACATCACTTTCAATTCTTGGAGGCTAAAATTTTATAATACAAACAAACAAATAAATAAACAAATAAAATAATAATGATAATAAATGCTATAGCAATGGACAGGCGCTGAAGATATATATATATATATTTTTCTCCCTGAAGTCATAAAATAGCAATAGTAGCAGCACAAGTTACCATGGGTGTTTACATTACAGATTCCAGTAGCAGATTGAAAGACCAGCACCAAGGGACAATGACTGTACAGTGTAAGGTTCTGCATAGAAGGCTGAGTGCCAGAATAAGTTTAAATAGACTTGGCAGAAGAAGCTTGGACATAGGAATAATTTCCACTAATTCTTAGAAGAAAGAAGACCAAATTCTTAGGGTCTGCCCAAAGTGCCTGCCTTTGATTCTGTTTCTTGAATATTTATACCTGCTGATCTATAATTTGAAACTTGTCATTATATTTCCGTAGATGCATCCTTTCCCTTGCACTTTTCAGCAGTTTCAAATTCTTCAGCTCAGTAGAACAAGGGATGAGATATTGTAGGCAAAGCATCTGAAGAATGTTGTCTGTTTGAAAGCAGACAGACTACAAAGAAAGAGAACAATTTACTATTTCTCTTCTGACATATATACTTAGTACAGTGCCTATAAAACAAAAGACAGTACAAGATTTAGGATGCATCATTTTCCTAAGTTCCTCTACCACAGTGAATGTACATATAAGTTTACTGTCTCTTAAATTATTGCACCTTGAAAATTACCTCACTGAAAAATAGGTTAAAATATTTTTATTATTTATTTTTTTTTTCAGTGTTTTCCCCGAGCAGAAGTCAGTATATAGTCCATCTGCTCTATAGTTTAGGTTTTTGTATAGGTTTTATAGTTTACCATGTAACACTTGTACAGAAGGCCAGCAGTATCAGTAGTAGAGTACAAATGTTTATGTATATATCCATTCATCATACTTTTATTTAATTTTCTCCAGAATCATTGAAGTATGGTCCTAAAGATTATATTCAAAATATAATAATTTTCTCACATTTCTTTCACTAAAGAAACTGAGAGCAATTTTGGTATAGACATTTAAAATTATGAATTTGGATCTGTATTTATATGAGCAAATTTTATGAGCAAGGCAAACAATCAAACAGTTTATAAATGTGATGTTGTTTTCACTGTTTTGATCAGTTAACATTATCTAATACAATCCTATTTCAGAGAAATGGGATAAACTTCCTTAGGATCCCTTCCAAGTATATGTTTGTTTTTGTTTCTTTGTTTTTGTAGATGTTTATCTCATAGAACTTCCATACAGTTACAGAAATGCAGAAATGCCCTTTTTTTTTATATATCTGTAAAGTTTTAGATATCATAACAGGAAGACTGCAAATGTAACTGAAGACTAAATGCATACTAAAAATTACTGTGATGTATTTTCTTCTGCTATGTGCTATGTACGATTTTAAAAATATTTACTAATAGAAGGCTCATTTTGTTTGCTCACCAAGAGAAAAAGCCAGGAGAGAGAGAAAAGGGG
>CM021699.1:55829207-55869211 GCA_011074415.1 Stictonetta naevosa
AAAGAAAGAAAGAAAGAAAGAAAGAAAGAAAGAAAGAAAGAAAGAAAGAAAGAAAGAAAGAAAGAAAGAAAGAAAGAAAGAAAGAAAGAAAGAAAGAAAGAAAGATATCTGTCAAAGGGATGGACTCCTATAAGGATTTTAGTACAACACAGGATATTTCGTGGCCTATCATTCCTCAAAAATATTAGAGTTTGTAAGCAATCTGATAAAAAGAAAATGAATATAAGGGAGTGAAATCAATTAAATTTTTAGCTTTGGGTCACATGGAAATTCCCGAGCAACACACCTGCCATCTTTGAACAAACAGTTGAAAACTTGTCAGCATGTACCTTTTTTTTTTTTTGCTGGATTCTTCCAAATTTCCTCTTTCCCCAGGCAGTCTTTCTCCCTGCTGCACACATGCAAAAGAATCAGAAATCCCATTTCATTCCTTGCTTCGACAAGCCACAGAAGTTTTGATTCTACTTTGATACGGGTGTGACTCAGAATTCTACCTGCTAGAAATAGTAGGAAAGCTTTGGTAGAATAGCCAGTTTAGGGCCCCATATTTTCATTTATTCAGCTGACTAGCAACAGTAAGGAAGGAGATTACAAGTTGCTAACACTAAACTACTTTACTTTTTGAGCCTTACAGTTAAAGTCAACAGAAAGTTTAATTGAGTTAAATGTTTCTCAACTGATAAAACAAACAAACAAACAAAATGAATATTTAAAGTAATTATTAATTTATCTGATGTTATACTGACACAAATGTCAAGTGAGTTTCTTCATGGAGTCCTTCCTAAACCATTTAATATTTTTATTAGCTGTGGTGTGGAATATATCAAAACACATGCTAAACCAAACTTATTTTAAGCTGCAAGAAAACAATAAATTTTTTGGAGTGTAATCATAGAGGCAACTTCTTAATAAATTTCAACTAGAATTAATAAAATATTAATAACTTAATAGCTAGAAGGAACAAAAAATCCTCCCCAATAGGGACAAGGTGTAATTGATGTTCAAAAGCATGAGAATAATCATGTGTTCAAACATAGAAGACAAGTAATGAGGACAGGAGTTTGTGATGGATGACAAAGCTTTTGTGAATCAAAAAAAGTAGCATTTTCAAACAAACAAACAAACAAACAAAAAAAAAGGTGGGGGTAAGAGGGGACAAAGGAAACAAATAGTAAAGTGTATTAAACTGTATCAAGAATGACAAATCTAAAGCCAAGTGAGTTAATTTCCTTGTGGTACTTATTGTTTATTAAACAGCAGTTGGAGTCCTACACTGTTTTAAGCATTACATTTGAAAAATTAGGGAGTTCAGAGAAAAACATCAAGAACAATAATAAAGTTTAAGCATTTACAAAACCAGTCCCACAAGAAACCATCTAAGAAAAAAAGACTGAGAGAAGATATAGTGACTAACAAAATATACTGGGGGATGTAACAAAGAGGAAAATAAGCAATTATTCTTTCATAGTCTCCATTGGCTAAGAGATACTAGGTTTATTGGGAAGTTAGAGAAAGGGAAATTTGTTAAATAAGACAAAAAAAAATTATAAGAACAGGCTAAGCTTTAGTGAATAAATTGCAGAGGGAGATTGATTGATCACCTTCATGGGAGCTCTTCAAGATTAAATAGTTAACATCAGTCAGTGAGTTTTAGGGATAATCCAGAGTTTTGCCGTGCAGTAGGGAATGGATTTATTGGTTTAAGAAGTCCCTTGTGAGCCGTGTTTCTCATCTGTCTTAATGTGGTTATGGATATGTAAATGCACACCTAAATACTTCTCAGCTATATACGGATGAGGACATATGATTGATAGTCTGTCTGTTATGACACACAAACACTATCCAAAATCTCCTCATAAGAGAAGACATGATAAAAGTCATAACATGGATGGGACATTTATTATAGAGAGTGGATATTATTCTTCTTCAACTGCTCTGCAGGCTGAAATGACAGCTGTTCAGTGTTGAACCTAGACATGAGCCCTAAACTACCATTCTGAATTTGAACAGCTTTTGCAGATCTGAATTTTACAGGCTATATCTGCATTAAAACTCATTGGAGAGCTACACTTAATGGCTAATCAGTCTTAGAAAGTTTGGATAGCATAAGTATGAGAGAGGCTTTTCTGATGCATCAGTGAAAGAGCAGGAACACTGCCACCTCCTCTAAGACTGCTTTAATTTGGTTACTATACCTGTTCTTTTCCATAGTCTGGGCAAAGTCCTCACTACAAAAAAAGGAAGATTTTAATTTTTATTTATTTATTTTTATTATTTTATTATTTTATTTTATTTTTTATTTTATTTTATTTTTTATTTTTCCCCCCAAGTCATTGCTGCCAAATGAATGAGTTAGCTGCCTAAGCAAGTGGTATCTCAGTGCATGCAATTACTCTTCTGAGGAGTAATCCTACTGACAGGAAGAAAGATAAGATTGACAGATGGGTGTTAAACACAGTGGTTTTCACTCTAAAACTTTTGTTTCCAAAAACTAAAGAAACACAAAATGTTTGGAGAGTACAAAATAATGAAGATGTATTCTACAAATACCAGATATACTACTCTTTTATAAATATCTGCTATTGGCCTAAGTCAGAGACAGACAGGATATTTAAGGTAATTCAGTATGGTCACCTTATCTAGTTGTTGTCTCCTACTGGTCAGACTTACAAAATTTGATGAATTTTAACTATTCTTACTGCTTGCTAAATAGATAGAATAAACAAGATCGGCTTAAAACAGCAAATAAGTGTTGAAAAACTGAGCAATGACATTTTATTTACAAAAATAATTTTGGAAGAATAAATGGGCAAGAAGTAGAAACAACAGGCTTTTAAAGTTTTTCCCTGTTCTTTACACAATATTTCCTTTAGCAAATGTGGCTGTTTTTCCATTCCATAGACATTCCAGATTCAGAAAATGGGGAGAAGGAAAATGTTAACAAGATATCATACACATCTAAATTAATACACTCAGTTTTGTTTTGTTGTTTTGATATCAACAAAACTGCCCCTCTCTCTAATACGCTTAAGACTACATATAGTTTCTGATCTAAATAATTTAATCACCTTTATCCTATACTCATTGTGGGAAAGCCAACTATGTACTTCCTTGTTTTATATAAGACAGTTCAACAGAAATCTACTCCCTTTCTAAGTGTAGAGAGATGTGAACCACTATAACATATACCATAAAATATTGCCTTCAGAAATTTCTGTTTTCCCGGTAATTCTCAGTACTGCCATTATGTGAAACACCATAAGTCCTTGTTAATTCAATAAGACCTTAAAGAACTATCATTTAATAAAGGACTTTATGTTTAGTAAAGATCTTAACTGTAAGTTGGCAAAACACTGCAAAAGAGCTGGACAAGTTTTTCTAATATACAATACTTTCTGGAGTCATCTGACTATGGGTGGGAAAGGAGGCAAGCTGTAAGCAAATTCTAGCTTCACAACTCAAATCATGTTAAAAGCTTTCCAGTTGTCAGAATATCCCACACATCTAACAGGGTCAGTTTGCTCCATGCATTGTATAGACTAACACATTGGTCAGAGAGTGCAGAAGTGAAATCTGATGGATGAGCTAATGAAGTGCTTGTTTGTTTGTTTGTTTGTTTTGTTGTTGTTTCAGTTTAATGAAATCTTTAACTTAAAACTGTATTTATTTTTTTCCTTTTTTTTTTCCCCCTTTTTTATCATTTGCAGTGATGCTGAACTAAGTTCTGGTAACTCTTACTCTAGATACCAAGGGCAGCTTCTGCAGCTTGTGTTACCTAGAAGTTTCCCTCTTTACTCTATTCCTGTCATCAACAAGCCTCCTGATACCTTACCTTCATGTGCAAAAGTAGAAAAACAAATCCCTGTAGGCCTGTCAATGTTGCTTCATCAGCTGAAAGACAGGCCTTTCTGTCTAGTGATGCAGTCAGCTTCCTTGTCCTGTTTCTTTCTGGATACTGTGTCACTTGGGGTACAACCACGAACAGTGGGTTTATGGGACTTGCTGTAGTTGCCTGTAACACCTGATTAGGTCAGTAAATTCTGCCATGTGCTATTTAATAGTGCAGATGTTTACAAAATGCTGTGGTCATAGAGAAGTTTAGTGCCTACAGAAAAAAAAAAAAAAAAAAAGAAAAAAAGAAAGAAAGAAAAAAAACCTGCTTCTATGCCCTTATCAATACTGAGAAAGATGCCTTTAAATATTCCCATTCCCTGCAGATATCTGTACATGGATTTGAAAACAATAAAGTGTAGACTTTAAATGAAGTGTGCAAAGTCTAAATACATTGTTGAAAATTAAGTTACAGTAAATTAACCACTAATTTTAAAAATAAAGGTAAAAAGGGAATCTAAAGCATGACATTCACAATAAAGTGCGAACAGTCCAGCCGTGCAATAGCAACCTCATCTGAGGATTTCTCCTGAGCCTCACACTTGGAAAAAAATGCACTACTACCATAGTACATTGTGCTGGTGATCTGAGGAAAGGGATGGCTCCCACCATGGCCAGAAAGGAAACCAGAACTGATGATTGTAAGAAGGAAAATGGTACTTATGCTAGAAACAGGTATGGTTTACATGCCTCATCCAACATAGCACCATAAACTTCCAGCAGAGATTGGAAGGAACTTCTCACAACATATTTCTCATTGTTAAAAGTAATGAAAAGCTTAGTGAAACAAATAAATAAATAAATAAATGTTTCCTCTAGTACACTATGTTGTAATAACAACTAGTAATGAGTATAAGCTACAGACAAAAAATTAAAGATATAATGTAATTGACTAATGGAATTCATATATATATATGCATTTGTGTATAAATATGTGCATGTATTTTTAATGTGTGTATATAGAGTGTAGATAAAATCTGTATGTATGCATGTGTGTATATATATGTGTGTGTGTGTACGTATAATATAGGCAGCTTACAATTACACTATAAAAATAGAAAACCTGACCATGCAGAAAAGCAAACACTTTGAACTCATGAGAGACCCATGCTTCCAAGGACATTAATTCTGTCAGTGTAATGTGTTATGACTACAAACCAGGTAGTGTCATTGTTTCCAACCAGACTACCATTAAAACACATATAAAGGGAAAGTATTGTAGATTTCAAAACCAGGGAAATAAGTCTTTATGCTGTAGTTACATAAGATAAGTTAAAACATTATGCTCTTTGTATCACAGTGTTCTGACTTCAAAATCCAGAAATAATGACATTGAGTCTATGGAGAAACAAAACTTTAGTGACACTGGATAAATAGGTAAATAAGAAAGAATACATATTGTGATAGTTATGAAATGTAATCTATCTAGCTCCTGGGGTGACAATGCAGGTTATAGGGCAATAAAGACCTTGAGTAAGCAAATTAGGGGAATGGAACTACTGTGGAGGTTAAACAAGGCATAGAATTAAAACATATAATAGAATAAAAATTCCTTACTATCACATACACCAAGACAATTACAGTATCTTTAATATTATATTTATATTTATATTTATATTTAATATTATAAAAAACTACAGAAGAATAAGTTTAAAATTTTGCATAAAATTCTTTTGTTTTTGCTTGTTTGTTTGTTTGCTTGCTTATTTTTACTTAAAACCAGAGTCTTAATTTAATTTTACCTCACTGCAGATATAGCTGGTAATTAAGTTTCTGTTTGGGTAGGACCACAGAAACAAAGCTATGGTCAGTTTAAAAATAAATACATAGATAAATAGATAGATAAATAGATACTATGAAGATAAAGGAATATGTTCAATGCCAGCTTTTTTTTTTTTTTTTGAAAAGAAATTAGCAACAAAAATGATTCTGAAAATAAGCCAAATGCAGTATAATCTATATCTTCATCTGCTTCACTGTTTTTTTAATAATCTAATCTAACAGGAAAATAGATGCATCAAAAAGTATTTGTTTATGTTGCTATGGCTAATAATCTCCCACTTCAGGATGAAAGCCTTTTTCTTCTTGACTATTAATGTCTGAATTAATTATTTTGCTGTACAACTCCATTTCATATTTGATTGACAACTCTGGTTACATCAGTGTTTCATATTGTATCATGTTTTCTCCATGTAAAAATTGCTAACCAGTCATATTTATCTGTTTTTTGCCAGCTAATCAAAGATGAAGCTGAACACTTAAAAATGTTTCTTTAATGTATTATAGTATAGGGTGGTTTTGTTTGTTTGTTTGTTTGTATTTAGTACTCTTAGTGTCCTCCTATTAATAATATTTTTTTTTAAAAAAAAAAAGTACAATATATTTTAACAGTGTTGTTGTTTTAAATGCTGTGTGATGAATCTCTCTTCTTTGCAATCAGTTCATTTCCATAATTCTACTAAACTGTAGCTAGTTACTTTAGTCTTAAGGAATGTTAAGTGACAGCTCAAACTGGATATGTACAAAACTGAGTCCAGCTGATTTCAGCCATAAAAAGCAGTGGAAAGGAGTTCAAAAAGAATTATTTGGTCACTTAAATATTAAATTAGTATATCATACAAATGCCTCTGATTCTACTGCACCCTTTTGACCAGACTTCTTTGAGTAGTCTCAAGATAATAAGTTTTTGAATAATGACCTTACTACTCAATATATTTTTATTCAGTCAACTCTTTTTAAGGTTAATAAATATATGAAATAATGTTTCCATTGGCAAAAGTAATGAAAGCAAGCAGTATGTGCTAACTGAAAACGAAAAAAAAAAAAAAAAAAAAAAAACCCTAATATATCCGACTCTTTCTCATAACTTAATTTTTCTGTCTTGCAGTGTTTTCTTATTAAGAAATATTAAGGTTCAAATGCAGGATACTGCATTTAGCCAGAAATAATCAGTTGCAAATACTGACTATGTAACTACTGTCTGGGAAGAAATCCTATAAAAGACTGTGGGCCTTAGGTTTAATCAGGAGCTGAATATGAGTCAATAATATCATGTCGAGCACTCACACTGAGGATATACCTGCAAGTATATAGACAGCAAGACTGTGCATGAAGTAATCTTATTGCTTTAGTTTGTCTAATAAAGCTTCAGTTATAACCTCATCTCCAATTTTTGAGACTTCAAGAATAATGTTGATTGACTGGAGAGATTCCAGTGGAGAGCAATCAAAATGGTTAGAAGTCATGAGGAGATGGTCCACAAAGCAAGATATCCACCAGGTCTGGATAGCCTAGAAGAATGTTGAGAAAGAGGGAGAAAGAAGAAAATCCTCTCTTTTGCAGCAATGAGTATTCAGACATCATGGAAAAGAATACTGGTAAGGATAGATAATCACTGTAGTGGTTTTACTGGAAAGATTGTGACATCTATAATATTAAAGATCACTAAGAATAAACCAGGCAAACATTTGTCTTGTTGGACATGGAGAGAGCAGATTGTTTCTTCACCTGTAGAGGTAAACTGGATCCTGGCATCCAGATACATATTTCTATCAGACACCATCTCAACGAGTACGGCAAAAGGTGAAGCCTTATAAATGTCAATGGTTGAGAGATAAATAACACCACAAGGTACTTGCATATCCTTTTAATTAGAGAATGTCACAGTTTTTTTTTTTTTCCAAATATTAATAAAAAGAGCATCACAATTGTTATGTGGTCAATATAAATCCACCCATTGCACAGATGAATGAACTTAATGCAAAGAGATTATGTGATGTTTTTCGAGGGACCATTTTTCCTTGTTTTCATTTCTATTTCCCCTTCTCATATATCAACTCAAGATTTATTTTGTTGATTTTATTTAAATGGAAAGCCATATTAGTGTATACCATATAT
Organism: Stictonetta naevosa; assembly: GCA_011074415.1. NCBI lineage: Eukaryota > Metazoa > Chordata > Aves > Anseriformes > Anatidae > Stictonetta > Stictonetta naevosa. The sequence goes on from CM021699.1 coordinate 55,836,996, forward strand.
ATATATATATATACAATTCTAGGTATGCTGTACATAAGGTTTCTATGTACAATATCAGTGATCAAATTGTACCCAGACTAAACAAAAGGTTCTTTAGCCAGTCTCTCCTAAGACAAAAAAAAAAAAAAAAGGGCAGATGTTAATTCTTGTGCATCCCCCAAACTTCTTTCCATAATCCATATAATAGTTTAAATATTTATGAAAGCATTAAGCCAAACAAATCTGTTTAGTTTGATCTGTCTTTCCAAATGCCTCATTTATCTCACTTGAATAGCAAGTATATGATCTAAACTTTGATATATACTTAGATTTCTGAAGTCATATACTAAGATAAACCTTCACTGATGTTTTCACATGGTTGTCACAATAACCCATGTGAGATTTCTGCTTGTGAAGTTTTTTATTTATTATTATTTTTATTATTATTATTATTTTTTACTCTATTTTAGTGAACATATTTTTCACTTAACAAATGTAAAACTGAACAAGATATTATTTTTAGCCCCAATGAGTATATTTCCTGAAGACCAGAAACTCAAAACAATATAAATCTTTCAACAGATATCTTCAAGGTATATGATAGAATGCAATGTTTTTATCATTTCAGTGATGCTCAGTGGGAAAGGGTTTATCTATGACCTTTTTTTTCACTCTGAAAAGTACCATATTTGATCATCAGTGCTGTAGATTAAATCTCTGTTGTTCTCTTGTGGTGATAATAAAATCCTCTTAAAACTACTTTCTTGTTATTAAAATGTTCATTGTTTACAAAGATACAGCATGATTACTTCCCACTGTGGCTCATGAATGGTAAAATCATTTTGTGACATTGTTATAAATTATCTATTTTATTAGAAGAATTCCAAGGAAACAGAGACATTAGCTCATTAGCTACACAGCAAAGTCATTCAACAATGGAATAAAAAAAAAAAAAAGGAAGAAAAAAAGAAAAAAAATAAAAAAAACTTTTTTTTTTTTCCCACTACAAAAGTTACATATAAATATATTAAAAAATAAAATATAAAATAAAATAAAATAAAATAAACAGCTTATTATTGTGATATGACTCTATGAAGGATTCCCATCCTAGTTCCAGTGTACTCCCTGCAATGGCACCATTGGAAAAACAAACATCTGAACCCTGCTAACCTACATTTTAAACTGTTCACCTTCATAAGATCTGAAAGCAGAAATCAGTTCCTTTCCTCAGGTTTTCAAACAAATTGAATTTCATAAAACTTCTTCGCTTTTTAATGAGGCACCTCAGAATTCTGCCAATTTTCCATTCTGTGCTGTTTCCATGTTGCATTTGGAAGACACACCTTCCAGAGTACAGCAGATTATTGGAGGGACAATTGTTTCTCACAGTGGCAAGGTGCAGCCTGCCAGTAGTACTTTCTTTGGAATGCCCACCATTTAGGTCCAGAATCCCACTAAATATTCAGCTGGGAAAGAGTGTTACTCAGGCATGGAAATATTTCCTTTGTGGGGGAACTTCCTAGGAAGTTCCTAGGTCAATGTCATGATCCTCTGAATGCTGAACTTGAGCAGACTGACCACAGGACTCTCCTGGCACTGGATGTTCCACTTGATTCTCAGGAAGAAGAAGTTGTTGTTAGGCTCCACATTAAGATGCCACCTATGAAGGGTTTGCAACTCCCTAGCAGCTCCCTGGCACCTGAGCCCTTGGACCTATAGGACTTCATCTTCCCCCAGTGCCTAATGTGTTGTGCATGCTGTAGCACAGATGTGGGAATGGAGATGAGATACTGTAGCTGACTAATACAGCTAACTGGCTGCAACTGCAGCTGGGCCAATGCAGAGGTATTCCTCAATCCCTTTGCTCCTTTATTTTGTTCTCAGCAATGCCTGATCATTTTCCACCTATTTTGGAAAACATCCTTCTCAGCTGCTTTATCTTCAGCTTGTTAATTCTGAAGTTAAGTTGTGCTATCAGCCTGCATAAAATTCCAGCCTACTTGCCTCACATTTCCCTTTAATGACACATGACATTTCACTGCTATTTGGATGACTGTGAAAAGGAAAAAGAAAGGAAAATGAAAAGAAAATGAAAAGAAAAAGAAAGGGAAAGAAAAAGAAAAAGAAAAAGAAAAAGAAAAAGAAAAAGAAAAAGAAAAGGAAAAAGAAAAAGAAAAAGAAAAAGAAAAAGAAAAAGAAAAAGAAAATAATTCAAAATATAATATAAAAAGAAAAAGAAAAAGAAAAAGAAAAAGAAAAAGAAAATACCTCCTCAGATTAGATAGGAATGAAAAGAAAGGTGAGAAAACTGGATAATTCAAAATAAAATATTCATTTATTCAATAAAACAGAGGTGTAATTGTGCCAAGGATACACAGCTTTATAGTTTGTTTCAGAAAGTGTATTTTTAAGAAATTCTTAGCTTACTAACCTATAATTTCATTGTCCAGGGCAAAAAGGAGATATTACTGTAAATTTTGGGGTCACAGGAGAAACACATTGCTAAATTTGCAAGATCTTTTGACATGTGAGTAGCAGAAGTCAATCCACACCATCTCCCAAATATATTAAACATCTAAAGTAGCTTGGGAAAGAAGGGGTTATCAGAATTTTAAAAAATAAATTCTATTACTTCAACAGCATAGGAGATGGAGAACTATGACTGCTGCCTCAAGAACAATCTGCAGTCAGCATTAATTGCAAAAATGATCATAATGTTGCCATCTGTTTTAGTGGAAGCCATTAACAGTTTGTGGTGCTTTGAGTGCATAAGTCTCTCTGCACTCCTGGAAAGTTACAGCACCAAAGAATGCTTTCACAAGATTAAATCCAATGTTAGCAGTTAGCAGTTACAGCTCAAGGCTGTTTCATGCCCATCCCCCCACCCCAATTTTTAAACCATTTAAAATTAACTGTAGTTGTAGAAAGTATTAAGACATTAACTCTTCCAATTTCTTCTCACTACTAAGAAGTCATTTACAGTCTCCATTATGACATAATGTACTTTTTTATTCCTTCTTTATGAAGTCACTGACACTGTTTACCTTTAAGATGTCTAACATAATGAAATACTCCACGGAAAGATTCATTCTCACTCTTGCTGTGACTAAAATGGAATAATCTGTAGAGATTATCTTTTTTATTTACCTCGTTAAGGTGATTAAAGTTAGGCCAAGTTCCTAACAGCGTAATAAGAGTGGAAGATTAAAATATGACCTAGAGTAGAGATTTATATATTACAGCTGCCGTGCAACTAATGGACAAGTTTAAAATCCAATTATAGACTTTACAATTTTCATGAGCAAGAATGTAGAGAAACAATAGGCCACTGATTGAATATATTTTTTTTGTTTGTTTGTTTGTTTTTTATATTCACTATTGACCCACTTCATAGAGATTTTTTACCAAAAATATGAACATGCATTTTCAGAATGAAGAAACTACAAGGAAAAAACCCTTGACTTTTTTTTTTTTTTTTTTTTTCCTTAAAAATATAGATGTTCCATCCTCCCCTTTAACACTAGAAGGGAGAAAAGAGAACTACAATTGAATGCTTATCATCACCCTCTTCATGACACACTGATGCTGAAATACATATTTAGTGGTGACTGAATGCTTATTTATTAGTTTACTACCATGAAATATAAAACCTGAGAACAAATGTGTTTTTTTTTTCTTGTTCTTTTGTTTAGTAGAAATTATATTTGATCCTTTCCAAATCAGTAGCTTCCTACCTGTTCCTCCAGATGCATCTAAACTGATGCATAAACTGCACTAGCATGAGTACTTCTGTAAAGGCTGCTTTTAGAAAACTCACTGGAGCAGAGGGTAATAGGAACTGGAGAAAGCAGAAGATGGTATTGAAGCACTTGAGCTAGAACAGATTTCTTGTTCTCTTATCCTGTGTATTAAAACATTATTGTTACCACTTAGAAAGAAAACCTCTTTTTTTCTGTCTCCTTCTCCAAACTTTCCCAACCGGGCAAGAATTAGTTAACTATCTCAGAAAGAATGTAAAAATCAAAGATGTGTAATAATTATGCTGGGGGAAAAAAAAAAAAAAAAGAAAAAAAAAAAGAAAAAAAAAAGAGAGAGAGAAAACTAAGAATGATAATTAAGAGTCTGAAGTACAAAAGGGTAATGCACTGTCCTCTTCCCCAGTAGGGAAGTTCATTAGCAATGGAATCGTGTCATTTGCCCATCTGTTCCTAATTGCATTCACCACAGGAACTAAGCGACGGAAGTGACATCACCCAGTCCCTGCACAGGCTGCTCAGTAAATCACACATCTTCAGCTCTGCATGAATGCCTGCTCCAGATCCAGCTCAGCCTCTTCTCCAGCCTTCTCCATGCTCTGGGTACCCCAGCCAGTATATGCCACTGCTTGATCAGGGCTGGCCAGAATGTGCTCTCTGAGAGGTGAGAAAGGGAAAGAGAAAAAGGTGACATAGCTTCTCAATGTTAGCAAAGTCATATTGAGGGGGTAATTACTTTTTACTATACTTCCATGTAGTTGGAAGCATACCTCTTGTTTGTGTGTCCTAAACATTGGGTGCTCAGCAGCTGCTGCAGTATCAATGGGCAATTGAAGAAGGCCCTCATTAGATTAGTGCTGAGTTTATTGCTTGTGCCAGTCTCATTATTATTGGTGACTAAACTGGCAGATTGTCAGGACGCCTCATGGCAAGATGAGCTTTTGCAGCTCTTTGTTTGTAGTTATTATAAACAATGAAGTGAAAGCAATCCCCTGGGCATAGTCATGTCTCAGATGTTTTTTTGCAAGCAGCAATCAGCTTGCAGAAGCAGCAATGGTAAACAACTTCTTATTTTAAGAAGTGATATTAATTAAAGCATGAGGCATGGTTCTGAAAGAGAATTTGTTAATTATTTAATGTCACCTGCACTATCAAGCCCACCAGTTGGAAATTGTTTCATTTTGCCTCAGATGGGCTCTGCCTGTCATCTGAAGCAGTGGAAAATAATTTGTGGTGCCAAGTGCCAAAAGAATAGGCAGCATACAGGTGGGAGTCATATCACATTTTAATGTACAATCCAGGTTTATTACTTCTAAAGAATTCTGGATGTGAATAGTCAGACATATTGCACAGTGTGTATGAATGCTAAGCTTAATTGGGAACATTACATTCCTCATAAGAATACAGAGAATATTAAGTGGGCTGCAGTTGTAGGTATTTGTGATTATTGAAATTCCTGGCCATCTACTGATATCACTGCATACCAGTAGATGGTTTGGAAACTTTGCCCAACTGTTAAACTAAATAATGTGAGTCAAGGGTTTGACATCTGCTAACACACACACACACACAAATTGAGAAGGGAGACATTTTTCAAGCTTTTTGCTAAGCTTCTGCTTCTATTGCTGTAGCACAAGAAAATACTGCACACTTTTCTTGAAAGACATACGGGTATGAGCAGAGAAAGTAAGATGTGAGCTGGAATCACTGGATGTGAAACTGTTCAAAAGTGACTTTGTTGGAAATGCTGTCCCCACTGAAAACCCCTTGTAGTCATTTGGTGGCCAAGTTCAGCCCAGACAGAATGTTACTGGTACAACTCAATGGAATTTCTAGTTTCAATTGAGATAGAAAATTAGATTAATTTTCATCATAAGATGACAACATTCTTGATAAAAGCTGAAAAAGTGATCACAATTTACAAATATGAAAAATGTGAACAACACCATCTTTTCTACATTAACCAAAAAAAAAAAAATAATGAAAAAAAAAATAAATAGTAGGCTTCTTTCAAATGAGCATCAACATTTTTCCACATTGATAGATATGCTGCTCTGGCCTCTCATAGAATAGCTTCCAATATTTATGTCTACTCTTATCAGTATGTAAACAGAAATGTAGGTGAAAAAGACCTAGCAAAGCAAGCTTGCAAGACTAAGAATCATCTCCAAGCTGACTTCAAATAAAACTGCAAGGGCAAATTCAGTGCTTTAAGAGTAATTAATCTCTACTATAAAATTCATCTGAATTATCACCTCAACATACTCAGTACACATACCTAAATCCAGCTTCCAAGCATCAATCCAAAAGTCCACAGAAACTCAGGCTTTCAACTTATTTGCAGAGGATACAAAACTCTGATAAGACATTAACTCAATCACATAAAAATTGTCTATATTCTGACAATGTTTTCTATGGGAAAGTCAAACAGAACAGTAGGAGTAAAAATAGGTAAGCATAACAAAGTTATAGGTATCAATAACTGCCATAAAAAGAAAAGGAAATTAGGAAGTAAGCACGCAAGAAAGGACAAAAACATTGATTCACAACTTGCTGATTTGGGAAAGAGTATTGTGGTTGGTTTTTTTTCTTGCATAAAATATGCAAGAAAAACATTGGAGCCCTGAGGACACAGTCTTAATCGAAGGATCTGCAATATTAATGAATTGCAGTTGTGATAAACTATAAGATTCATCAAAGACTGAGAAGAATGCAAAGCTTACCAGAGAGGTTAATTAATTATCTGATAGGTAGAGACAGGACAACAGAAGATCCATATCCCAAGTCAATGTAACCCTAAACTTGACAGAGCATATCAGGAAGGATGTTAGTCACAGGAAGAAGTATGTATCAAAGACAAGCAATCAACATAGTTAGATCTGGCAGTCACTCAGAGCTAACAGAGAAGTAAACACAATAAAGTGAAGCACCAAGGAATTCAAAAGTAGTATTTCAAATCATGAAAGTGTCTGTGAGTGGTTTGTTCCTTTAAGAAACATTTATGATTTGTGAGAACAAAATGCTGTTGTAAGTTACAATTCTATTATCACCTGACAACACACCAAATTGATTACACAATAATGTTTCTATTTTTCCCCACTCTCTCAGCCATACTCAAAAGTGTCTTAACAGTCAATAAAGCAGCAACAGCAGCAGCCACAGTTTGCTGCTGCTCGACAAAATTTTTGAATGGGATTAATTTCACCTTTATCAGAAAAAATAAAAATAAAATGAAATAATATAAATAAACAAACAAACAAACAAATAAATAAATAAATCGTCCACTACTTAGAGCATTTTTCCTCCAGAGTTAAGGGCATGGAAAGTCTGTCAACTTTAGTTCATGCACATCTTCTTTTTTCAAGGTAAAAGATCTGGGGACAGTAGAAATTGGTTTTTACAAGACCATTTTCCATGTGCCCACTTCAATATTAACATTCCACTTTGAGAATTGACCAGCATGAACTTAAATTAAATAAATAAACAACCAAGTCTTATCTTGTACAAGAGAGCCAAATGATAGTTCCTTTCTTTTCTAATAAATTATTAATCAACTCATATTCAGTCACAAAACTTAAATATGCTTAAAGACAGTTAGAATGTGTCATGAAACCATTTTTTTTCTTCCAGTGGAAATTATTTCTCCCACAATTTAAAATCAAAGATGATACAACTAATAAAAAAAATCTGTCTAAAAGGAAGTCTATTTTTCATGTGTACAAAGTTCTTATGTATGAAATTTTGTTTTGTAAAATTACGTATGTCAGTAGCTTAAATTTTCATTTCAGAAAACATTTTTATTAAGCATCGATACTGGAAAATCTTAGAATTAAGGAAAAAAAAAGATGGAACTAAAAATTAAGCATACAGAATTTTACATTTAGCAAGTGAGAAAAATAGAACATTTTCTACTTCAATAATCATGACTCAGAAAATAAGAATTAACAGCGTGAATCACAGGATATGCTAGCTATGCATGATACCCCACTAATTGAAGAAAATAAGGTTAACAAGAATTTGATTTATAACCTGAAGGTGAACAGAGGGAGAGACAGATTTTTAAATGAGTATTTTGATTTTCAATGAACTATTTTGATTTTTTACCAAATAATAATACTTATTATTATTATTATAAAATAGGAAACACTCATGTTTATCTGGCACTCAGCCAAAATGGACCTTCCTTTTAATGGTGAAGATAGACAGTATGTATGGGCTACCCAGCCATGCATACACAAGTCAGTTGTTGAGCTATTTCTAAGACAAACCAATGGTTCCCTTAGATGAACAAAAAGGAAAGACAGATCTCTGGATATGAATCCATCCATTATACTTACATAATATTCTTCTTACAGCTCCAAATTTTCATAGCACAGCTCTAAAATCATAAATTTTCACTAAATTGTCATTTCCATGGTATTCGAGATTAGGCACTTCTACAGTAAGACAGCATGGGCTTTCTTCTTTTATATTTCCAGATGATGATAATAACACTACAAAACTTACCTATTTCAAAGGAAAATGAATTCAGACATTTTTTGTTATTGTATTTTGTCAATTAGTCAGAAGCTTATGACTAAATCTGTTATTTTGCTACTTATACACCTTTTAAAGTGTAAAACAATATAATGAACACATACTTGCCAACATGAGTTATAATCTTATCAACTTTCCTGTTGCACTGAGGAAAAAATAATCTCTAAATGCCAGTGTATTGAACAAGGAGCAAAAGAAGCAAAAAACAGTACTCTGAAAAGTTGTAAAAGGTTCATAAGATTGCTAAAGAAAATATGAGATACTATCTACTGCCTACATTGCCATAAACTTTTCCACAGTACTGAATTCATTACCTTGCTTATTCTTCCAAAGGTTTTTATGTTTTCAAAACAATAATTATTAACTTGTTAGGTTGGTCCATTAATTTTAAAACTGCTAAAAAATGATAAAAGTTTCAGCTGAGATTTTACAAAGTAGGCTTTCTACTCGTGTTTTTTTTTTTTTTTTTTCCAAAAAAAAATTTTGGAAAACTATATACAAATGTAGAAAAAAAAAAGGTATTGAAACTCTTGTTTTCTGTTTCATTTCTGGTGACTAACAAGTTTGGCATTTCAATACAAATCTAAACTTGAAAGCAGGATTTAAAGACATGTTGTTGACACTGTTTTATATTTAGTTGCCTTGATTATCAATAATAAGGATCGTGCTTGTATTCCATATTTATTTTTGGAATTTTATTATTTGATTTTTTTTGTTTTTAGTTTCGTTTGGTTAACTTCAAAAACACTCTACCATGCTGCAGCCTCTGCTATCTTTGCCATTGTTGGAAGGATAGTATAGTCTACAAGCTTCTGAACATCTACAGGAATGTCCCCAGGGACAGATGAAAGAAGTTTAGGACTAGCAGAGGTACATTTGAGCACATAGAATCTTACTACAGTGAATGGCAATCTCATCAATACAGCCAATGGATTCTGGAGAACTGCTTAAGACTACAGGCATAGGGATGGACACTTTGGATGTCCTAGCTTAGCCTCCAGCTGTGTCTCTGGATGGTTGCAGATCACCCCTCAGGTTTATGTCACATCTTTCATTCCCATGGAGATGTCCTGAATACTCTCCAGTTGTGGATTTTTTTTGTTTGTTGGTGGTTTGTGTGTTTTTTTTTTTTCCTTTTTTTTTTTTTTACTCCTGCTTCATTTTTTATACCAACATATTCTTTTCTGACTTTAGTGGGCACCATGGATATTTTAGGGGAAAAGTTCCAGACTTTTAAAGAGGATTTAGAGATTTCAGGACATAGCCAACAACTTAGGCATCTAGGTTTTCAGTTATTCTTGCTTCCAAGCACTTACAGATGTGAAATAGTAACTCCTTTGTCAATTAAACACTACTGTAGCAGCTAAAAAAATATCTAAATCCTACCCGTGACCTCTATTATAACTCCTTTGACATCTGCTGATATTCACACCATTCAAACTTGATAAGATTCAGAAACCAAATCTCATTGGTAAGGGACTTCATCCTATTTTTGTGGCCTTCCAGAGTTTCATGATGTTTTTCACATGGGTTTTAACTCTATTAACTCTATTAACTTGTACAAGACAATGACACTGAAAGCACTGTACACATTCCCTTTAGGGCATGGGCAGATTGCCTGTTGCTGGAGACATACTGGATATCTGCAGATTCTATATGAATGTCCAGAAAAAAATTTAGCAGTGATCTGAACTCTGATGACCAGTAGAAATCTTCCATGGTTAGTGGTACAACCGGCGTGGAGTCTTGTTTTTTGAAATTGCTTTTGCAGTTGTTTTTAACTGTTCTGAGGCCTGCTCAGCACAGTTAAAGTAAAGTAAGTCATAGTTATGGATAACTATCTCTTCTGTTGCACAGAGTATTCTGTTTAATACTATCCCCTTGGCTGTTTCTGATGTCTATTATTTTTATGATGAACAGGAGCAAATATCTATGACATAGCCTGTATGAGAAGCAGAATTTAGCCCTCCACCTCACCAGTCTTTTTTCTAAATTTCCATGCTCAGAAGGAACATGGAAAAGAGGGTTGCAATGACTAAACATTGCCAGGTAATGTCATCCCCACTTGCTTCACATTTTCTATCAGTCTCTTTGTTTCTTCAGTGCTGGCACTGTTATTTGGCAGTCAATTGTCTGAATTCTCCTGAAGTGTATTGTGGCTCATTTTCTGAAGATAGCATGCCTTCAATTTCCTGATCATGTTCATTGCCAAATTGTCTTCCCAGAAATAAAAGTAACAATTGATTGTGACCATACTGTTACTAAAATGAAAAAATCTGACTCACTCTCTGCTGTAAGTTCGCTATGTTTGCAGCATTTAACACTTATGCATGAAAACCAAATTACCCTAATAGGGAGTGTAATGACTTTTTCAGTACTTGCTTCATGCAATGTCCCCTAGCCTAGAACATCAGCTGCTTCTTGGAAAACAGCCACCAAGTCCTGCTTCAGGTTTTACCAGACTGGATTAGACTTTTTTCAGAAACAGGAATGGACTGTGGCATGCTTCTTAGAAAATGCCAGTGTTACCTTCTGAAAAGTGTGCTCTGCTAAGTGTATCTCCTTTCATCAGCGGTTTATTCAAAACCTTTTTCTCTTTTTCTTGTCACAGCCCTAGAGTGTCGATGTATTTTGGAGTTTTGGGGGATGAACATAGAAATGACTTCTTCCAAATGCTTTATATATGTTGAACTTTATATTCATTTTGTACCCAAAGTTGCAGAATATATTGTTCCTTTTCCAAATCAAAGCCAACACCTTTTCTAGATAAGCTTATAGAATTTATTTTTCTGATAACACTTTATACTCAAAGAGCTGTTGGATTTCCTGCATTGTTCTTTCTGAGTTTCCTTCTGAAGCATCACAGCCTGATTGTAGCAACTCTGCTGAATTGATGACCAGTACCCCGACACACCTTGTACGTTAACTGTCTCAGAGTTTAATTAAGATTGGGTAGTTTTGGATTAAAAGATCCCACAGTCACCAAACGCTAGCGATTAGGGGACTTTTCCAAGAAAATGTAGGTTAAAGTCTGTGTTCCATGTGGAGCTGTGTTACCTGCACTCCAGCTGAACATGTATCAGTGCCCTGCAGACACTTTTCCCCCAGCCTGCTCATATGAGTTTGGCTGAGGGTCCCAGATCAGCTCAGAAAGAATGTAATGAATGTCCTTGGGGACCACTAGTGGCCTTGGGGAAACTTGCTGTGAAGACACCTTGAATGAACCTCAGCGAGGCCCTTTCTCTTGGAAGATGCTTTGAAGTTGAGGCTCTTGCCCTTGGCCCCCACCTGAGCTATCTGTCAAGGATCAGTCAAGGACAATTTGTCCCTAAGTTTTGGATGCCAGGATTACCACATGATAGTAAGACAGGTAGAGGTTGACTCCTGACCAACAAGAGCTCTGTTTCACCATATGTGATCCAAGAGAGCAAATCAGGCCTGGTTAAAACTGAATTTGCAAAGAAACCTTGGATTGCAATGAACTGGCATTTTCCAATAATAATAATATTTTTTTTTAAGTATTGTTTTATTGTTGTTGTTCGTTTGATTGATTTTCTCTATTTTTTAAACAATTTCTGACCAGTTCTATTCATAAACTTTTGAAAGATCTAAATCTAGTGTTACAGCTAGTAGTCAATAAACATTAATAGACTCCTACAACATCTTTTGAAGTGACCATGTCTTTAAAAACACTGTTTCTTTGGGATCACATTTACTCAGTAAACATCTGACTTACAGGTTTTTCATTTTGACCACTAATCTGGTCTCTATTCCACCTAGTGTCCTAGTCACTAACACACAGAAGCTGTCACAAGCTGACATCTATGTATTCTTGCTCCTGTATTCTCTTTCTTGCTCTTAACTCAGATTCTATTGCAGAAGAAATAAAGGTTTCCACTCCATAAAGTTAGATAGTTGTAATTTGTTAACATATTTATTTTCTGGATAGCTATTTGAAACCTACATTTAAACAGTAATACAAAATTTCAAGTTATGAGCTTTCTTGTCCATCTGCAGTATACTTATTTCAAAGGTAGTGTTTTGTGTGTTTGCTAGTTATTTTTTGTTTGGTTGTTGTTGTTGTTGGGTGGGTTTTGTTTGCCTTTTTTTTTGTTTTTATAAGTTACTGCAGAACAAAAGGGTCAGAGTGCTAAATTAACATCCGATTAGGTTTTTACTCCACTACAATACAGTATGGGGCCTGCAGTTCTTGTTCTCCTCTGTCATTGTAACAAAATACATTGTTATGCATCATTGTCAAGGATTTATATTTTGCATGTAGTTATTTTACTAAAACCTCTAAAGATAATCTAAATCCATACCTTTTTTAATCTCTTTTTAGTCTGTATTCCCCCACAGTATCTAGTCTCATATTTCTCCTGTACAACAATAGCGCTTGTTAAATATTTATCCATTCTAAAAATATCATTAGTATTGCTATTATAGTTTTCTCCACAATCCAGCTCAAATAAAATATTTCAAAGATATATATATATATGAAACTATTGCAGAGCTGTAAATACAACCAATTAAAAGCTGTCAGACTCTCCTGAAGTACAAGAGTACTCAGAGTCTACCTGTTCAGTTTATGGATTTTTTTTTTTTCTTCAGTGCAGACATAAAAACAATGTACAAATGCAAGGTAGCTGCAACATTATCCCAGAATATTACATTTTCTATTTCATATATACTATTGTTTGTAACCCTTATTCTGAATTTTTAGAATGTTTTTTCCTTTGTTTTTTTTTGGTTGTTTTTTTGGTCCTTGAAGTTGAACTGGTTATCTGTTCCTGCTAAAAGGAAGCATTTCTCTGTGGTTAAATCAATTTATGTGGTTAAAGCATCCCTCTGGTTAGATTCCTGCAAATGAAAAGAATTATTTTGTTACATTCCAATTTATAGGTTAGTGGTAGAAATGATTTATTCATCTTAAAATCAAATAGTTTAACATATATATTATATATACACATAAAGAAGAAGAATAAGAAGAAGGAAAAGGAGAAGAAGAAGGAGGAGGAAGAGGAGGAGGAGAAATCCTTCTTTCCTCTTCTAAACAAAAATAATCAAAATAGATTTCTCAGTTGCTACAATTTCTGCTGTGATCTGCCCTGCCTTTCAACTAACCCCTGATAAGGTAAAATGAAAACTTTAAAATCTTTATGCAAGCCTAGAAACTAAAGTTCTAACACACATACTCTTGCACTGCTGTCTGTAACAGGTCACAATTCCTTTTTAACCATTCTCTTTTTTTTTTTCTGATGTACATCTCACCAGATCATTAACACCGTATTTTTATTTAATATGCTAAGTAAACAACATAGAAAGACTCCAGAAAACAAAGTGGCAAAGAGGAGACTGTAAATTCATAAACATAAATATTGCAGCTGTCACAACTTTTCCAGTTCTGAGTAGAGACTGATAAATTAGCTCTTGTTCCAAACATGTCTTCTGTGACTCTGTTTTCCAAGTTCTTTCAAGTCTGAAGACCTTGCTCAGAAGATAAAAATAATAATAATAATTAAAAAGCAAAAATAATAATAATAAAAAAGCAAAAGCACAATGAGAATAAGAATAAGGAAAAGGAAAAGGAGAAAATGAAAAAAGGAAAAAAAAAAGAAAAAAAGGAAAAAAAAGAAAAAGGGAAAAAAAGGAAAAAGAAAAATGAAAAGACTGAGTAAGGTATTCTGTATGTCATCTCATAATTTCCTGCTTAAACACATGTCAATTCCTTTAGGAGTCCCACTACTATAAGTGGGACTTAAGAGAAAATGGAAGAAAAAAGAGGATAGGAGAAATAAAATTTTCAATAAAATTTGCACTTCCTAATAATTCCAGAAGACAACACTAATCTTAAAGTATCTCCAAATTTCTAGTATTATCTGGTTCATTTTTTTACTTAATAGATCATTTTGTGAACCACCACATGTATTTAGTCACTCAGAGAACAATTAAAGCTAAGTTAAATGGAATGAAATGCTAGGTCATTAGACCTAGGGTGCACCTAGGGTGCAAAGGTGACATAACTTACTCACCGAGGACTCATGGCATACCACACTGATAGTATATCATAATAATAGTACCTTCATTAGGAAACACCATGTAAACATGGAAACATCAGATAAATATAGAGCATTTCATAATATTAACACTGTCATCCTGTGAGAGGCAAATAAATAATTTATATTATATTGTAAGTACAGGTTTATCAACTGTAATTCATAGTGTTTTGTCTTTGCTCCTTCACAGTATTCAAAACAATAGCTTTTGATCATGATTAAATTACAAAACAAATAAATATAAAGTTACACCTGCTCATTTGAGAGCTGCCTTTGTCATTAGATCTTGCTAAAACAGCTTTTAAGGTGTGAAAATTCTACACTAGTGTCATCTGTAACATTTTAACAAAAATAATAAAAATTTAAAAAAAAAAAAAAATCCAGTAGAGGTTTCATGGTGTTTCAGAGATGTTTTTTAATTTTAATGAGTGTGTTTACTTTTTAATAGTTAGATATTTTCATCAAGAATCAAAATGTAAAATGTGTTCACAGACATGGTTTCAGGACACAAATTGTTCAACAGTTGCTGTAAGGAAGAGATTTCTTCTTCTAGTATATTATTTTACAATTAGGTACACACAATTTATTACTTCCTCCAAAGCTTCTGCACTGACCACTTGTACAGATAGGATCAACTGGTTGGACCTACTGGCCTCTTCTGCTGTAGAAATTGCTGTGTGTGTTTATGTATAGAATGAGCTACAGGACAAAAGTATCGTCCCTCAAGTAAAATGGACATCATCTTGCCCCCTAATGTATGTTTGCTAATGGTGCAGGACACATTGTCCAAAATTTCTTTTAATGTACTCCCAATGTTTTTTCCATCAATTCAGAGAAAATACAATATTTATCTTGTTTCCAGTTGTGTTTCTAGACCTGTCACTGCTATTTCTCTAAGCAAAGTTTAGAGGCTCTAGCTTTCTATCTTCAAGTCTTCCATTTTGCCATACTTTTAAGATTTTAAGCAATTAGTAGTGTAAGTATAAAAATTAATGGTGAAGGATAGGTGGAATTGATAGGCCACAGATTTCTTACATAAATGCACAAGTTTATTAGAACAGATCCCACAACACATTATTACATTCAGATTCATATCAGTATTTGTAGCACAGAATCACTCTAAAAGAGCCAAAGACATTCTGAAACTTGGCTGTATTCACATTCAAAAAGAATTTTCTAATGCCCAAGCTGTGATTCAGAGTTTCTATTTACCCATGCGATCAATTTATCACTCAGGGGATTAATAAATATTTTGTGAAATTGCTCATTTCTATATGAGGTTATCAAACAATGTTGTTTAGATCAGTATGAAACTCTTCAAAAGCCTTGCTCTGTAATAAATACAGAAATTTTCAAACTAACATCTGCATACTAGGGTTATACCTGGTACAGTAAACTGCCAAATATAAACCTTCAAGCCAAATCATGTTCTAGGAGCAATAAAGAACTACTATGGTGCAGCTTTGCAAGAAATAATCAACCTAGGCTATGCTATAATGATATCCAAACTAATGTATTCATGTATTTCCTGTCATCTAGAAACAACATGAGGCAAATAGACTATAACTGTAATAAAAACAGTTTTGAACACAACATAAGGTGACATTTCTTAAGTCAGGGAACAGACAAGCTATTCCAGTTTTGAAGAACACTTCCTCTTTTATGTGGAATTAGTATTTCTTTTTTTTTTTCTTTTTTTCTTTTTTTCTTTTTTCCTCTACAGATTTAAACTAGTTTAAACATTTGCTGAGAAAGCTTTTGAGAAACCTTTGCTATCTTGTTTGGAGTTTTTGTCTTGTGTCTATTTTTTTTTACATGGAGTAGGTTATAAAGCAATGCAAGAAAAGGTTATTGCTCTGCTCTGCGGGTTTTAAAAATTCCATTCTGATATACTATTTGTGGGAGAAGCTTTAATTACCTCTGGTCTTGAAGGTGCTGTGTATTGCCTTATTCAGACTTCCTAAGAAACCAAAATACTCACTGCCCCAGGTAGTTTACAATAAGGGATACTGTAGTTCTTACTGCTATAGAAAAACACAATGTGAATTTTTAATTGGACCTACTCACTGTCTCACATTTCCTACTTGGGCATGGCTCTAGTTCCAAGAAAATAACAAAAGGTGATGGGAGTAAAAACAAACTCGGAAGGAAAATAGAATAACCATCAATCAAGCAATATCTGCAGCCATCTCCTAAGGGTAAAACCGGTGTGCTTCTGTGATATCTCATTTCAGTACAAGTTGGCATAAAAAGGGGCTAAAAAGAGCCTAGAAGACATGAGAGAGAGAAAGAGAATGGGAGATTTAATCAGACTGACTGACAAAGTTAATATATATTCTCTATGAAAGAGGAGTCTCCAGGGTCATGGTTTCAGTGTTGAACAAGAACTCCAGAAAGTTTAGAGAGCTGGATTGAGTCAGAATTGATTTTTCTCTGTTTACTACATTCCAAGGGTGAAAAGTTAATGAACCAAAGCTAAAGCATAGAAAAGGGATAGGTTACTTAGAAGGCTGTGATAAAAATATCATCCAGGTAGATAAGGGATAAACTTTCATGCTCCAGAGCAAGCACCTCACTAGCCACAAAAAGGAGGAAATAAAAATTGACAAGGCAGAGCGTGTTCTGTGATGATACATTGTTGTGACCAGAAAATGCATGATAATCTCAGCAGTGTAAGCATATATGGACACCTCTTTTACAGAAGATAAGTAGGTATTTTATTATAGGACTTTTGACAGGTCCAGAAATTCTGAGGTAAAGAATTTAGTATTAAAATGACAATTTCTAGAGATAAATGACAGAAGATGGAATACCAGGTTTTTAAATAGGACTGCAAGGGAAAGATTCAGTGTTAGAATGCTCCCTAGCCTGGTTAAATCCACCTCAGCAATAAGAGGTAATGTTTTTCTCCTGTCATTAACTCTCCTTACCAATTCCTGACAGAGGCATGTTTCTTGGTTCCAAAGTTTCACATTTGTTTTTCAAATACCATACAAGGAATTTGTCTTGGACCCTGCTTTCCATACTGTTTATAGAGCCCTTCCTTTTTCTTTTTCCAGAAAAGAAAATGGAACAAAACCAACTAACTCTTTACTGTCCTACCCTTTCATCACAGAAAGTCCAAAAGCAACCTTTTATCTCAGAGTCCTTTGGATCCAGGAAGAGTGAGGAAATCAGTACTGTTTGATCTTACATGAAAGAGGTCATTTTAAATGCTGGAGATGGGGACTGAAAAAGTTACTGATTTTCGGTGGCAGAGATTTTTCCAAGTTTTGCTTTTCTTCTCTTATCAGAAATCTATTTATATATATATATATTTTTTTTTTTACAGAATTGTACTAGGTTTTGAAGAACACTTTGTTGGAAAAGTTTTTATAAGCAGAGTCAAAACTAGAGAACATGAACAACACATGTTCTGATCCAGCTCACCCTGAACTATACAAGTAGATTAAGGAGCATAGGTTCCATAGTCTAGTGGTTTAGACATATATATATGATTTTAAACTCAATATACCTAATATGAATTAACCTCAGTGTACTGAGATTTTAGGGTGGTTTTGACTGTGGTTTATCTATCTGATGTTTTCAGAAAAGCTTCAATGGGTTCACTTTCGCACTTAGGCTGAATTAAACTCTTTTTTGTTGGTGGTGGTGGTTTTTTTGTTGTTTTGTTTTGTTTTGTTTTTGTTTGTTTGTTTATTTTTCCTCAAAAAATGAAAACTGTGCTTTGGACTGGAAGGTTGTTTCCTTGTGAATTTTAGTTTCCTGATGCAAAAAGTGCAGTCCTGATTTTTTTCTTCAAAAAATGACAAGAGGGGGCAATTAAATGTCGCTATTTATTTTGTTGCCTCTGCTTGGTATTCATAGTCCCTAAACTTTTCAATGGCTAGTGAAATCCACTTGTAATGACTTTAGGATGCCCATAATAAATTCAGGGATTAACTACAGGAAAAATAATAGAGCTGCTCAGAATAGACTAGAAGAGCAAGAATGAAGCAAAATGGTTCTAATGTTTATATCTATGTCCATATGGAAAACATCAGGTCAGCAATGTGAACCTATTCACAATTTTCTCTTAAAACAAACAAACAAACAAAAACAGCAGGCAGGAAACTGAAGTGGGTCAGGCAGAAGTTCTGTAGTGAAGAAGGACATCGGAGCTAAGAGATAGTGGTGTTTTCCTTTATTCTACTTCTTTGTTCAGTTTTGACAAAATAAACTCTTTTATTCTTTATAATTCATAGGATGTATTCAGGGAATGGGAAAACATTTGAAAGATGGTGATAAGTTTTGAAAGACGGTGATAAGATTTGAAAGATGGTGATACAGCTAATGCTAATTGGTATCTTCAAATTTAGTCAACAGGAGGGTAGGAATTTTGAACACCAGAGCTTGGCAATTAGAAGCCCAATGTAAGAATTTACATGTTGCATAATGAGGATTCTACCTCCTTGAAGATCTTCAAAAGACAGCTGGATACAGTCTTGAGAAACCTTGCTCTAGATGTCCCTGCTTGAGCAGGGGTCTGCAACAGATGACATCCAGAGGTCCCTTCCAACCTCAACAATTCTGTGATTCTGTGAATTCAGATGTACATTGGAAGATGCCATCAGATATAAGTTCTGCCAGTATTCTGAGCTATAAGATCGGAGATCAATAACAAAAACAGTTAGCTACATTAGATTTTCATGACCTTTGATGCAAAGCAGATAGAAACCAGGTCCACAAAAAAAAAAAAAAAAAAAAAAAAAATAGTTACCAATACAAACCACAACGCCCACCCATCTATTTTATTATTTATTTATTTATTTATTTTCCGGTAAAGACCATTTCAGTAAAGAACATACAAATGCTTATAATGGAAAACTCATTCTGCCAATAGATACATCTAACCATCTACTCTGCAACACACAGGTTACTCACTTTTTTAAAGTAGCCAACCAATTTTATTTTTTTTTAAATAACTTTTCAGACTGTATTGTAACAGTTTGCTTTCTGATGTCATGCCTGTGCAATTACAGAACC
Source organism: Stictonetta naevosa (assembly GCA_011074415.1). Taxonomy (NCBI): domain Eukaryota; kingdom Metazoa; phylum Chordata; class Aves; order Anseriformes; family Anatidae; genus Stictonetta; species Stictonetta naevosa. The sequence continues at coordinate 55,856,347 of CM021699.1, forward strand.
ATAATTGTAAATCTATGACTCATTGCAAGCCAATCAGTGTAGTTAGTTTCCTAATGCTATTTTCTACTATAATATTGTTATTGTAAAGGCAGAAATTCTTTAATCATCAAGATGAATGTCTGCCAAGAGCTCATTTTATTGACCATTAAACATGCTTCTGTTTAGAAGAAATGCTACAGCATCACTGTTTCCAAAAGCAGATTTATTCTGCAGTGGTTTTACATAGGATGATCTGCAATGAAATGATAGGTCAAATAAAATGTTTAACATCTACAGATGTACTGGACATTCACAAATGAAGGACTTAATCCAAAATGCATTAAAGTACATAGTAAAACTTACAACACTGTATTAGACCCCATATAAGGAAAAAATGTCATTCTTATTTTCATAGACAAACACTAAATTTCTCAAAAATATCTGTTCTAATAACTAATATCTGCATCCAAACACAACCACTGCATGTCTTTTGATGTTTAGCACCTTTTCACAACTCAAAATATGGTTTTCTGTAAGGCCACAGTTTTAAAACATTAAATGGAAACTGGTAAATTCATTGCTGAATTGTTGGAATCTTTTTAAATGACAGTATTACAGCTTCTGCTCTCTTTCAAAGGATTCCATGTGAGGCACAGCGTGATGTTTTTTATATAAAGAATAATATTCCACTTGCTGGAAAGAGGTATCTTGTTGGCAATGATCTGAAAATTGAGATGAAATAAAAATATATAGATAGACATACTGACTTTACAGTCCGAACGATGGGTTGTTTCCCCATCTCTGGAAAGCATGTATGAAACCTTATGCCAGTACCTAAATATGTCTACAGCTGAAATTTCAGAGAACATTTGCAGCCCCATTCAGTAAAAAATTACCCTATTTACCAGAATACATTCTCTTTGGACAATAACATCATGAAAAACCATACAATTATGTTACCTTTTATCTTTAAGACAGAGCAAGTCTGGAGTCTATAGGAATAATCTCACTGTATTGACCTGCCAGCACCAACTAATGATTTCTTACTGTTTTCTCGTTTTCTTGTTCATTTTATCAAGAAAAGTAGTAAGGAATAAAACTAAAATAAAGCTTTTTTTTTTTTTTTTTTTTTTTCCCCTAAGGCAGTAAGAAATGAAAAGAAAAAAGAAAAAGGAAAAAAAAAAAAACAAAAACAAAACCAATAAACACTACGCCTTTGCAGTTCCATAAACATCAGTAGAATCATATGATAACCAATTTAATCAATGATAAAGTAAGGGGAAACAGTGCAGTCTAGTAATGTACTTAAGAAATGGATGAGCTTATACACAAAAGAAATCTGATAATATAAGTTTGTAAATACGCAGAGGTTTTGTTTTCTACCAGATAGCAAGCTGAGATATCCTTTTAACTGTCATGAAAAGTATTATTAGTAATAAGGAAACACAATAATAAGAGAAAAAAAAATAAAAAATAAATAAATAACAGCCTTCACAATAAATGGAAAAAGAAGACAAAAAGACGTGGAAGAAGAAGAGTGTGTCTGTGGCACAGATGTACTGACAAATGCATCCATATTTTAGCACAAGCATGTTGCATAGTGACAAACTGAAAGAAAAAAAAAAAAAAAAAAAAAAAGCAATAAGTTCATAATTTTCCAGTGCTTAAAATAGTTTTTGTTTGGAATGGAAATATCAACACTCAAAACAGGTTGGCTATTTCAAATTGCAATATTACAGGTTAGATATTATCTGGTAAAAGAATGAAGACTTACAGACTAACAATTCACTGTTGATGTCATTAGATGATGTAACAAGTATGGTGGTTATGTTCACTTGTTGTGTTTTTTGTTTTGTTATGTTTGTTTGTTTGTTTGGGAGAGGGAGGTCATTACTTTATAAAGGCAGCATGATACAGGCATCCCCATGTAAACAGTTACCGATGCTTTAGACCATATGCTTTGGGCAGTTTCTCATTTCTCTTGTCCAGGAAGGCATAAATAATAATGCTTTGGATCCTAGTGGATAAGTCAGTACTATCTTATAAACCGTCTCCTATCTGAGTACCCCTAATGCCTTATATTTCAGTGCTTTATATCCATCAATAGACTGCCTGAAAATAGACGAAAGCAGATGAAGAGTTCGGTCTTTTTTGCTATTAGTCATAGGCCATGCTATGTTACCCAGAACATTTAAAGAATCCATTCATGCCAGTTCAATCAGATTTTGATATATGACGTATAATTCCATGTAATTTCACCCATGTAATTTTGGGAAAACATACTTCCAGGTAAAGGTATATCTAAATGTAATCATGTCACATCAGAGGCTGTACTGCAGGTGCCCAGGGTGCATCACTGAGCTAGGACTAAAAAACCTTCTGCTCTCCCTTTTGCAACACTTATGTGATCAAGTTCCCTACTTGCTTTTTAAGCCCACAGACGGCTGTTAGTTGCAAACAAGAAAGCTGTAGGTATCCACTCAAATATCCAAGGCAAAATTTTCTCAGTTGTAGAAATAACATTGTCACACTAGTGAGTGGAGCAGAAGCTGAATGAGCAACATGGCCAATTATTAGACACTTCTGCTTTTTGTACTATTTGTCAATGTTAACTTTCCATGAATGACACCAATAAAGGAAGTGTATATTATCAATATACTTTGGAATAAAGTTTCTTTTTTAATACACAAACTATCTGAAAACTAAAATGCAGCAGTGAGCTGACATTTTGAGAGATCTGTCTAAAATAACCTTAGAAACATAGAACAATTTGGGTTGGAGGGGACCTCAAAGATCATCTTGTTCCAACCCCCCTGCCATGGGCAAGGATGCAAATAAAGAAAAAAAACACCCCTTGCTGGGATGAAAATTTTGAATAAAGATGTTATTTAGTGTTTTGTCTCATTACTATTGTAGTTGGAACAGTTTGCTCAAAAATTGTATTATAAATGATAATTGAGTGGGAGAAAAGAGAATGATAATTTAGAGAGACAAAAATAAACGGATGAAGGACAACAAGCTGGAGATCGAGCATCTAAGCAGCACTAGGAACAGAAAATAGAGAACAGGAGAATTTAGCAGAAAGGTTGCATTTTTCCTCCCTTTTTAAAAGAAAACAACTATTACTGCGGTCAGGAGTCTCTGCACCCACAGACACCCTTCCCCTGACCCATCACAGCAGGATCCCTCAAGGGTTAGGCCCCCTCAAACTGTTACCTGGGGCTACATTCAGGCTTGGGTCAGGGCATCCAACCCTGCCCTGAACCATATCCCCTGTCATTCCTGACTTGTTTCTTGGGCTTCTGGCCTGATCTTGTACCAGATTCATCGCCTCTCATTTTCATGATGATCACTGGATGAACAATATTCCTGGCATCAGGTCACCTGGCTGATGTAAGTTGTGGTGGACAATAGCCAGAGGAAACAAGCACTACATCTGGAAAAAAAAGATGGAGCACACATGGGAACTTTAAGATATCATGAATGCAGCACAGAAAATTTCAGATCTTAAAGGCAGTTCCTGACACAGACGAAAGAAGAAGCCTGTCAGTATGCACTTTAAAAAGAGAGCAAAACAATGGGATATAGGAAGAACTGCCATAAAAATCTGATTAATATATATGCAGTAATAATTATTATTAATAATAAACATTTTAAAGGAAGGAAAGAAAAAGAAAAGAAAAAAAAAAGAAGGAAAAGAAAAAAAAAAAAAAAGAAAAAGAAAAAGAAAAGGAAAAAGAAGGAAAAGGAAAAGGAAAAGGAAAAGGAAAAGGAAAAGGAAAAGGAAAAGGAAAAGGAAAAGGAAAAGGAAAAGGAAAAGGAAAAGGAAAAGGAAAAGGAAAAGGAAAAGGAAAAGGAAAGTTGTTGACATTTCATTCCTCAACAATATTTTCCCCACAGATTCTGTAGCAAGATTTGGGAGCTTTTCTTGTGTTATTCCATTATAAAGTTGAAGACTTTACCCAAAGGCTGTTTTCTGTTTAACGTTATACAACCAGTATAGTCTGTTGGGGCATATTTTGACAGTGTAAGCAGTATCTCTGATTGCCTGAAAAGTGACATTAAAAATAGGTGTAACTTCCTGCAATCTGTATCTTGTAATCAGAAGTCATTATTAATGATTGTGTTATGAAGCTGAAGGAAGAAGCAGCACTTTTCTATTTATTGTCTCAAAGGTCTTTATTGATCTTTGCTCATGTTAATTAAAATGCATTTTTGTTATTCAAAACACTACTTTAAAAAGTATATTTGATATGAAACACATCCAAATGGCTAAAATGGTAAATAGTTTTTATTAATATATAACTATCTAAACTGTTATTTGAGAAATGAAATAAACATTTAGAAACCTTCCCCTGGTATTTAATACTTACACATACCTATAACTTACCACTACCAACAAATTTATTCCTTTCTACTTATTCTCTACCAATGCTTAGCCACAGCCACAGAAAGAGAGAAAAAAAAAAAAAAAAAAAAAAAAAAAGTGGTGGGGGCAGGGGGTTAGTGGGGAAGAGTGCTTAATTTCTTAATTTTCCATTTTTACCAAAGGGCTAATAAGGCAGTCAAGAACTGGTAGGGAAGGTATTAACTTTATTTCCTGTATTTTCTCTGCACCTCCACTGGACTTCAACAGCTCCTGTCACCTTCCTCTAAAAGTCTTCTGTAGGTCATTTTCAGACTTCAGGTCAGAACTCAAAATGAACATAATGCTTGAAGTGACGTACATTATTTATTTGGTGAGTCTCTGTTCAGCACAGCAAACTTCAGTCCGGCAGATTCCTTTTGCCTTTTCCTCTTTACCAGTAATCTACTTTCAAGCAACAAGATCAGTCTTTTTTTCTGGAAACATCTTCAGACAGCTGCAGAGCTCGAACCTTCTTTTTTTTTCATCCTGGGGAACTGTATAGTAACCATTGCATTAGACAAAGCAGAAGGGGAAAATAAAATAAATAAATAAATAAATGACAGTTAAGATCTAAAGAAGCCTGAAGTCCAGAAAAGTTCATGAAAGATAATTTTCCAATGTTGTTGTATAAGTTAATTACTATCATCCTTAGACTCTTTTAAAGTTTTGAGTAACCACATATTTCTCCATTGTTTTGGTCAAGATACAAAGTTTGATTTTCTGGTTTCTTCTCAGAAGGGAGGAAATCTAGAAAATAAAATTAAATTTCATTGTATAGCCATTATTACAAACCATTAGGCAAAATTCAGATATTTTTCCTTTAAACCATTTATATATATATATAACAGAGGTTTTGACACAGATTTTTATTATATTCATATTCCTTGTAGAGCAGTAATATATTTACAGATCTCCTTTCAACAACATTTTCTCATATAAAACGTTAACAAAGAGGCACACCATCTTCAAAGCACCAACAAAAGTGACTCACTTCATATTAAAAAAAAAAAAAGTCTTAAAAAACAGAGCATGTATACATATAAATTAAGAAAAATTGAGATAAATCATAGCAGGAGAAGAGAAATACTTCCCTGGGAATAGAGGTCCCCATTATGTAGATCAATGAGTAGATTAATGCATTTTTGATGCAAACACAATGCTTAGTTACAAAGGCATAAGTCCAGCAATTGACTTTGCATAGAGGACACTGCCCTCTTGAAGCCTCATTGATTTCAGTTGAGTCCCATGTGTAGTCAGTTGCAGAATCAGAGACTGATAATGATGGTGCTATGAGGGCCTGAGTCTTTGTCCATTAAACTCAGTGTGACTTTCTACAGTTGATTTGGTGGATTTCACATACAGATAGCTAACAAAGCAAAAGCCATTTGTATACATTTCTGAACTAAAAGACTTAGTCACTGCATATAAATGTTAAACACAGCAGCATACAACTTTTTAAAAATTCATTCATCTCTGTTATGGAAAAGTAAATAAAAAGAAATGTAAGAAAAGCTTGCATCCTAACTGCTTGAATTAACCTAAAAAGCAGGGAAGGTGAGATTTTTATTATTATTTGTTGTTGTTTTGTTGTTGTTGCTGTTTTCTTGTTTGCTTGTTTTCCGCTAAATTTTCTAACCATTAAAGATCTCCTCTTCTACCACTGTGGCTAAATGCAATGTATTTCAATTTTAAATTGTCCACTCATTTCACTGATAATTTTGTACATTCACTATATAACTTAATGTTAATTAAAGTCAGACAATGCAACTGAAACAATTATAGGCTCTCTTTTGGATTTAAATGCTCCACCACTGACTGAACAGTTAAAATTAAATGTAATTAAATTTTCTGTTTACATAGGCTAAAATTCTTGACACTATCATTTTTATGGCTTTACAGTGAGAGGAAAAATCTATGATAGACCTAAATTTCCCTTCATATTTTTATTCTATGTCACTTTTGCAGTAAGAAACACTGATGAAAGAAACACTGACTGTTTTATTTAATAAGAGCTAAGAGTAATTCTCTGCATTTCATGTTTTGAAGGCATTGTGATCTGCTATCAGTGAACCTGGGTCTCATCAGAAGAATTACCCATTTTAAAAGCTTATTACACTAATTCTTTCCTTTAAGTAAGTAAAACAGAGAGATTTTTAAAAGCCAAGAGCTGTAACAGAGATACAAACATATGGTAAATGGTTATATTTCCTGTGCTACTCCCAATTCGTTTTACATTTTTGTGTTTATACATTGCCTAATATTTTCAGACACTTGAGGAAAGATCATTTTTAACCTACACTTGCTCTATTCAATAAATGCAAAACATAGCTTTATAAATAAAAGATAATGTTGCAAATGTGGTATAGTCACACTCTTTTTAGATTACTGCATTCGAGAAGTCTTACTGCCTCTTCTACAACTCACACTGTTTTTGTTGTTGTTGTTTTGTTTTTTAAAAAAGTAATTACATCTGGTTTTGGTATATAGACTAAAATTCATGCAATTATATACAATCAGGCACATTTAAAACAATTTTTGAAGGCATCATCTATAATATTCAATTGCTGGAGACAAAGTACTGTCATTCATATAAGCAATAAAACTGCCCTTGTGTGTTAGAGAAATTGCCCAAAACTTCCAAAGCTACAAATTTGTTTCTTTTGATTTAATTTAATTTTGCAAATGTACATGTAGTAATTCTCTTATGCTTTCTTTCTAGCCAGGCTAACTATTCTGGGAGATGCTCCAGAAACAGTCGAGCCATTTTGTTTAAATATTAATATGGGTGTTAAATTAGCTTTCAGTAAAATCTAGCAGCTGTTTTTTGTCCAACTTTAGATGCTTGATGATGTGAATTTTCAAAAGTGAGACTTTGTTTAAATATCTCTTAAGAGATGTTTGCCATTCCCTGGAATATCCATGCTGACCTGGTCAGTTCTTAGGCTCATGGTAAATTACATACTTAGTGGAGGTGTTTTCAGTTTTAATATCAATACACCTGTGATGAAGGTATCCTCCCTTAACATTATCAAGACTTTGGTGTTGTTGAGATTGTATATGCCTTACACTCACAGAGCAACCATCAAGGATTCTTGAGGCAGGAGCTACCAGCCTACAAGTAGATATTGTCTGTAATTGCTGTTTGCAGCTGCACAGGGCTGCTGTAAGCCAGGTAGCCAGGAGACAGCCAGGAGCCTTTTTCTTATAGACTAGATGTACTTCTTCTAGTAGGACCCAAACCAGAAAAATCAGGAACAATCATAGAGCAGTAGAGGAAAATTGGTCCAAAAAGCTTTGCAGAGCCAAACCTGGCACACAGCAACTGGGCAATCTGGTTGGCACGGGACATTGAGTTTACACAAGGACTGATACCCCAGAGGGAAAGCTTAAGCAGGTTTGTTGAGAATGAGAGAAGAACAAGACCAAACCAAGAACCCATATGCATTTACCTCATAAAATAATGTAGGAAAAAAAAAAAAAAAAAAAAAGGAGAATTGAAAATTGTCTTTTTTATGAATTTGGATCTGAAGCACCTAATTTACATTGAGATTGAATCTTTCACCAGACTCTCTTCATGAAATTTACAAGAAAAGACAGCTCTGAGACCCTTTCCTGGTAATGTTCTGTTGAGATCAGTGCTGCTGTTAGTAGTGTAACAATGATGTGAACATGCAAGCCTGTGAACATATCTCCTGAATAGGGGTGACTGAGACCATCCAGGAATAGGAATACCAAATTAATGATACATAATGATGCATAGGTTCCATTGATTCCGCTACTTCCTAATTATTAAATATTGACTTTGCAGACTTGAGTAATATAGTTCTTAATGTAGCAGGTTTTAATGTTATATTTGTAATGCACCATCCTTGTGTTCAAATGGATTAGCCAGATTAAAATGAATAGTTGTTGTAAGTGGCACAAACCAAACTTCTCCAGCTACTAATGTCAAATAGAACAGACACAAAACAGCCTTACAAAGTTGTCTCTTGTGTTTTGCAGTGAAAGACATTGTTTATTTGCTGTCTTTATTATATACAATACACTCTTGGGAAGACAGGAATGTGGTTGCAAATATATATTCTATAATAGCCATAAGAAAAATGTTTGCCCTGTATTTTTGCTTGCAATTAAACTCTATTGAGGAAAAAAGCCATGAGATCAAAGCAAACTGAAAGAAGTTGTAAAAATGATGCCACACTTTTATCCCCTGTCAAAGCAGGATGCAGCTGCATGGCCAATGGGGAGAAAGGAGCCCGAGGGGTGGTGTGGCTGGTACAAACTTTTCAAAATAAACTCCATAGAGTGAGAGTTAGTGAATGTTATTTCTCTGTGCCCCTTTCAAATAAATCTACCTTGTTCTTCTGTTCCTGTCTCTGAGAATGGGATAAAAGAAGCACTCAGTGGTCTTCCCTAGACTAAGATAAAAATATACTGCTTTAAAATGCATTAAGGAAAAATAAAAATAAAAAAAAAGGCAACAACAACAACAAAAATAAAAACCTCCAACTGTCCTGGAAAAACTAGAAATGCATTATCTGGAAAAGGTGAGAAATCTCTTACTTTACCAATAAAAATAAAAACACTTTCTTGGCTTTTGCTAGTCATTTTAAAGTTTAATTCAATACACATATAGAAACATAAAGATATAAATATATAGATAGATAAATATAAGTTTTTCCCTAGAGGAAGTTGGAGCTGAAAAAAAAAAAATGCTGTGTAAATCTACGAGATTTAGAGACACTTTTCATGAACTAGTTGGGTTAGAAACTGGCTGGATAGCCGGGCCCAAAGAGTCATGGTAAATGGAGTCAAATCCAGTTGGAGGCCGGTCACTAGTGGCATTCCCCAGGGCTCGGTGCTGGGGCCGGTCCTCTTTAATATCTTCATCGATGATCTGGACGAGGGCATTGAGTGCACCCTCAGTAAGTTTGCAGATGACACCAAGTTAGGTGCGTGTGTCGATCTGCATGAGGGTAGGAAGGCTCTGCAGGAGAATCTGGATAGGCTGCACCAATGGGCTGAGGTCAACTGCATGAAGTTCAACAAGGCCAAGTGCCGGGTCCTGCACCTGGGGCGCAATAACCCCAAGCAGAGCTACAGGCTGGGAGATGAGTGGTTGGAGAGCTGCCTGGCAGAGAAGGACCTGGGAGTGATGGTTGATTGTCGGCTGAATATGAGCCAGCAGTGTGCTCAGGTGGCCAAGAAGGCCAACAGCATCCTGGCTTGCATAAGAAACAGTGTGACCAGCAGGGCTAGGGAGGTGATCGTCCCCCTGTACTCGGCTCTGGTGAGGCCGCACCTCGAATACTGTGTTCAGTTTTGGGCCCCTCGCTACAAGAAGGACATCGAGGTGCTTGAGCGAGTCCAGAGAAGGGCGAAGAAGCTGGTGAGGGGCCTGGAGAACAAGTCCTATGAGGAGCGGCTGAGGGAGCTGGGATTGTTCAGCCTGGAGAAAAGGAGGCTCAGGGGTGACCTTATCGCTCTCTACAGGTACCTCAAAGGAGGCTGTAGCGAGGTGGGGGTTGGTCTGTTCTCCCACATGCCTGGTGACAGGACGAGGGTGAATGGGCTTAAGTTGCGCCAGGGGAGTTTTAGGTTGGATCTTAGGAAGAACTTCTTTACCGAAAGGGTTGTTAGGTATTGGAATAGGCTGCCCAGGGAAGTGGTGGAGTCACCATCCCTGGAGGTCTTTAAAAGACGTTTAGATGTAGAGCTTAGGGATATGGTTTAGTGGGGACTGTTAGTGTTAGGTCAGAGGTTGGACTCGATGATCTTGAGGTCTCTTCCAACCTAGAAATTCTGTGATTCTGTGATTCTGTGATAGCAGTTCTGTGTACAAATGAAGACATGCAGTCCATCTCCAATGTTATCAATTTTAGCCATTTGTCAGCATTCCAACTAAATTTTGTTGTGTAATCAACAAAAATACCAAATATGATTGCCATGATAATTACCATGATGATTACCAAATAATGCAAAGACATTATTACCAGAGTCAGAGGGAATGTTTGCCCATTTTGTTAAGGATACTGCAATCATATTTTGAAGGCAGTTCCATTTATTTAACTCTACTTACAAATTCTATCTTGTGAGATATACAATTTCTTGGAAAATAAAAATAAGAAATTACAATTCTAACTGCAATTTTGAAGAATTCTTTGTGGATTGCAAAACATATATGTATTTTTTGAGCCTGGTAATTCTATGTTTTTTTTTGTTTGTTTGTTTTTTGTTTTTTTGTTTTTTTTCCTAACTGTGTAACAGAAGGAGTGTTAGTGCTTCTAGAGTAAAAATACTTATTACTATTCCAAAAATATGGGAGAAAGATACTTCCAGGATTATTTAAATTTCACCTTTATGCTTTTTTCAAGAACATCCAATAAATATCAAGTGTCAGTTTACTTAGTCTTATCCATTATACCCTGGAATTCAGAGCTGAATGGACTTTAGAAAAAGACAGTTAGGAAATCGATATTGGCAAACCATAATTTTAGCCTAATATCTTTAAGCTCTGTCTATAGTCAGAGGAGTAAAATATTCTCCTATAGATCATGATTCAGAGCAGAAACCTAATTTAGCTGCTCTGACTCACCCTGCTCAGAATGAATCAGCAGGAACCCTTGACCAACATTATGCCTGAAAATTGAAAATGCCTTTCCTCTACCTGAGCACAAATGATGCACTATTTCCATTCAGAAATAAATTTATATTCTCTACAGCACTTACTGTGTTTTCTTCATTCATCATGTTTTCTTCTTTACACTGGAAAAAAAAAAAAAAAAAAAAAGTCAAAAGACAGGCAAAATAAAACAAATGAACTAACAAACAAACAAAAACAAGGCAAAAGATAAGACAAATGATGATCAAAGCAGCTTAAGCCCTTACAGTCACAGCTGATACAGAATATATATATATATACACATATAATAAACTCGTTTAAGTTATAGGGTCTACTGAATGTGAATACCTAACATGCTTAACCAACAGTATCTTTTGAGGGGCAAAAGCTGTGATTTTCTTTATGAATTGGGCTGTGCTTGACGTGCTTGATAATCTTGGATGGAAGATAGAACTAGTTCAGACTGTTAATTTCATATGGAAAAAAATAAAAAAATAAAAAAAAAAAAATCAGTCATATACAGCAGCTTAGCAGGAGAAAATGTGACAGAGATATAAAAAAAATCTCCACCATTGTGTTCATACCTGTTGGTTTTTTTTGTTTTATTTTGTTTTTACAGTAGGACAAAGGGAAAGAGATATTCTCAAAGTATCTCGGGGAGTCAATTTTTTTTATGGGTAGATAGTGATAGGACAGGAGGAAACAATTTTAAATTAAAAGGGAGGAAATTTAGACTAGGTATTAGGAGCAAATTCTTCACTCAGACGGTGGTGAGGCAGTGAAACAGGTTGCCCAGAGACGTTGTGTATGTCTCATCCCTGGAAGTGTTCTAGGACATGTTGGATGGAGCTGATTCAGTGGAAGGTGTGACAGAGGAATTAGAACTAGATGATCTTTAAGGTCCCTTCCAAGCCAAGCCATTCTAAGATTCTATGAAGTATATGGAAAGACAAGAACTACCAAGGATGATATACATACTTTTAGGCTTTAATGATTCACAGTTATATCAACCAACTATGAAAACTGCATGTTAACTTGAACCGGTGGCCTTAGGAAAGCTCAGATGAGTAGACAGATTTCTCTGAAAGAAAATATTCTCCAAGTTGACTAGAAGTACAATCTGAGAAGCAAGTTTATTTGAAAACTTAGGCAGCTTTTAAAATATATGTTTGAGTATGTATTCAAAAGAGCAATCCTCTTTAAAGATTTTATTTTATCAATACTAGAATTCATAAAAATATAAACACATTTATGTCACATTAATTTTATTCTCTTAACTTTAAAAGAAGACATTAACATTTATACAAAATATTTCCATCAAAATTATTTCATCTGCAAAGAGTACCTCAGGTCTGTTCGAACATCTCTACAAATACTGAGTTCAGGGAACATTTTATAAAAACATTTTATCACCTAACTGCAGTTTTATTTACCCAAATGACTTAGATTATGGATAATCTGTGTGCTTCTATATCTACAGGAGTGGTCTGTTATGCTCACTATATCTGAACTAACTTTAAAGCAAATTGTTTTTTTTTCTTTTAGGCTAGCAATACACCTAAGGCTCTTGGTAGACAATACTTGCAAATTTCTACTTTGCACTTTAACATATAAGTATAATCCACTGGCAGTAGCAACAGCAAGCTAGACATACTTGGATTTAGAATCCGTCAGAAAAGGAAGACAGTTATTTAAGTGTTTTTGAAAATGATACCTCATATATTTCAATCATGATCTTCTACATTCAGCAGCCATTGCGAGTCATTTCAACACACATTTGTATGTGAATCAGTCACCTGTTCTGGGCTTTCTTCTCTTCTCTTCTCTTCTCTTCTCTTCTCTTCTCTTCTCTTCTC
>CM021699.1:55869221-55883648 GCA_011074415.1 Stictonetta naevosa
TCTCTTCTCTTCTCTTCTCTTCTCTTCTCTTCTCTTCTCTTCTCTTCCAGTTGTCCATCAGTATCACCACATCATCCTCCAGGCAACATGTTCAGTGTGAAACACAAGTGACACCTTTCAGATTTGTCTTATGGGGAGGGGGAGAAACACTATAGCTCTGCACTGCTGCATCATAATATTTTGTATGTATGTATACAAAACATTGCATCACAAGATGACCTTGCATTTTTGTATCTTGTAGTCACATTATGATGAATATCATCACACCATGATGTTTCATTTCAATGAAAATTCATATCAGGAGGTCCAAAATAAAGCAGTGGTGTTTCTGGAAGTCCCAAAGCCTAGAAAATTGAATAACTTGATACAGAGGTTAAAAAATTGGGATTGCACTGCAAGCATTACTGAGTTCATTAATCTCAAAACCAACATTGCTTTTTACTGTGAAAAATTCAGACAACAGCAGTGCATGGGAGTTCACTATTAGTTTAGGGAATAATATTTTGTTTGTTTACTTGCTTTTGGTTCACTAGCTGTCATGAACCTAACAAAATAAACCAGACTATTGAACAAACAGCACTCAGTTTAAACACTTTGAATGACTTGTTTACCACAGATCCATTATCTAGCTAATGGTTTTAAGCTTTTTTTCCTACTTTAATGTGAGTCTAGACATAACATCATGGTAGAAGTTTATTCCAAATGTAGTTGAACTGAATCTTCATCAATTTATGTTTGTTTCTGCTAGGTTGGCCTGGCAGAGTTTTTACAGATGATACCCAATGGTGACAGAAAGAAAAGGGGAAGCTTTGTGTTAAAACAGAGACAAGATCCCAAAGACTCTCAAAATCCATTAATAAAACCCAACACAGAGTCTGTCCATGTGGTGAAAGAAGGTGAAGAAAAGCTACCTCAATGCTGACAGTACAGTATTTCCTTAAATATCCGGATTTGAACAGGGGATTGATATGGGGAGACATTGCAAGTCTGTGTGGAAGTCTGTATTGAATGAAATGCCATTGAAACTATGCTAAGCTTTTGCTGGGCATTTAAGCAGCCCTGCTGTGAGTTTTGTACACTGTCTTCTTCACAAATATGGAAATTATTCCTGACACAGTCACAGACACCCTACACTAAAATGTAAAACTCATTCCTCTCTGTGCCTCATGGCAATACAATAACTCAGAGTAAGAACAAAAGGTCAATGAGAGGCATGTTCTCCTACTGCCTTAGTGTATTCTCTCTTCCATTACCAAAAAAAAAAAAAAAAAAAAAAAAAAAAAAAGGTTACAATAACTTCTTCAAAATAAAACCATTTTAACACTGGGGAAATAATCAGAGTTCTACACTAAATGGTTCTATTTTTACATGGCGTTATTAAAAGACTACATGACAGATTAGGATGACATGATCAGTATGAAAACATGTATACTGATCACTTCAAATGTCTCTGCTGCTAAGCACATCCAACCAGAAATTCACATTTAGCAGATGTTTCAGTTTTTCTTAAAACAGAAAAACTTAAAATGACTACTTTTCCCACAGTTTCAAGGACTGAAAAAGCAAACAGTCTGACATACATGCACAGAAATAATAAATGTTTACAGCCACACACCAAAGGGAGCTGAAAGTATAGAAAGGTTTACATAGCACAGAAACTGAAAAGACTATTACACTTACCTATAGACTTACTTATCTTGGGGGGGGGAGGGGGGGGGGGAAGGAAGTTTGCATCATTCTTCTTTTTTTCTTCTTTTTTTTTTTTTCTCCTGAAAATGCTAGAAAAAAAATGGTTTCAGCTGCAGTTTATTGGAAAAAAAATAATTCTGCTTTGCAATGACCAGTCTTCCAGTCTTGTTCTGCAGTCTTTCCAGTAAGTGAAGCAAAGCAGGAGGTAGAAGTATTTTACTTTAAAATTACACCCAACTTGTTTACGGATGTGGAAAAGAGAGCAGTATCACTTAGAATGGCTTAACACTTAGTCTTTGGATTACACAGCTTTTAACATATGTTAAGGTCTATTTCTTCTCTATGAGATGTTGTATGAAAGTGTCAGAAACAGGTATTCAGGCACTGAGAACTTCATTAAAAAGCTGTCATGCCCATATGTGCTTAAAATTAGAACACAAAATACAGTTTAAGTTATTCAGTTGAGAAAAAGTATGAAGGAAAGAAAAGGCAGAAAAGAAATCTCACTCAATTTTTTAAGTGATGCAATCACCAAAGCAACTGAGATAATGAAAATGCTCTGAGTACATTATGTGTTATCACAGAGATGGTCACCATTCACAACCAAACAATGTGTAAAAAGATGACACCATTCTAGGGACACGTGTGTGAATGAAGGAAGAAGGAAAGAGTGTATTATAGAGGCAGCTGACCTCAGTGTAGACAGTACATCCAATCTGCAATTTGCACAACAACTTGGCTGGTATAACCTGTTGGAGAAACCTTATATGATCTTCTGGGAGGCCGTGATACTCAAGCTTTCAATTGTTTAGAAACAGAAGAGAAATGAGATGGAATTATTGCTCTCACAGCACCATCAATTCAAGATTAAACATTCCAGATCCATTCCTTTTCTCATCAATTTTTTCTTAGCAACACCTCCACCCCTCTTCCAAAGTTCCTAGTAGGTGTGTTTCTCTGATTTTTAAGTAGTTTTCTGGAATGGTAGTTAACTCCACTACTGCTTGCAAAAAGGGTTGGGGAATATCTGTTCCCCATGATCCACAACTATAATTAGCAGCTGTTCTTATCCTGCTCTAAACAAAGATTACAGGTGTTACACAAAATGAAACTTACTTGAATTTGTTGATTGTTTAAAAGGATGAAATTGGCTTCATTAGCAATTCAACAAACAAACAAACAAAATCATGATGTTCAGTCTAAATATTTTCTCCTGAACGTACTAGCATTTCTGTGTTGCACCTAATTGTCACTGACCAGAAATTCAGATCATCTCCCTAGGATTCTTGGGTTTACAACATCCAGCACAATGAGCTAGCAGAACTTACGTGGCACTCTGATGAAGCACGGTGACTCTTGCTAGGCAAATGGGTCAGAAGAAAGGCTCCTTGTATGCTTAAATGTTATGGTCTCTGCCAGTCTGTCAGGGGCATCTCCCATCACAACTCTGACCTAATGAAGTCACAGCACTCTCTGGACTTATACAGTTATTAAAATGGTTGCTTGCTGCCCTCGAGGAATACAGAAATCTGCTGCTAATGTAGGTCATTCAATGGACCCACATTCCCTTTCCCAATTATATGAATGGCATAAAAATGTGTATAATTAGCTGACCTAGTAGGCTGGCTGATACTTTTCCCTCTTTCCTTACCTTCCCTAGACTATTCCCCCTACTGCCCTGCCCTGCCCTGCCCAGCCCTGCCCTGCCCCCCCCCCGCCGCCCCCCCCAAATATTCAAGCACACGTTTTTATTTCATGAGGCTATTTGCAAAATCACTTGCCTCTTTCTTGGGATTGCTTTTATTTGTGGTTCCAATTTAATGGGTTAACTTGTGCACATTAGAATACCCATCACCCTGAAAGTCTGCTGCAATCATGCCTCGCCTATTTTCACAATCTTTATTTTCTATACTATTCATCATCTGTTATGCTTCTGAAATCTGAACACATGTAAATAATATAATGCCTCTATTATGGCAAAATAACAGCCCTGGACAGAAATATTTTGGGTCACATGTCCTTCAGCTCCCATTTCTTAAGACAGTTAAGAAAGAATACAAATATGAGTGTCATATTCAGCATTGTGCTCCTGTTCACTGCAGCTTTCTTTTTTTAGACTTTGCTGCAGTTCCTGTAAGGAGCTGTGTGTCTTTATCACCTTGTGTTCATTTGTACCCACTGTTAAAACAGACAGCAACAGTCCTGTATCTAAATCATGTGTGTAAAAAATTAAAAATAAACATAACAAAAAAGAAGAAACAATGAAAGAAAAAAAGATTTATTTGGACGACATGCAAGACTGGCACTGAGAAGACAGAGGTTTTGTACTGCACTCTTCACAAAAATGGTGTGATTTTCTCTACCAAGCCATATTTTACAATGACAAGCAATGACTGGACAGTGGCTAAGATCTGAACATTGCAGCAGTATCAATCAATCATGCATCTGATAAACACATTTCAAAGTGTATATTAAATACAGGCTAGAATTCATGCAGCCTGACATACAGTGTTTTATTCTCAATGTGTTCTTTTCCTACCAGCAGAGACTTCTTTGTTCTTCAGCTGTTTTGCTTAAACTGCTTCCTTTCTGCAAAACATTTTCTGAATTTCAGAATAATTTTTGTTAAACCTATTTTTGAAAGTTGAAGTTTAGGTCAAATGCAAATATGAATATAGTTTTATCCTGCATGCACAATTTATAGTCTGTGTGGAACTGACTCATCTGTCTTCTGTATCTGGCACTCATGTGATGAGCTCTCCTGCTAAGAGTGACCTATTCATCCTTCAAATAAACATCCACAGAGAAAGAAAAACAATATGTACAGTTCCAAAGAAGGAACAACATATTGTGTTTGATGTGATCTATTCGTGTCAGTTCTGTCAACTGTCTTTTGAATTAAAAGTCTCTTATTCAGAAAAAAAAAAAAAAAAGGAGAGAGGGGGGTTAAAAGAAAAAAAAAAATATGATATTGAGTAGTATCTTCTGCAGTTGAACAAATTAAATCTCAGAAATATCCGAATTTAACTGTTGATGGCACGTGAACAATTCAGAGAATGTCTTGGCTCAGTGATCTTAAGCAGAATGTTTTGAATAATTAAGAAAAGGTTTGCGGAAAATTTTCAGTTTGAGGAGTTATGGTCTTGTGGCAAACAAAAGGATATTAACATCTTGAGTGATTGATTTATTTACTACTTACAGACAACTTCATAAATGATTTTTCATAGAAGACCAACACAACGTAGCAAAACTGTCAGCTAACGCTTTATCTACAAATACTGGTTGACTAAAGGTGCCACATCCTGTCACCATTTAAGATTTGTTTAACTTTATTCACAGGAGAAATCCTGTTACCTCCAATTGGAGCCTAAAATTATGAATATTCACATGCTATGTGTACATAACATAAAATTAGATCCTTAGATGTTTTAAGTAATCAGCCAGAGACCAGACTTATAACAAGGCTTATAAATTTGACTACTGCCACAGGCAAATTAAATTGTTGTGGTTGAGAGTAATTTCTCAAAATTTGTTGAAAGATTGAGCTTTTCTAATCAGAAAAATATAAAATATAAAAGTAGTTTGTAGTCTGAAGATGATTCTAAGAAAAAATCTAATTTAGCATCCAGAAATTTTAAAAAATAAGTAAATGAAATCATTAGTTATCTGTAGAATGAAAAAAACTACATGTAGCAAGTATTGACACTAAGCTTTAATATGAACTATATTTCTACCTGACAAACACAGATGATAAAAAGGAAGACACTGTTTCTTTGTTTTTTGGCTCTGATATGTTATCACTTCAAGGTAAATAGATTTCCATTTCTTTTTCCTCTACAAATGAACCCTGAATCTATTAGTCAGGGTTGGTTCATTTTATCAGATGCTTTATAACACTGTAACAAAGATGTCTGTATGAAATCACTGGCTTCATTGACACAACCCCCCCAGTCAGCAGATTATACCCTCCCAAAGAGGGCAAAACAAAAAGGATTATTTATTTCCAAAGGTGTTACATAGAGCAAGATAAAATACGGGGGAGGGGGGGGAGGGGGGGAGGGGGAGGGGGGAGGGGGGTGCATGTGTCCCCATAGGCCTTATCTGTGCAGTAGCACCTAGATTGCTAATAAGGTTGAATGCAATATCTAAGCTAACCCTCCCCCCCCAAACAAACAAACAAACAATCTTGTCTAAATTTCCAGATCAAAGTGACATTCATAGTACTGACTACTAGAGGGGAAAAACAACAGCTTTTTTTTTTTTTTTCTGTTTGTTTGCTTGTTTGTTTGTTTGTTTTGTTCATATGACAAGCAGAACAACTATGAGATAGAAATCAGTAGGAAAATGGATATAGAACCCCATAATGTCTTCTGTATTTAATTATTTTATAGTGCACAACTGGCAGGCTCAGGTTTTACCAGGTTGTTTTCTGTCAGCACATTGTGAAAATCTGTTTTACAGACAGACACTGACAAATTAACTAGGTTACTAGATTGGTAATTTAGAGAAGCAGAGTTAGCTCTGCAATTAATTTGATCTTAAAGGGGAAATTTTGTCTGCTTTTCCTGACTTTCCTTTGCAGACAACTGCTGGCAGTTGTTGTGGTATTGCTGGAGTTTTTCTTGTATTTCAGTTCATTTGGGGATCTTGTTTGTGGCATCATATCCCACCTCCCATTCTCCCCAAAACAGTTTCCTCTGACCTTGCTTAATATCTCCATTTGATTGGGAAATATATACATATATATATATGTATAATGTGATTTAAATGATTAATCAGAAGTTTCAAGGAAAGAGGCTGATGGTGTCTCCTTTTTTTTTTTTTTTTTTCTTTTTTTCTTTTTTTTTTTTTTTTTTTAATAAGGCTGGTAAAGAAATGAGGAAAATCATAATAAGCAACAAAATTTCATTCCTGTGGTGTGTTTGGAAATGAAACATTTTCACTAGAAATCAAATCGACTATTGATTCAAATACAAAAATTATTATAAAATAAGTCTTAAACTTTCATTTCCAATTCAGCATTTGAAATGTAGCTATGTTTTTGCAGTCACTGTGATAGAGAACTATCTCTTGTATCTTGTGAAGGTAGGTCAGATGGAAGCCAAAAAGAGCATTCTTACTGGCATGTATTGAGAAGACTGTTTAATGGGGCATTGCCTGCATAGCCCAGACCAGAAATAGTTCAGGCAAAACAATGTCTGCTGCACAGACCACAACACTAGCAATACATAAAAGACTTTACAACCAACAGAGCTATGAAGGAATCTACTATGAAAACTGTAAAGACACAGTGAGGAAGACAACATACTTCTCAAGCACACTATACACCAAAAGCACGCTGGTCTCAGGATTTTTTTTTGGGGGGGGGGGGGGGTGAAGAAGGGAGGAATTTTTGTTGTTGTTGAAAAACTGCTTTGATAAATGTCATCTATATTAGATAAAGGGAAAGTGTAATGTAATGAATTAGTTGAACACAGGAGATTTACATAAAGAGCACAGTACCTGGTTGTTGTATCAGACTGACTGTCAGCCATTACAGTTCTATGGGAAATACAGTACCTATGGTAACAACTGCCTTGGTTCTGTTACGGGTGTTCCTATGCTTGATAGCAAAAGTTCAGCAAAAGTTCAGATCTTTTCTATCAGTTTTCCCTCGTATTCATAATGATTATTGAAAAAGTCTTGCCCCACTGTTCAGGGTGGACCATTCACAAACTGGATATTAGGTGTCCTAGATCCTGATGCTCCTAAATGATGCTTGTAGCTGAACTCTAGGCAGCAGCCACAGACTACATGCCAGTCACAGAGTTTACTTTACCTAAGTGCAGTATGATGTTTAAATAATCTAGATATCTGGAGGCCTCAACAGTTAGTTATCCATAAGGCACGGACTCTGTCTGAGTGTGACAAACAACCAATATTGAGTAGAAAGAAAATGAATTTTGTAAGTTAAAGTGTTGTACATAAATTATCAGCCACTTTAGACAAAAGGGAAAAATTGATTCCTTCTGAGATTGGGATCTCTGTATTTCAATGGTATTTTTTTATCATGTTTGATATTTCTAGGACAGTTTTACTTGGATCTGATATTTCTGAGACTATCATGAGAACCTTCAAGGTGCTAACAGAGCAAATATATTTGAGTACAAGTTTCCAATGCCCCTGCCAGATGTGACAAGGGAAGGATGAGCCATAGGGGACCCATAAGCAGCTTCTAACAAACCTACAAAGTGACAGAGATGAATTGTTCTCAGTAGTAGCTCGGAATAAAGTCATGGTGAAACCAGGTCAGCATTCAATAATATCACAAAGTATAGTGAATGCATGGATCGTATGAAGCTAAAAATAACCAGGACCACTATTTAGCCATTTTCAAGCTGCCTGTAACATGAATTCTGACTGCTAGTTACTGGAAAGAAGATTCTCAAGATATTTCATGCACAAGTTGAACAACAGAAATATAGCCTTACTTAGAATATTTTCTGGGAAACTGATAGTGCTGCTAAGACTAGCCAAAAGCAAGAAGTTAATTTTAGACCTTTGATTATAGGACTTTGGTGAATCGATTTAGAAAGATAGTAAAATATCTTTTTTTCTAAGTCCCTATCCTACACCATGTCTTGTTGACATGTTTCTCAATCTTCCCTCTTCAGGGGCTCATAACAGTGACAGCTTCTGAAGTGTGTATGTGTTTAGTAACACAACTAAAGAAGACTGGAAGCTCCGGGTGTTTGAGGACATTCTTTTTTTTGCAGGAGTTTCCTGAATTGGTTTCATTTTCCCTCTTCCTATAAGTATTTATATTATTTTGTTGGATGTAATGTAATAAGAGCCTGCTCTCAAAGGAAAGGTCCAAATGGTAGCTAAGCATCTAGGAGGTTTTGTCTTTTCTGGAATGAATGCAAAGAGATCTTTGAAAACATTGCTGGGAATTTTCTTCATTTTGCTAGATAATATATATATATGTATATTTTGCCTTTCCTACACCTCCCCTTTTTCTGCCTCTCTGAAACCTATTTGGACATTCTTGACAATGAAATGTATTATTAAATGTATATTGCCACCGTGCTTTTTTCAGGTTATGCTCTCAATCTACATTTTTCAGACATTTGAAGCACCTCCAAAGACTCTTTTTCTGTAGCTAATGTGGACCTTAGATGCTCAAGGTATTTCAATTGCTGTTTTATTATGAATCTTTTCTGCCTACTATAAGCAGATCCTTCGTGTGAACTTTACCTTACCCTGCTGATTTCTGCCTGCTTATAGGACATGAGGCATACCCTGAAAGAAGCAGAGCACAACTGTGAAGGCTGTACTGTATCCTGCAGACAGCAGACAGAAATGTAGCCCAGTGACCAATAAGTGAAGTTGACAAGCAAGTGCTGGAAAAGACAGTGAAAAGGATAAACCAAGTGAATCACAGAAAATGGAGAAAAAGAAGTCCTCTTTTCCACAAAATCTTAGATTGTCTTTTAGTCTCTTAGTAAATTAGAAAAAAAAAAAAAAGATAAAAAGAAAAAGTTTGCATTTAGTTGCACTAAATATATACAAGCAACACTGTATTAATTTTCTTTAATTTACCCTGCAAAAGACACAGTTGGCATCTACATAGCTA
Source organism: Stictonetta naevosa (assembly GCA_011074415.1). Taxonomy (NCBI): domain Eukaryota; kingdom Metazoa; phylum Chordata; class Aves; order Anseriformes; family Anatidae; genus Stictonetta; species Stictonetta naevosa. Next base: position 55,878,526 of record CM021699.1, read on the forward strand.
CAGTTGCAATGGTATAGAATTCATAAGTAACTGGCACCACGACAGATAGTTTTTCTTCTGTCTTCTACAAAGAAATGTAAACCATCTGCAAGGGAATTTAACAATGGGTTTTATAGGTGGTGTTGCTCTATAGAACAGTCTACTTCCTTAATGTAAGCAACTGTTAACTTTATTCAGTATGCCTGAAAGTGAATTTTGCCAGAAAAGCAAGGGATTATGTTATGCTAGTCTTCCATGTTTACATGAAATGCTACCATACATGAATTTTGGAGGGCCACCTACTCTGAACTTACTTATAGGCTATAGATTGATTCCATGAGCCTGGCAGTGTAAAGGGAAATTGCTATGGTGCTAATAGACCTGTTTCCAGAACTTCATTCTGTTTGCTAATTTTAATTCTAATTAGTTCACCAATTAATTCCCAGAAGTGTCTCAGCATCGCATGCATCAGTCTCAGCTAGTGCATCATTGGTCTGCAGCTAAGCACCCACAGATGGCAGCTGGAGAAAAATATTGATTTTCAGTGACTCAGATTTGTTGTTTAATTCAGCATTAACTTCATAAACATTCCTTCCTCATAAGCATATGACCACAACAATCTTGTCTGTACTAGGTAGCTAGGAATAAGCAAGTGGGTCAATTCATAGGAGCAGCTTTCTCCCTAAGTAGGCAGAAGGAGAGAATATCAAAGGATTGCATACACAGCTTTGGGAATGGTACAACCTCTTTCTTCCATGGACTACCCTCATGTGTACAAAGCATAATGAAACGGGTGGAGCAGCTGCAAAAAAAAGTAAGCATGATGCACCCCAACACAGGGAAGTCTAGGAGGGATGTCCTCTCCCAGTAGTCCAGTAATTCTTCCTCTTCTTCCCTGGCATAATGAAATTCACCTGTGCCTATAATGATAAGAATCAGCAGGGACAATATACCAGCACTGATGTTCTGCATGATTTCATAATAGCTATAGGGATATGTAATAAGGAGGATTTGCCTTTCTGGGGAAGACAAACAAACAGATAAACAAACAGAAGTCATTGGCAAAGAAATAAAGGAAACTGTTTCACACATTGAATAAAGAAACAGGATAGAGATGTGTTTGTCAAGGTGTAAAATTGCAGTTGGGAGCTCTGACTTTACTTTACACTGTTGATTTCTCCCTGCTTACAGGATATGAAGTATACCCTGAAAGAGGTGGATGCTTGCTCCATCAAATAGAGGAATGGCAGCAATCATTTGATCGTACATCTAATTGTGTGGAAGAAAGCAGCAAATTTTATATGGCCTGTAAAGAAAACCTTGTTAAAAGAAAAAAAAAATACAATTATATAAATATAATTTAAATATATATATATATATTGTTTTACTTCTACACTGAGAATAGGAATTTCTGTCTAACTTCATTTTTGATATATATACTACTGTGTTCCATAAAGTTAGCAATCAACATTATTTTTCTCCAAATAAGATTTTATCAGGAATAAATTATGTTCAAATCTGATACCTTACGCCACAAATGTAAATTCTCATCTATACAGACTAAGTGGAAAGGAGAAACCAGAACCAAATAATTGAGGAATCTTTGATTTTACCAGTGGAACTCCATATTAGGTAGTGGACTGGTGGTTTTTCCCTGATGACATGGCATATATGTGTCCTAATATTTTTCATGATGAATTTTTCATGAAGTGCTGTTGTGTACTGCGTAAAAGATCAGTGTGAATGATTCTGCTCTAAACCTGGGCATAGCCTGGAGTATTGAGATTGTAGTTATAGGATTTATCATTCATTGATACCACTGAGACTCAGTACAAGTCACTATGAAAGTCTGTTAGAAACATTACCAGCAGGAGCAAAGGCAAACAAATACAAACTGATCTCTGGAAAAGCATATGTACAGTAATATCACAGCAATATAAGAATTTTCATAGCCATGTCACACTGATGTTATATATATAAAAAAATTATATATATTATTATTATTTAATCTGTAGTTTTTCAAAGAAAAATGTGATAAATAAGAAGTGTTATTCTTCTCCATGGGAAAAATCTCTTCACAATGCAAACTAGGTCTCTGCTCTGAAGCTTCAGGATCATCTTTAAGGAAAAGTGAGTGTGATCATATGATCATTCTAATGAGCTAGGGAAACTATGAAAGTTCTCATTATCTATTTAAATGTATAATCACTATTTGAATCCTACTGAATTCAGTGGCATCTTGTGGCAGAGAATCCTATATATTCATTCTATGTTGACTTACTCTAGTTTTTATTAAAATCAGACAATAAATGAAGAAATCAATACCTCTTCTCATGTGAGAATATTATATATAAAAAAATGAGGGTTAGCCCTGAATACCAATTAACTTGGTTGCTATTCAGAACTGCACCGCTAAAGACAGGACAGCTGAAAATATATGGGGAAAATATTGCTAATGACTGATAATGATCTATAACAATTGGCTGAATTCATATAGTACTTATATTTACTTTTTCATGTGTTTTAGATTGAGAGATATTTCTGCTTCCAGTTCATATCTCTTTTTGCCATTGTCTTGGCTTTCTAATAAATTCTCATTCACACAATGTGTATCAAATCAATCATATGCATTTCCAAGTAAATATAACTTAGTCTTTCCATTGAAAAGATGAATAAAGCATCATAGACTTTCTTGATGTTACCAAAATCATTAAGTTCAAAATAGAATGAACAACACATCAATAAAATATGTTTTTTTTTCTCCCACTTCAGGTTTAACAAAACAGTTATTTCACTTAGTAAGCTCATGTTACATTGTTTTTTCTAAGGCCAGAATGGTTTCTAGCTTGAGAAAGATCCAACAGTTCATTTATCATTATAAAAATTTCTCATTAAAAAGATTGTCATTTCTTTTGAGAAATGAACTTCTCCCACAAAGTCTGTTTTCCTCTCATTTTGTACAAAAAAAAAAAAAAAAAAAAAAAAAAAAGACTGGAAGACTGGCTAAATTGGCATACTCTCTAATTTAAACTACAGGCACAAATGTGACATATGAAATAGTTTTTGACAGCATTAATTTCACACGATGGATACACATATTTCAGCAGATATACCTGTATCTTCTTATTTCAAATCAGAAGTATTTATCATTGATAGCAGCACCTCAGACCTCAGCACAGACAAGTAAAACAGGCAGAGAAAAGGTGTCTCCAGACAAATGGTCTTTGGTCTCTCTAAAAGTTCATCAAAAAGAAGAGAATAAATTTATGCAGCTAAGGCAGAATATTTAGGAATTACTAGATGGGGATATTTAAGACTCAGTCCCAATGCTATGAGACTGTGTTTGCACTGATAAAGAATGTGCTCAAGCCCATAGCTGAGCACAGCGATCTTGGAATCCCTGCACTTTCCACTCACATTGCTGGAAAGTGTGGAGCCAAGCCAAAAACTCCCACATTGTGCTTAAGAAGGGTGACCTCAAGACACCTGCAGGTAGTTGAGAGAAGCTATTCCTACCTCCAAAACATGAGTCTAGATATGTGCTAGAAGCAAGTTAAGGCTCTGTCCTTCCAGAATGCTGCTGACCATAAGGAAGATCAATGTTGAAGGGCCTGTACAAGCAGATGCAGAGGTCAAAAATGTGGATAGTTGTGAGATTTGTTCTTTAGGACAAGCTTATGCTAACATAAGCACATTCATACTAGTAGTTCATGTAGTTACTGATCCCACAAATGCAAGTGTTAATATCTGTAAGCAGTTCACTAACAGTCCAAGAGAAGGTTTGTACATAAGCTGAACACACTCATTAGTGATTGCATGATCATGGATCGTAAGCTTTGCCTTAGTTTCCCCAGTAATAAATTTCCAGTTGCAATGCTTATCTGTTTTGCAGAAAGTCATGAACAGTACAAATACAAGAGTATTTGATAACTGTAAATGGAAATAGCTGGATCAGCATATCATTACTACATTCCCTGAGTGGTGTGCAAAGCATCACTACAACAATTTGCATTCCAAAGAAAAATTCCCTTTTGAAGATATGCTTGCATTTCAGAATATGAATTTTCCCCCTGAAAACTCAAAGAAAAAACAACAGAGCTGTGGAACACACCTTTACACAAGGCTGTTTTCTTCTCTTAAGAGGGTTTTCTTCTTCATTTCTTTCTTCTTTTTTTTTTTTGGTTTTTATTGTTATTTTAGGCAGTAGGGAAGGCTGAGTGATGGATCCTCTTTTCATTTTCACTTACTGAGTTTTACCAATAATGAGAGATTTAACAATTCATGAAATCAGAAGGTGAAGACAGCAATCCATTTACCCCTCAGTAACATTGTTCTTTGGATTACTTTTCACTTTTTTCCCCATTCCAATTAATTTTGAAGTCCAACTTCCCACCATGCTGTGTTGCAAAGCCAATCTCAGTTTTCGCAGTAATAACCATAACATCTTCCTTAAAAAAAATAAATAATAAAAAATCTGTACATCAGAGATCAGCAGTAATGTAAGTCCATTATCCACAAACAGTACCCTGTTTTTCAGCACAGGCAAAACCAGATGTAGACTGACTAGATGTACAGGCTTTGGAGCAGTAGTTGCACAACTACTGTATGTATAAAATGTCACAGTCCTCCCCTGCCTTTTCACCTGGTTGTATTATACAGAATTTCTATATGCCCCTTTGGAGCAAGACACTTGACCTTCCCATGCATACTCTGGGTGCACTTCCTGAACATTTTTCACTGTACTACCTGAAAACGGGGGACTGGAGAGAGCTTCAAAATGCAGTACAGAGATATTCTCTTTCCTGCCCCAACCCAGACAAAGCCACTGTTCTACAGCTTAGAATGAAAAGAGGACATAGCAAAACCTCTCCTTTAGAACATCAGTAGCTGCTTCTACATTTTCCAGCACCTTCTAAAGAATTCTCACCCAGCTATGTTATTACTACTCTACTGAGATCATCTGAACTATTTCAGCAGAGCTTGAAAAGGGATTTCCTTTACAAAGATAGATCACAGCAGCAGGTATAACATCACATCAGAAAATCTGCATGATCATAATCTTAGCACTAAAACATATAATCTGATATCAGGGATATCAATCCCAAGCACAAATATAGACTGGGCAGAGAATGGATTGAGAGGAG
>CM021699.1:55898648-55945659 GCA_011074415.1 Stictonetta naevosa
AGGGGGACGATCACCTCCCTAGCCCTGCTGGTCACACTGTTTCTTATACAGGCCAGGATGCTGTTGGCCTATTGGCACATTTTTTTCTGAAACACCTAACTCCTTCACTTAAAAGACTGTCAACTATCATCTTTTGAGGAGCCATGGGGGAATATGACAAGAGTTTGATGGTAACTAGACCCTGTCTTGCGGTGAAAGGAGCAACTCTAGCATGCCAGAACAAAAGGCCCATCTCCTTAGAGTTTGATCTAATGGAGAAGCAGACCCATTCCTTAATCCCTTCCTGGCATCTGCTTCTCTCACTGGGGGAGATAGCCACCAAGAGCAGGCTGCACTTTCTTTCCCACTGCAAGCTTCATTCACCTACTCCTGTGAAAAAAAAAAATGCACTCCTTGGAAGTGGCAAAGCTTCAGGTGGGACAGATCTGATGTAGAAATTACAGTGATAGGAAAAGATCAGGGAGACGTCAGGAATCAGGGGCAGGAATCACAGCTGCGAGAAGAGGAGAAGAGTGAGCAGAAGTGGCATTTGAAGTGAATGTCTTGAGCTGTGACAAAATAAGACGTCTGGGAAAAAAAATATTATTTTTTTTTTTTTTTTAATGTCCACCCCTACATGAATTTTCAAAACAAACACAGTTAAAATTACTGTGTATTTTTAAGGCATCTGAAATCTTACTTTTAAATTTCTTCCTCAAATGAAGAAAAGTCTTTCAGGTTATGTAGGTACTTAGGAATAGTGAGTTGCATAAACTCTCTGCACTTTCAGTGATATTGAAACTCTCAAGTCATATTTGACAAGTAGTCTCAGGGTCAGAATATTTTTCCTCAAAATGTTTTAAATGTAATAAGAATTATGTGTTTCTCACAGCAATATTTTTTTCAGAAGGAGTAGTTCACCTTGCAGTCCACGGTGAGCTTCTGATCAGATATGTTACATGTTTTTTCTCCACAACGTGAAGCCATCAGCCAAATGTTTCATCAAGGCTAGCTGGTAGTTCGGAAGTTTTGATTTATAAAAGGGTAGAGGACCCATGGACCACAAGCTGTCTGTGTGTGAGTGCATTCAGCAGTAACAGGATTTCATAAATCTGGATGTGTTTTCACTGAACCTTCTGATCTTTCCAAGACGTTCAGCTTTCTGAAGGAAAATCTTTTGTTCAAAGTTCAGATTGTCACTGTTTTCCACATCCAAGGAGATGTGAAGGTGATCCATTTTGTTCCCATATCTGAAGATGCATTTTCAATTGAGCCTGAATTGCCCAAGATCAAAGCTCAAACTGAATTGACAGATTAGGTACACTGTTCCAATCCAGTCCTGATCTATAAAGGAAAAAAAGGCATTGCTATAAATGACTGCCCACTGATAGTTTCTAGTTTCTAAACGGCTGCTGTTTGTGCAGACCTCTTTGGAATGACTATTGTGTGCAAATAGAGTTTCTCCAGTTGGAAGCTGAACAAATTCCAGCATTGTTATATCCCCAAAAGCTCAATCCTTCCTGTCAGCACCTCACTACAAACAGGAGTTGTAAAACTCTGAATCCATCTAGTATGTTTCTAATAAAATGTACCATTAGTATACATCTAAACAGCATATCCAGGAGCATTTTTAAATGCTAGGTTTTGAGCATAAAGCCGAAACAGTCAGTGGTAGACATTATTTTAAAAACTGGAATTTTCTCAGTCAAAACATTACTAGGTATTGACTGGGCAAAAGTGGAATCAGAAATGCAACAGAAGCGTATTCACGTTCTAAAGTCTAAGTCTTGCACATGAGTTTGATATCATGTTCTCATGAGTTCAGCACAGGCACATAGGTTTGATACAGATCATTACAAGCTGAGATTTATGTACAGGTTAAAGACATCTCAAAAATAGATACCAGGGTACTATTGGGGGCTGTAGAAGAGTTCTTCTTTTGCTCTCATGCAGGCAACAAATGTTTTCAATGTCAGAACCTCATAGAAAGGAAAAAAAAAAAAGAAAAAAAAAAAAGGAAAAAAAAAAAAAGGTGTTTTCCTGAATATGACAAGTAAGGCTCAGTCTTGAAGACAATTTCTTTAAAACTAAGGAGGAAAAGAACATTTTTTTTTTTTTTTTTTTCTAAAAGACAATTTTCCATCATCTTAAACTGGCATTTGGTGATTTAAATCATAAACCAAAATAACATTACAAGGGATAGAAGTGAAGAACAGAAGTTAATCATGTAAAGGTAAAACTGCTAAATAAATACATATCAGTCAGGCAATTGTTTACATGTGCACAAATGCAGTAAGCAAATCTTTCTTTTGCTTCACTGTCCCAGCTATTTTCAGACTGGATGACACTTTAAAGGAATAAATGTCTTTCTTTTCCACATGGGGACAACACCATGCTGCATAAGGAGCTTCTCTCACTGCTTCATTCAGATAACCAGGAGAACAATTCTGTAGAAGGTATTGAGCCAGCACCACTGTAAATAGCCCATGTCCCAAAACTAAAAATTAATCAGGCAAGTGGTTTTGAGTAACATTCTGTTCCAGTCTCCTTTTGGAACCTAGAATCATTTGATGGAAGGTGACAAAAGGACAATTTCATTCTAAATAATTTAAGAATATTCTGTGAAATGCAGTAATCCTGTTTCTTGCTTTTCATCTTCAGATTCCAGACTGATTCCACTTTAAGTGAAGTGCTAAACTATGCAAAATATATGCATAGAATAGGGGCAGTACAGAGGGGAGAGAGAGAGAAGTTTTACGGAATATATGTCTGTGGCAAGATAATTCTAGTGAATAAAAAATTTCCTACAAAAAAAAAATATATATATATATATATATAAGTAGTATTCTATGAAATTTTTGAAATTGTTTCTACAAGAAACATTAAAAGTTTAGTCCTCTTTTCACTGTATGCAATTAAGAGGTATTTCAAAACTCCCGGTGTCTGAATTCCAGTCAAAAAGAAAGCTTCATAAGAAAAACAATAAGAAGGAGGAAAAAAAAATACTGGAGACACTGAGTTACAACCAGTGAGTAAATACCTAAATCCCTGCCCAATTAACACCAGTGCAATGAAAATATTGCATATAGAGATGTTTGTTTATTTGAACTTTGTTTCCTTTCTCTAATGAAAGCACACAATGTGGCAGAAGTCAGAGATACAGAAAGTCTCTGACAGGAGAAAGTTTTCAGTAATGACAATTCAGACATTTTTAAAAAATGACTAGCACATAGAACAACAAACATGCTTTCTAGTTGATCCAAAAGTCTTCCTTCCCTCACTCTGTGGCTTGCACTTTACCACCACCACAATATAGTCTTTTACTGTTTCCACAAGTAAAATGTTTGCTAATGACCAAGCCTGGGGGAAGGGGTATGGCCACAGCATTCTCCAGAGGCACAAAAACTCATGAGCTTGACAGATGGTTTTATTCATTCTTACTTCTCTGTTCACACTGTACAATTATGATTGTTTTTTACTATTCCTTTTGCTCTATTGTCAACTCTCCTCTGGATCCTTAAATAATTCCTCAACTAAACCCCAAGAGTAAAGACCATGCTTTATTTTTCCTCTGAGCTCTAAGTATTTTTTAAATATATTTGTGATGCTTTTACTTCTACAAGACGCTTTTCTTTTCTGTCTTTAATTTATACAATTTCTCCAGAAAAATAATCAGGTGCCCAGTCATGCAGCCAGATGTGGAAGTTGTGATTGTGTATAAATAGATATATTGTTATTCAGCCTAACAAATTTCAAGAGTTCAGAAGAACTCAAGAGACATACCTATGTAATATAAGGGCAGAATACTTAATCAAATATTTAAAATATACAGTTTTGCTCAGTTCTAACACAGTTTATAAACAAAGTGATTCCCCAGGCTCTAGGACAAAGGAAGCTGGGTTTCCTATGGATGTCAGTCTAAGAAGGTAAAATTACTCCTGAAATTTTCCCAAGGTCAAGCATTCATAAAGTATTTCTCTTAACCATGGAGTCTTTGGTGTCTTATAAAGGCTGAATTCACAGTGCAACTTTTCCCACCACTGGAGAGGAATTGATACCCACGTTTTACCCTTCCACCTACTTTCACAAAATGCTACAGGAATTTAATAATCTGTGTAAACATTATCCTTCAGTCAAATTGCTTTGAATCAAGAAACCAATTCAAAAGTGGTTTTGTAGGTGTGGGGAACAAATGAATAGATAACTTTGATATGTGTATGTACTTACATGTAGCCAAACATGCAGTATAACCATGTAAGTCTTGTTTTCCTGTGAAATCAAAATACAAAATAAATGAATATTTGCCCAACTGGGCTAACCAGTATCTGTACCTGTCAACAAGACTTTCCTTTTTTTTTTTTTCTTTTTTTTTTTTCCTTGTCTTTTTTTTTTCCTCAAAATTGGATAGATTAGAAATACAAACTTTGCAGTGTGCTTAAAAGGTTAATAAATCTAGACTTTGGCTGAAAGAGAATCCATTAAGGGACTAAATTCCAGGTTCAAGACTGCTTAGCTGACACAAGGACACCAGTGGCATCTGGTTTTTACTGATAAATCTTGTCTTGTTCCCTCAGCTGTGCAAAGCTGTGGGAGTTTCAAGCCATCTAAGGTGTTACATATCAAAACATCACCAAACTGTTAAAGGTTTTATAACATAAAAACAAAACTGGAGATGTTTTCTGAAAAAAAATAACCTGTCATTTGTGTTTTTGACAGCAGCAACACAAACCCCACACTCACCATTTTTTGTTTACAAGGGACCCAGAAAATCACTGGTTACTGTGTGAGAGGTATTGCAAAGACTTCAGCTGGAGTACTGTGCTCCAATCTCAGAAGATGAAGTAAGACCACGGTAGGCATTGGAAAAAACTAAGAGCATCAAGAAGGAAGGAAAGAAGGAAGGGAGGAAGGAAGGGAGGAAGGAAGGGAGGAAGGAGGGAAGGGAGGAAGGGAGGAAGGGAGGAAGGGAGGAAGGGAGGAAGGTAGGAAGACAAGCAGAAAAAACATGATCTCTAGCTTAATGAAGCAGAAACTTAGCAGGGACAAGACTACAGATATAACTGTATCATGAAAGATAGACAGCTATTTAAGCTAAAAGACAGTGTCAACACAAGAGCAATTGAGCCATGAATAAAATTGAGCTTGTTTTTTCCCAACTGTAAGAACACTGAGATTCTCAATGACCTCCCTATATGCCTAATGATTTTTAAAAGCTCAGCTTTTATTTGTCGTTTGATCTGTTTATGAAATTTTATGACACCCTTGCATAGGAAGACAATCTGAAGATGCACGTGGTGTTCACCAGACTTGTCTTCCTCTGACATCTTATGGGCTCTTGCGTTACTGGTATCTAAATGCAGCAGGCCAAAAACATAAATGAAAGTCCAAGGGATAATTTCAGATAGGAAAAATGTCAAATTCTTGTTATATTGCAGTGAGCAAAATATTATTTTCTACTTCAAAACTTTCACAAGGAAGAAAAAAGTCCCCCCCCCCCACCCCAACCTGATTTTAAATCTGTGTTGCAAAAAATTAACACCTACCCTCATACCCCCACAGGGGATGCAAAGAAGACTTCATCCAGTTCTTTCAATTAGTTACCTCATCCACCATTATACATTACTTTTGGATTGATTTGATTTTGGAGAAATCACCTGCTGCTGTAGTTGTTTTTTATTTATTATTCTAAAGAATGTTATCTACCAACACTTTTACCTGTATGTTCACTTCCATCATTTTACCAAGCAAATTGGTCTCCAGCCACTGTCCTAAAACATCAAGAAATTCATAATACATTCACTGTGAAAATTAAAATTGTACTGCTTGCAAAAGTGTTATGATTTAATGTTTGAGCTTGATCTTTGCAGAACAGTATAAGGAAGTTTCTGAAGACAAGAAGTCCATTTTCCAGCTCAAAGACAGAGTCAATTATACCAAAATTTTGCTAGAATTGATGAGCTTTACAACCTCAATTTCCAAATTTTTATCCTATTTCATTTCTAAGTTAACAATCATCAAGTTGACACTACTGTATAAAAGTTAAACAAATATTCAAACACTTTCATTTGTAAGCATTAATGCTCTTCTGATTATAAACAAATCAACATTAAACAAGTTGAAAACTTAGGTTTGCACATCTGAGCTTCAAGTTAAAGTAATAATACACCAATAGCCATAGATCTAAGTTTATCCATGGTAATCAATATTTTTAAGATATAGTACATGATTTGGCTCAAGTGTATATTTTTTATTATCCTTCCAGACTCTTCAATAGTGCAGAAATACACTGTTGTCTATTTTTACATAAAAGGTTAGACTCCTGGCCTTTTAGCTGCATCCTTGGCTGTTTAAAGAAGTGTGAGCTAAATAGCTTGCTGAAATATTGCATTTCAAAAGACCAGGAATGGGCACAAGTAGTAAAAGTCCTTATTATACATGAACTAGATGAGCACTCCAGCTGCATTCTGCTTCCAATTACTTTTGAATCATCCCCAATCCCTTGAATCTAAAATGTGATTTAGAGAGGAAAATGCTTTGAATTCTGCATTTAGGTAAGAGAAAGAAAAGTCAATAGATAGAAAAACAATATTGAAAAGGCATTTTTAGACGGAGTACAGCTGTTGGGCTGAAGCAGGAGTTTCATGTCACAGGCTAAGACTATAAGATGTCTGCCTGAGCTTTTTCTTAATAACAATGTTGTGAACCCAGACTTTCTTAAAAATAGAAGTTTGTTCTTTTTTCAACAAAACAACTATTTTGGAACAGATGTACGGAACTCAGTGAGATGAGTCATCAGCTGTGCTCATTTACAGTGGCTTTATCTGTAAATGCATACAGACAAAAAGCCACTCAAGAGTTCATAAAAGAACAGACATCTACTGAGAGCTAACCACTCTGGGCTATTCGTAGAAGAACAGTGTTTGTACGTAATGTCAGTAGTTACCAATTATTGCCTCTGTTTGGAAAAATGAATAGATCTGTGCAGTTATTTAACTGCTCTCTTCAAAGGCTATTTAAAATGCCAGAACCTGCAATTGTCTAATGCTGACCTGATCCAGCTACTGAGCACTCTGTGGTATGAAAGCATTTCTGCTTAAGTTTGTTTTCTTCACAGAAGACATCAAGTGTCTGGCATACTAAGAGGCATAGTGTAATATGTTGTTTGCATAAGGTTGCATTAAATTTAGGAAGATGGATAAAAATCTGTATCTTAACCCCAAGTATTTGTATGATAGCTGTTTTATGAGGAAATGATAGATACCTCATACAGATTTCTACCGATATTAATAAATGACACCAACATTAAATATGAGAAATGTAGTGGTGAATCATCCCCTTATAAGCAAAATAAGCATTACAGTCTCATTCCCTCTGACATACATATCAAGAGCAATTTAGTGAAGAAAGTTTTGTTTCAGAAGAGAGCACTGTCAGCATAAAATAAATAAATAAATAAATACTAAATAATAAATAAAATAAATAATAATTTTTAAAATTGAGCATTTTTACTTGTAAATCTGTAACTTCACTTTCAAATCCAATTCTAGTATTAAGTAAATTCTCTTTTTTGTGACAATAGTTGAAAATCTGTTGCATCACCTTTGAAGTCTTCAAAGTCAAATACAATACCTGTGTATTATATGCCTTTTTTAAGACATGTAAAACAAATTACATGGTGATGAAGGAGGACATATGGTAAAAGACAAGCAAAGAAATTTGTATGATTTATTCATATAATTTTGAAGTTGCTTATTTGAAATCTTATCCCATTACCATCCATTGCTACCTAATTACTATAAGTAATTGACAGCTCTCATTAGGAAGAGAAAAAAACTAAATAGAATTAAGGTCTTGATCTTGCAATTGGATTTCCATGAGCTGATGCCTTCATTGTGTGGAGCCTCTTTGGCATATGTGGGCTTGATCTGGATGCAGGAGTCCATCTGTGCAAATGTGATTGCAAGATCAGTGCCTACATGATATTATGGGAATTAAGCAGATTCTGTTATTGGAACAGACTTGTTCCAAAGTTACACAGGGAGTTAAAATTTATCCATTAAGGTAAAATAGAGTAAAAATATGATACTTTGTTACCTGAATTTGGAAAATATTGCAAATGACTCACTCTCTGGCAATCCAAACCTGAAATCAGAGGAGAAGATAATTTTTGCAAATTTGTTCTTTCTTTTTTTTTTTTTTTTTTCCTTTTTATGTCATTAGTAGGCCTTTTTTATTATTATTGTTATTAATAGATTTTAAATGCTGTGTGGGGAGATAAATACCCAAATCATGTTACCAATAATAAAATTTATTCATTGAACCCCACACATGTCCTTAAAAACTTACCCCTTAAGCTTTAAAAAAAGCATTTGGGGATTAATTACTACTATTATTATTTTAATTATTTATTTATATTCATAGCCAGCTTTGAGATCAAATGTACTGTATGATACTTATACAAAATAAATTTACTCCTAATATATCCATGTCCAGCTCTGAAGATGGTGTGAACTAAATTTACTCATGGACAAGCAGCTGTAAATTGTACGAGTGCTGTGACTAATTGGTAACTAAGCAATAGTGCCTGTTACACAAGGCAATAAATTGGTAGAGGAAATAAATAAAAGTGCTGTGGCAGAAAGAATACATTAAAAAGTAGCACCAAGTACACAAGGAGAAGCTATAAAATGATCAAAGATTAAAATGCATTTCATCTGTTTCCTGGCAGACCAGCTGCCTCCTCATCACTTGCAAGTACTTCTGCCTTGTTGGATTTTCTTTTACAATCATCTCCTCATATTTGGTCATTTGCTTTCATTATAGGTACAAATAATACACTAAATAGATGCAAAGTCCATTTGCTATATACTTTTTTTCATACCAAACATACTGAAGGAACTTCTAGTGTATGTAATCACAGATTCTGACATCTCTGCTACAAGGGCTGAATAGATCCAATTAGAAAAAGTAGTTTTTCTCTACTTGGATCCAGGGGGTAGCTAACTCATGAAGACTACATTTCTGTACCTTCTGTTCACACAGCAATACAGCAAGCCTTCCCTCTCTCCTACCTCCACCATGGCACTTCCTGTACCCTTCCAAAAGTCTTTTATTTCACCTTCATGTACTCCCCATATAACTCAAACCTCTTCCTTCAATAAAACCATACAGATCATATTTTAGTGCTGTATAAGTTTCCTGTTGTTCCATTTGTATGGAACAAAGGAACTGTATGGAACAAAGGAACTCACAGAAAACAAATAGATTGTGCAATTTATATTGTCCATTCTGTAAAGTCACTGTGTAGTGGGTGTATGGCTAAATAAATAAATAAATAAAATTATGCTGATACAAATAACCCTTTTCCAACACTATATGTGTAACAGACGAGCAACAATAGCCTGAATCATAAACACCTTCTTTGCAGCTGGGAGTGGGAAAGTGAGCTTATTGGCTGAGAAGAATGGAGTTTGTTTTACTGCAAGAAATGTGGAAGAAAATCAGATTCTGCAGCAAGATCAGGATACTCACTGCAAGGACTTAATGAATAACAGCTTTAGGTGTTGCTTCTCAGGCAGAACTGAAAAGTAAAACACTCAGCTCAAAAATTAAATGTCTTGGTTTTCCTCATGAAAAGAAATGTTTAATTTTTGGTGAAATTAATGACCATTTCATACTATTTCTCAGTAAATTAAGCACTAAAGCTCAGTTATAACATTTAGCTTCAGTGATATTAGGACCAGATGGCCCACTGACCCTAAAAACAAGAGAGGAAGTTCAAAGAAAGGAGGAATTTCCCTTGGTCAAAGAGGATTGAATCATAGACCATCTAAGAATATTTGATATCCACAAATCCATGGGACCAATGGAATGCATCCACGAGTGTTGAAGGAGATGGACGATGTTATTGCTAGGCCACTCTCCAGTATCTTTGAAAGGTTGTGGAGAACAGGAGAGGTGCCTCAGGATTGGAAGAAAGCCAATGTCACATCAGTCTTCAAAAAGGGAAGAAGGAGGACTCAGGCAATTACAGGCCAGTCAGCCTCACCTCCATCCTTGGAAACATGATGGAACAGCTCATCCTGAAGGTCATCTTCAAGCATGTGGAGGATAAGAAGGTGATCAGGAGTAGTCAGCATAAATTCATCAAGGGGAAATCATGTTTAACCAGTCTGATATCCTTCTATGATGAGATGACTAGCTGGGCAATTGAGGGAAGAGTGATGGATGTGATCTACCTTGACTTCAGCAAGGCTTTTGACACTGTCTCCTGTAATATCCTCATAGATAAACTTGGGAAGTGTGGCCTAGATGAGTGGACAGTGAGGTGGATTGATAATTGTCTGGATGGTAGAGATCAGAGGGTTGTATTCAGTGGTGCAAAGTCTAGTTGGAGGCCGGTAGTTAGCGGTGTCCCCCAGTGGTCAGTATTGGGTCAAGTGTTGTTCAATTTATTCATCAACAACCTGGACGATGGAACAGAGTGCACCGTCAGCAAGTTTGCTGGGAGGAGTGGCTGGTACCCCAGAAGGCTGTGCTGCCATTCAGAGAGGCCTTGACAGGCTGGAGGGTTGGGTTGAGAGGAAGCTTGTGAATTCAACAAGGGCAAGTGCAGGGTCCTGCACCTAGGGAGAAATAACCCCAAGCACCAGAACAGGCTGTGGGCTGACCTGCTAGAAAGCAGCTCTGCAGAGAAGGACCTGGGAGTCCTGGTGGACAGCAAGTTAACCGTGAGTCAGCAATGTGCCCTTGTGGTCAGGAAGGCCAAGGGTATCCTGAAGTACATTCAGAAATGTGTTGCCAGCAGGCCAAGGGAGGTGATCCTCCCCCTCTACTCAGCCCTGGTGAGGCCACACCTGGGGTATTGTGTCCAGTTCTGGGCTCCCCAGTAAAAAAGGGACACAGAGCTACTGGAGCAAGTCCAGAGGAGGGCTACTAAGATGATTAGAGGTCTGGAGCACCTGTCATACAAGGACAGGCTGAGAGAGTTGGGCCAAAAATAACTTCCAGAAATTTTCTCTGGAAAAGAGAAGACTGAGGGGAGACCTCACCAATGTGTATAAATATCTGAAGGGAGGGTGTCAGGAGGATGGAGCCAGTCTCTTTTCAGTTGTGCCCAGTGAGAAGACAAGAGGCAATGAGTGTAAACTGAAGCATGGGAAGTTGCGGCTGAATATGAGGGGGCAGTTCTTTGCTGTGAGATTGACAGACCACTGAAACAGGTTGTACAGAGAGGCTGTGGAATCTCCTTCTCTGGAGATACTCAAAACCCGCCTGGATGCCATCCTGTGCAATGTGCTGTAGGTGATCTTGCTTGGCAGGGGTGTTGGACTAGATGATCTTCAGAGGTCCCTTCCAACCTCGGCCATTCTGTGATTCTGTGATTCTATCAGAGTATTAATTATGTTGTAGATATCAGTTGAGATGACTACCTACACTGATCAAAAAGGAAGAAAAAAAAAAGAAAAGAAAACAATAAAAACAAACAAACAAACAAAAACTGTAGGTAGATAGTAGTACATTGATAGTCTGCTATTGAATGTACACTAATAAGAAAACATATTTTTTTTTAATACTAACTTTAAAAAAATCATAACAAATGCTTTTAAAATCTTGGCTATTAATTACCATTTCTTCTACAAAAGAAATGCTGGCAGGTTAGAGAAGGACGTCTTGATCCTTCACTAAATGTTATTGCTATTGTGAATTTGACTGAGAGTTTCCATTATTTCTTCTACATCAGAAGCCAGAATTGCCAAACAGGAGTTCTGACCTACCTGGCCCCATTTTAGTATTCAATTTTGCAGGTCAAACATAACAGTCAGAACTGTAACAAAAATATTTTGGTCTGGCATAAGATGTTTTATCTTCCCTTATTTCTTTTACATTCTTGATAATAGTGGTAGTCCAGTAAACAAGCTTACAATATGAGAGAAATCCACAGTAATATGTGGATAAACCATAGCTTATAGATATTTGCTCTTGACTAAACCTCATCAGGCTTCCCAAAGTGGAGAAAGATGCACCAATGAGAACATCTGGGAGGCACCGTTCAAGAAAGTCTTTTTGTATCCCGCACCTCAAAGTCTTGACCCCTCAAATACTTATACTGTGTTTCCTCCTTCTTTTTCAGTGGAGGTGCTTGGTCAGCCTGGGAATGGCTCAAGAACCTGGAAGATGAGCAACCTAGTCTGGCATTGCATTATAATGTTAAAGGGATTACAACAACATAAAACAAGGATCATCACGCTGTGACTGTGTATAGTGTAACTATAAATTTAGAATGGGTTCAAACTGTCTGCATAAGCATATATGTTAAGTGACATGATAATCCTGCCATTTGTCAAGTACAAAAAGGAGAAAAACAGGTAAATATGTATAAGAAAACATTGATTTATCATATTCTCTCTAGTGCCTACATAACTCTAACTATATTTTCTAAAGAATATGGCATGATATTTATCTTTCACACAGGAATTAGGCAAGATATTATTTTAATAGTGTTTTCAAATTGTTCTATAAGTGCAAATGTTTGATAAAGCCAGTGAATGACAAAAAGACAAAGGACATTTAGATATAGGAGTGCTTAATCCAAGGACCTCTAAAGAAAATGCTCCTCTTCCAGGTTTTTCATAATATACAAATCAGGAATTGGTGAGCAAAACTAGATTTTTACATATGCTCAAATACTGAGAAAATAGAATAATGTAACAGCAAATACTTGATCTATTTTCCTATCATGAAGCATAAAAAATACAAAAATATAAAAATAAAATAGAAATAATATATTAAAATATTTTTAAATAGTTACATGATCAGTAACCATTAGAAAGCAAATTATTTGGACTTTCCTTACTGCTATTAATTAATTATCTATTTTCTTTAACATGGTTTTGTGGGATTCAATTATATAATGACATTTAATATTAAAACTGGTTTATCACTTTTAGTAACAGTTCTCTACTTCTCAAAACAAGAAATTTCCGGTTAAGAAAAGACATTTATCTAGCATGAGATAAGTTAAGAGAGCATTTCTTAAAAGAAGATAACAAGAAAAAATGGTACTGGTGGAAATAAACTCTATTTGATCCAAATAATATCTTTAGAATTCAAAGGGCTTAAAAATCATTTAACACACTTTATAGTCACAGCAGCAGATTCTCTCAAAGGATTTGTTTTCAGAAAGCTCTAACTGTGTAAAATTTATCATCCACAAAGAATCCCACTGGTTTTCAGGAAGCTGCAATTTCAGCATGGAAGATGCTTCTTCTCTCTCTTTTTTGTTTGTTTGTTTGTTTGTTTGTTTCTTATTTTGTACACATACAGCTTTCACTCTGAAGTTCATGAAATAGTGATTCTTCACAGGAGCATAATTGGGACTTAATCTGCTAACTTTGTGTCAGCGCTGTAGTTTGCTGTCTAGTCTGAAACTCTGCTGAAAGCGTAATTATAGAATAGAATCACCTATACCTGATTAAGCAGTCTTCCAAAAAATCCCTAGGCGAACATGTAAGCTGCAGGGGAGGGAGGCAGAGGGGGGAGGAAGGAGAAGGGGGACTACATTATTCATGACATAGAAAATGAACATTAGCATGTCCACATGTCTATGTATCACAGGGAAAATGTACTCTTTGTTGCATGCCACTGTGTAGATTTTTTGCTGCCATTGTTCAAAGAAATTTTTTTAACAGTAGTTAAACCAAGTCTGTAGTTCTGTCACAGAAAGGGTATTGGTGGGAGGCAAGGATGTCAACAGGAAGAACATGCACCTAGTGTGAGGAAGGATCAAAGAATAAATCCCTTCCCACAGCAGAATTTAAACAGGAGTTTTCTCTCGCAAGGTAGACACTTTGACAACTACTGGACTGTGGTCATACCTTCCAGGCAACCTAATGGTCAGTTCTTAAATGAGGTGGGACAGTGCTAACCCAATGTTTCAGGAGACTGGCTTTGTAGGCTGGGGATCATAGTGCAGGGATGTAGAAAACCTGGTTTCACTTTCTTTCCAATGTGGAACAAAACCAAGCCCATAAATATTGATAGGATTTGTCAAAAACGAATTCTGCTTTTCTGGCCAGTCTTAAACACCACACAGAGGAATATCTGATGTCTTATCTAATCTAACCCCAGCATCAGAAGAGATATCTGGTGTCACTCCAGGTCTGGTGTCACCCCAGCTGTAACAGTCTAGTAGCTATCCATTTTCTTGTCACAAGTGCCACCATATAATCTTGAAAGCCCAGGAAAATTAAAAGTTCTGTTGGTCTGAGATTTAGATATTGTCAAAAGGGGCAAAATCACAATGATTTTTTTTTTTGATAATAATAATAATATACTACCCTTAACAAATTGCTACTATCAATCACCAGTACTAATTTGGAGGTGATAAGAAGAAAGGAAACATAGATATTGTTTGAGGGCAAAGAATTAATTCAACATAAAGTAAGAGAAGAGTATGAAGAAATTGGAGATATGAGTAGCACCTTCAAATGAATAGTCATTACAAGTGGAATCACTGTTAAAATTTTACGATTAGAGTGTTGAGATTTCAGGGGTTAAATTGCATCTTTGTCAGGTTTATTTTATTCAAGCTATAATTGTACAAGGAGCTTGCAAGGATAACCAAATAATAATAATAATAATTAATTAAAACAAACAAACAAAACAAAACAAAAACCCTACAGTATTCCTTAGCCAGAATAGCCACTGATCCAGTGTCTATAGGATGTTAATCAAACTTTTCTAACTTTCAAGCTGACAGTTTAGCATAGGTAATGTTCCTGCTCAGAGATTTTGGCATAGGTTAAACTTATTAGTAATGATTGTCAATTACACCACTATCTTCTTTCAGTTAAATGCATTCCAGGGACTTTAAATACACAACACTCATCACAAAAGCTATTTTAATCTTACAGCTAAATAGGACCTTTAATGTTACAGATATAGGTGCCAACGGTGTGTGCTTTTTTTGTGGCCTTAGGAATGTGTAAGATCATAGTAGCCTGCAGCAGTCAAGACCTTTCTGAAGCATGGAGTAGAAACATACCACCACACACAAATTTGTGGTTACCTTCCCCAGAAAACAGAAACAATTTTAGAAGTAAACAAGGTAGAGTTTTTCCTTTCCCTCCTGAATTCTGAGATTGCTGGGAATGTCTCTCTGTGTGAAGTGAGTATTATTCATCAAAGTACACTGCAAGCAGAACAGCTCAGAAGTGATTGCACAATATAGTCTATATTTCTAGACTGGACACAGGCTCCCTTTATATAAATCACAGTTGCAGCAGTGACAGAGAAAATATACAGAAGCATAAACTGTATTGTTAAAGGTTTTAGTAAACCATCAGAGCCTTAAAGTTGTTCAGGGATTTTTCCTCAATGCTGTTCTGACTCTCTCCTAATCAGATACAAGACTAGGCAAATTCTGTAGCTGAATGCTTATCTGCTGGTTCTAATTGGGCCAGTTATAGGTGTATTTGTGCTCTTGAGGGAAAGTTTTTTCTCCAAAAGTGCTGCCAAGATCACTGTAATTCTCCATTTTGATCAATGGAAACCTAGAGGTCTTCTTGTGTGACTTCAGTAATGGAAATGATAATTGTGGGGAAGTCATTTAAACTTCAGTTCTAACATGAAGTTTTAAGAGCAAAAGTTTCCAAGTACACTTCCAACTACATGGCACAGACACAAATTGAAAAGAACCATACTTTACAACTGCAACTCTAGCCTTCCTATGCCAAACTCAGAAGGATTAGCTGATAACATGGGGAACATGATGGTGGTTTATCTTTTTTTTTTTTTTGCACCAAAATAAAAAATAAAATTAAAATCTCATAAATGCAGAAATACAGCAGGGAACAAAGCGTAAAGGCAAGGCTTGCAGAACATGCGTTATGAGCAATGTACATTTCAAGAATTATTTATTTGAATCACTTGATAATTGTTGAGTTTACTTTTTGAGACACTTTTCATTTATGTATCAGGAATAACAACAAAAGCAGGACTTCCTTTATGCCATGACTCCCTAGCTGGGTGTCCACCCACTCAAGGAAGCAGCTTGACATCCTAGAAAGTTTAAAGGATAAAAGAATAAAAATCTTGAAACTTCTTCCTTACTGTATACAGAATTATCCAGTGTTCTATAGTGCTGTAGTTCACCAACGTCATCTTATGTTGGAATTTTTATATGAACTGAGTTAGACATCAAGACAAAATTGTTTTCCTTGTAATCTTAAGAGAGTACTTAAGGAAAGGGTCAATAAGAAATTTGAAAATTCATTTTGTTGCCAACTTGCAGGAATCTTAAGGTATTCTGCTACCTATACTAAATCACACAGATGAATTCAGAGCTAAAAATGTGTCCATGAGTAATGTCCTACAAAGTAGTTTTCTTTATAATATGTAGAAATATATTCTAAATGGGTATATAAATAAAACAGTATGTACTCAACTAGGGAAAACATGTCTACTACAAAAGAGACTAGTAGTTCTTGATTAGACTATTTTATGAGTACATCTTCAACATTTAGTAACTGCATAACTGCTTTAGACACCAAACAGAAAGACAGAGTTGCCATTGTTCTATCATGAGAGTAGTATCCATTCACAGCCATAAGGAAAAGTCCTCAAAATTTTATCTAAGCTACTAATAAGCAGAACAGTATTCCCAAATATTGTTAGAACTTAATAGAAAGCAGTTTCTAACTCTGGTTTAAAAAAAAAATCTATAATGTTCAAAACATGGCTATCCAAAGAAGGAAAGAAAGAAAAAAAAATACAGAAAAATATTGACTTTGCTATTGAAGAGTCAAGATTTCAAGATTTTTTCTTCTGGATAAATACTGCCACAGTTTCACACATGCTGGCCTATGGACAGTCTCCACAGAGCTCTAAGCACAGGTAACAGCACATCCAGCTATGCAACTCATTCATTATATAAAACAACACAGAACAAAACAAAGCAATAGTATAGGAAAGACCCTCTTGAGCTGTATTTGTTACAAGTGAGTCTTTGAATCCTGTCATGTTTTTGACTGGGAAAGTTTTCTTCACAAAGGCTCGTATGATGTTCTCTTTTAATTTTTTTGATGAAAGTGGTGGTGATAAAACACCAATGTTTTTAGTTGTTGCAGAGCAGTGCTTACACAGAGTTAAGGACTTTTCTGGCCTTTTCTGCTTCTCATGCAGCCCTGCCATTGAGTAGTCTGGGGGTGCACCAGGATCTGGGAGGGGACACAGCCAGGACAGCTGGCTCAGAATGACCAAAGAGATATACCACACCATATGACATCAAGTACAGCAATAAGAGCTGAGGTGAAGAAGGAAGGTGGGGATGTTTGGAGGGATGGTGTTTGTCTTCCCAAGAAACCATTATGCATGATGAGCCCTGCTACCCTGGAAGTGGCTGAACATCATTCACTTGCTTATGTGAACTTCATCAATGAACAAATTCTTTCTTTTGCTTTGCTTGTGTTTTACATAGTAAAGAGATTTTTTTATCTCAATCCATGAATTCTCACACTTTTACCTTTCTGATTCTCTCTGCCATCCCAGCTGGGGAGAGTGAATTAGCAGCCTATGTGGTGCTTAGCTGCCGGCTGGGGTTAAACCACAACAAATTGTATTTTAGACCTGCAGATCTGTGACATCTACAGTCCCCTTGACTAAGCTTCTTTCTTTCTCTCTCCCTATCTTCTTTAAATTTTCTTTAAACAATTCCATAGAGAGTGCCACCAAGTAGGAGTTGGACTTGTTGATCCTTATGGGTCCCTTCCAACTCGGGATATTCTGTGATTCTATGATTCCATGATTCTATGATCTCAGGTTTATGTTGCACAATAACCTCTTCTTCACAGTGTGGACCTGCATGGCTGAGTTGAAATAGGACCATTATGTTTTAACCTCCTGCAGTCACAAATGAACTTTCTAGATTCCACCCCCAGTGTACATACCAAAGCAAGAGTGACAAATATTTGATTTTCTATCATTTTACATGTAAAATATCATATTTCTTTTCCGATGGAGAATTAGGACTGGATTCCAAGAGTGTATATATTCATCAAGGTTTAATAATAATTTTGAAATATAGATGTTTTTCTCTGCTGTGTTGCTCCTGCCTCTTTTACAACTTTAAGGTTAACTTAGAGAACAGAAAAGGTGCTTAACACATGCAGCATAATTGATTTTCTACAAGAAAATTATATAATTGTTTTGTTTTTCTTCTTTTTCTTGTCATACAACCTCACAATTTCCTTGTATTTCTGGCTGATACCTTGGAACAAAGATAGATAATGAAGATTTTCTTAAGCATGTCATCAGTCTAAGTGCCCTGGCTCTATGCAGGGCTATTGAAAGAGTTTTAGTAGGAGGCAAAAATACATGCCTTTGCTGAAAGTGTATGTAGATCTCTCTCTATCTTATATGATCTTACCTGTTCTGATGAGCTGGATAAGCTGAACAATTCCTATAAATAGATAGCTTGCCAAAAACTGTGCTTCTATTATTAGCTATTAGATAGATGGCAACTAATCTGCGTTCACTTTTCTAATTACACTGCATCTGGGTTCTTCTGCCTCCTCTGTAATTCTGTATTTTAGAGGAGGAAAAAATGGGAAAAGAAAGCTCTGCCAGTCTTATTTACACATCTCTGCCAAAATTATGATTTAATAGCAATAAAATTTTCAACAGAAAGGCAATATTCCCCTGTTTTTATCCCAAAGTCATATCAAGTGAACCTGAATCAATGATAAATGTCTACATTAAAACCGTCATTGCTAATAGTATTCTATGTCATTTGTCTTTTGTTCAGTGTGACCAAATTACAATCAGCACATGACTATAGCTACTTGTGATTAATGATGGTTTTACTTAGTAACTGACAGTGAAGCTTCTGGGAGGAAAATGGTAATATATTTCAAAATTTCAAGCTATAAATTTTGGGGAAAAAAAAAAAAAAAAAAAACACCTTCATTTTCAAAACTGTAGTTAACATTGCTTCTGCTGCCTTTGCTGTTGTCAGACTGAAGGGTTTGAAGTTACTCAAATTTTGAAGAGATTATTTCTGCCTTCTTAGGGTGGAAGTTTTGGCTTAGGAGTTCTTAAATCCTTTATAGACTATACACAATGTTTCAGAAGAACTAGAGAGTACACAGGGAAGAGTGCTGTAATTATTCAGTGAGGAAAAAATATATATATATATTAAATGACCTGGAATAAAGTCTCTTTCAGAACACAGAAAATTAAAAAATTATAGATAACCTTTATGAATGAATTAGAGAGCAGACTTTGTGAAACACTGAAAAAAAAATTGTAAAAGCTTTCACTTGGCAGAGATTAATCTTGATAAGGTCAGAAGTGGCTAAAAGCCATTTTTACCATCTGATGGCCACTCAATGTCTTTAGGCTGGCCTTTCTTAGTCTGGCACAGAGGTTCACATCAAAACAAGTGCTCCTGTTGACATTCTCAAGAGTCTTAACAAGCAGAGAGACTTTCCAAAACCGTTGCCCACAGTTATTATAAATGAACAGCTGGTCAATGTATG
Source organism: Stictonetta naevosa (assembly GCA_011074415.1). Lineage (NCBI taxonomy): Eukaryota > Metazoa > Chordata > Aves > Anseriformes > Anatidae > Stictonetta > Stictonetta naevosa. Next base: position 55,918,166 of record CM021699.1, read on the forward strand.
AAAGACCTATGCTGCTACTGCTGAAATTATTATAAATCTGGATAATCTCTGTCTTTTGAACCATTAGTTTGTACATTGTAACAACACTATGGTTATTCAGAATCGAGAATGAAGTAAAAAAGGTACATGTTTTAGGTGGGATTTTCTACAGCATTGGTCAAAAATTGATGATGGCTACTTTCTAACCCTTGAAAATAACAGCAAAATTCTCTGCATCACTGGGAGCAAAGTTATTCTGACTCATAGTATTTATGAAAAGCCCATTTTGAAGGTGAAACACTGGCACTAAGTGAAGTCTCTAGAAAAAACTAATGGATGGCAGTCAGCCTAGCGTTGTACCTTAATTTTCCACAAGCAAAAAATGAAAACGTCTCTCTTTTTATTATCTTATACATAAACAGACTTCAGAACATGTGCAGAGGAGAGAGAACAGGCTCCCTCTGTGGTCTTTTACTCAAATAATTTTTCTCTTTCCATTTTATGATAGGTTAATTTGGCATGATTACATTTACCTTGTTTCATGTAACTGCATGAACCTGCTTATGTTCACAGCATCAATATACAATCTAAATATGTGAGTATTCATATTGGTTTTTGTATTCCTTTGCATCAGTTCTCTAAATATATAATATGTATTTTTACATATGTATATATAGATGTTTTGAACTTATGCAACTGGAAAGCATAAATGTATTTTCAATTTTTGAGAAAGTGAAAGAAATACAATTATTTGCTGGAGTTTCAGAGAATTTTGTCTTTCTTTCAACTTTTCCCTGAGACCCAAGACAAAAATCAATCAATAACCTACAAAAGTATCAGTTTCCCTTTGTGGCACATTGCCTTTAATTTCTACAAGTAGGATAATGGATATCGCTTTTTACACGAATGCTGCAAGTAACATGTTGCTAAAGAAATATAGTTTCTAAAAGCGAAAAATAACTGACATTTTAAAATGAATCCCTATTTTGACTAAATATGATATCTAGGAGCTCTGGGAGCTCTCTCAAATACTACAGGAGAAATTTTCTTTTTCCTTCATTTGAACTAATGAAGTTTATTTTAGGATGTTTTTCTTTGGCAAAGTCAACCTGGATCTATTCATGAGTCAGCAGCATAGTGTTTGTGGGATGATCACTGAACTCTGCTCCCACTACGGTTCATTATGAGGTATGTACAAGAGGTGTTGTCAGTTGATAATACACTTGGGTCACCACCAGTGCTAACAGAGATCATAGCACAGCTTACTTTTTCAGATCTTAGCAAGAGTTTAAAGCTATAGAGATTCAAACCATACATACTGATAACATTACTTGTACACTAAGCTTATTGGATCTGCAGACCATTGAAAGACATTTGTATTACAGAACCTTTAGAAGTAAAATTACTTCAGTTAATTCTGCTTCCTTTAAAACTGCATTTATTTAAGCATGAACATATATTTACCCTACAGAACAGTCACATAAAAACATACATATGAAAACATAGTTAAATATATTTTGGTAGTAGAACAACTTATGTAAGGTTGACTTTATTTTTAGTTATAAATTAATGTATTCTTACTGTAATTTTGATCAGAAAAAAAAAAAAAAAATCAATAATGTAAATCAGTACATCAAAAAATACAGATGTTGCCTGCCAAATATTTGTGTGGAGATAACACATACTTTGACATTCAGACCATAATGCAAATCCATAGAAAGAGAATTTTGTAATGATTTATAGCGATTTAAGAAGGTACCAAATGAAATAAGTGAAGCTTACACCTAATTAATTATTCAGAATTCCCCATTAAGCTGTTCCATTCAATAGATTAATCATATACAAAAGGCACACACTGTTCTCCTTCTGATGCAGTCATTCAGAATGTTTTTTTTTTTTTTCATCTTTTATAGCAATGACATAACTGAGCAAATTAAGTACTGGTGGTTAGGTCAGAAACTGAATTTAGCACATCTGAAAAATTCTTTAGATGCATTTTAGCATCTTCAGACACATAATATATATTGTTTCTGCAACCATTACTTTTCTCCCAAATAACTTAGGGGAATTTTATCATGCAGTTTTCCAAGATCAGTCTTACATTTCAGTTTACTTTTGTATCAATTCTCTGACTTTTAATAAGTTGTATTAGTATATTAGAATAAAACAAATGATAATAGAAGTAATCTAATCATACTATGTAATTTTATGGTGAACTTTATTGGTTAATATACTGTCAGTTAAACTATCACCATACAGAATGTGAGAATTTTCAGCTATAATACAATTTCCACAGTTGTTTCCATATCATAAAACTATACAGGGCTAGTTCAGTGTAGTCTGTAATATGGTAAGATTTTCCTGAACTACATCTATAAGGTAACATACACAAAATGTTGCATAGTTGTGGTTTTTTGTTTCTTTATTATTATTTTTTTTTAATTACTAAATATATGACTATCCAACAGCAACAAAAATACTACAATTCATGTAGAATTCATACACTAACCATCTCCTGTTTCTTGAAACAAACAAACAAACAAACAAACAAACAGTTGGTTTTCATGATGAAAAATAAAATAATCCCCTGGAAATGACACACAGAAAATTAACTGAAATATTTTTCAGTGAAAATTGTCACAATATTAGAAGCAGCATTAGAGAATAATTCCACAGAAAATTCTAGAATCAACATTTAATTGGCAGCATTACTCTTCCACTTAACTTTCTATTTTCTGTGCTTTCCAGATTCCACTTATTGCTATTTTCACCAGAGAGCATTCTATCTTCCATTTGGTTATTATTCCCCTTTCACCTAGATCTTGCCTCTTGTCTGTTACAAAAACCTCCCACCCGTGCTCCAATATTTTCTATTTATTGTCCAGGTAGCAGTGAAGATTTTTTTATATATATTTTTTATTTTTTTATTTTTTGTGATAGAACATTCTTTTACCCAAGGGAATATTATCTGCATCATTTTTGTTAGAATGGGTTCTTAAAAATACCCAGGAAAAGATCTGAATTATTTCTCTAAACATTCTCTGAAAAAATAATCTAGATATTTCAGTTACTTTTTTATCTTTCATGCCTCTAGATGAAAATGCCTTACTTGTTCATAGCTCTTTTTTTAAAACTTACTTATTTAAATTTTGATTTTGTGTGAAAATATCTGTAACAGATTAATTCTGGAGAATTACAGAAAAATTCTGTTCCAGAAACTCTCCATACACTATGAGGTGTTTTATAATTGTTGCCCTGTAAAAGAAGAAGAAGAAGAAGAAGAAGAAGAAGAAGAAGAAGAAGAAGAAGAAGAAGAAGAAGAAGAAGAAGAAGAAGAAGAAGAAGAAGAAGAGAAAAGAGAAGGGAAGGGAAGGGAAGAGAAGAGAAGAGAAGAGAAGAGAAGAGAAGAGAAGAGAAGAGAAGAGAAGAGAAGAAAGGATGAGAAAAGAAAAGAAAAAAGAAAAGAAAAGAAAAGAAAAGAAAAGAAAAGAAAAGAAAAGAAAAGAAAAGAAAAGAAAAGAAAAGAAAAGAAAAGAAAAGAAAAGAAAAGAAAAGAAAAAAAGAAAAAAAAGAAAAAAGAACAACAACAAAGACATTATAACAGCTGGAAACTAAGGCTTGATGTTTCCAGAGAAAAGAGTGAATTGTTTTCATTCAGGAATAGTCTTTGAGACTCAGATAGATCCTGATACAACTCTAATAAAAATTATTAATAATAATAATAATAATAGGCTGAATATTCTTTTTCTTTTAGTATCTTAAGACTTTTACCACATTCTCAGTCAAGGTTATAGGAAGAACAGTGGACTGTTTTCCAGTCCAAAGTCATACCGTGCCAAAGGCTACTTGTAAGCAGTCTCAGACTCATTGCATCAATCTCAGAATATCCACAAATCCTCTTCACATAATGTCACTGTCAAATGATTTCTTTTTTGCTGCTTTGTGATGTATTAATAATCAATAACTAGGTGACACAAAAGGACAATGTATTATGCATTTTTATAATAATAAAAATGCTATTTAGGTATATTTTCATACTATAATCTAAGCTTAATTATTTTTTTTGTTCATTTATTTCATTGAAATGAAACTTAATGTTCTGAATGACTTTGATCATCTGGAAAAAGGCCAGAAATGAATTATTTCACATTTGAAATATAGGATAAAAGGATTTAGGTATTTTCTTTTGTAGTTCTATGGCTTGGCATTTCCTACATAATACAGGATAATCCACAAACCCAGTAAATCTGATGAAGGAATGTTCATATATAGGAGAAAAGAAGTGACGTTGTTACATTATTTCACTGTTTTTATTGTTAGGTTTTTATTACTTTTAGTTTTCATATGTCTAGTAGTTGTTTCCAGCAAAAATAATGGTATTAGATTATTAAAGTCAAATAAATTATAGATTACAGTTTTATGAATGAAAAAAGAAATGTGATGAATGATCTTTATTTAAATTTATGAGTTAGGTGAAACATCCAATATAATCTGACAAGAAGTTTTTATCTAGTTCATCAATAGATATGTTAAATTTTATGTGATCAATAATTTCAGTGTTTGAGTGTCAGCTCAAACTCCTGACTGTTTAGTCCTAATCTTAATACTTGTGGGTACCTTACATATTATACGTAGGACAGTCTAACACCAGTACTCACAGAATCACAGCATCACAGTAACACAGAATTGTAAAGGTTGTAAGGGACCTTAAGAGATAGTTGGGTCCAATCCCCTTGCCAAAGCAGGTTCCCTAGAGCAAGTTGCACCGGTAGGAGTCCAGACGGGTCTTGAATATCTCCAGAGCAGGAGACTCCACGGCCTTTCTGTGCAGCCTGTTCCAGTGCTCCATTACCTTCACTGGGAAGTTCTTTCTCATGTTGGTGTGGAACTTTCTGTACTTCATTTTGTGGCCATTGCCCCTTGTCCTGTCCCAACAAACCACTGAAAAGAGGTTGGCCATATCCCTTTGTTTCCCACACTTCAGGTATTTGCAAACATTGATAAGATCCTGTGGTGGTTTTACTCAAGTGGGCAGCCGAGTTCCACCACAGCTGCTCTCTCCCACCTCCCCTCTCCCCTCTCCCCCCAACAAGAGGGAAAGGGGGAGAAAATACAATGCAAAAGGCTCAAGGGTTGAGATAAGAACAGGGAGACAGGGAGATCGCTCAATAATTATCGTGACAAGCAAAACAGACTCAGAGTAGGGAGATAGTAATATTTATTGCCTATTACTAACAATCTAGAGAAGTGAGAAGTGAGAGTGGGGTCCCTCCCACAGAATGTCACGGGATGCCATCCTTCCTGAACTGATCCTGCTTGGGCTTTCCACAAGCAGCAGCTCTTCAAGAACTGCTCCAGATATGAGTCCATACCACAGGGTCCATTCATCAGGAGCACACTGCTCCAACCTGGGTCCCCCGCAGGCAGCAGCCTCTGCCAGGTCACCTGCTCCTGCAAGGTCTCCTCTCCACAGGCTACAGCTCCAGCCTGGAATCTGCTCTGTCAGGGGTCCTCCACAGGCCACAGCCTCTGTCATTGCAAGCTCCACCATGATCTCCTCCACAGGCTGCAGCGTGGAACCCTGCTCCACTGTGGTACACCATGGTCTGCAGAGGGACAGCCTGCTTCACCATGGTCCTCACCACAGGACACAGGGGACTTAAGCTCCAGCTCCTGGAGCACCTCTCCCCCTCCTTCTTCACTGACCTTGGTGCCTGCAAGGCTGTTTGTCACTCCTCTCACTCTCCCAGCTCAGTGAAACAGCATTTTTTTTTATTTTTTATTTTTTCCTTTCTTAAATATGCTCTCACAGAGGCACAAACGTCACTTATCTCAGATGTGGTCAGCACTGGGGCCCTTATCTAACATGGGGCAGCTTCTAGATTCTTCTTACAGAAGCCACCCCTATGGCCCCCTGCTACCAAGACCTTGCCATGTAAACCCACTTTAGATCCCCTCTCAGTCTTCTCTTCTCAAGGCTGAACAGACCCAGGTCTCTCAGCCTTTCCTCATAGGGGAGATGCTCCAGGCCTCATCTCATCTTTTTGGTCCTCCACTGGACTCTTTCCAGGAGATCCCTGTCTTTTTTGTGCCGGGGAGCCCAGAACTGGGCATAGTACTCCAGGTGAGGCCTGACCAGTAGAGGGGGAGGATCACCTCCCTTGACCTGCTAGCCACACTCCTTTGAATGTACGCCAGGATCCCATTGGCCTTTTTGGCCACAAGGGCACACTGATAGCTCATGGCCAACCTGTCATCCACCAGGACCCCCAGGTCCTTCTCGACAGAGCTTCTCTCCAGCAGGTAATCCCCCAGCCTGCACCCCTTCCCAGGTGCAGGACTCTACACTTGCTTTTGTTAAACCTCTTCTGGTTTCTTCCTGCCCAGCTCTCCAGCCTGTCCACAGACATTTTTTGTTTCCTTCTTTATTGGCTTTTTTTCTTTGTTGGTTGGTTAGCTGGTTTTGAGCTTGTATGCATTTTTCTATTCGTATTGGATTTTGATTGGATCATATTTAGGTTGCATTAATATTAAAGATATTTCTTGTCAGTTTTGTAGATTGTTTGTTATTGCGATTTTTGTTTGTTTGTTTTTTTGGGGGGGGGCTTTCATTTATTTATTTATTTTTCAATTAAAGGCATAGATAAGCTGAATTTTTAAAGCCTTTAACTATTGACCATAATTATTATTTTCATATTTCAATTTATTATGGCAATCTGAATAATTTCGCTAGCAGTAAAATGATTTAACATGATTTTAAATGATTTACATCCCATAACACCTTTCTTCTATGTTTTTATTGTATGCATTCATACACACAAAAAAAAATGTTTAGTTTAATATAAACACAGTTTTATCTTCATATGAAATTCAGTCAAGCTCAGTTGATATTATCATAGGAACCAGCCCTGAAACTGCAAGAAAAACAATATTTATTTTCCTTTCCAGGCCAAACTTACACCATATAAACAGGACTTTACTTTTTCTGTGTTTTTTTTTGTTGTTGTTGTTGTTTGTTTGTTTGTTTTGTTTTGTTTTATTTTGTTTTATTTTGTTTTGTTTTTGTTTTGTTTTTTGTTTTGTTTTTTTTTTGCTCCTTTGTTTTAAAGAGAAGAGCTGAAGTGGAATTAGACTTTTTTCTATGCTGAATTTCTTTCTGCTTAGAATAGGATGTCTTGAGAGTTTTCATAAATGCACAGGTTCATATGACAATTTAAACTTATCATTGTCAACTTGGTATAACTTCAGTAACAGAAATATATCTGTATATTGTTCAAACCACACCTCTAAAAAGTTAGGTATACCCTCAGTAATTTCAGTATAGAGTTGATGTTCTTTTAAAAATGAAATATATGTGTACCCAAATGGGATAAAATGTGTATGTTGAGATAATTTTTAGTGTTATAAAATTAAACTCCCAGTTAAGAAACATACATTGGGAGTACAAGGTGATCTGCCATGCTACTGTCATCAAATGCCAACACTGCCAGGGTAGATATTTTTTCCAGGTTTGCTGTCCTCCCAATATGCTTTTTCTGTCATTCTAAACTAGATTCTTGTCATCCCAACAGTTGCTAGTTATAGGTCTGAATTTTCTCTGGAGTCTTTGTTGATTTCTTTGAATGACAGGCAGTTCCCAGATCATAACTGCTGTGTCTAAATAGTCTTGAAATAATATCAGGGACCAAGAGCTGAAATGTAACTAGCTTGCTTAAGAGTGTCTATATCACTGCTGTTTTCTGCTGGACAACAGATTAGTGCTGTGTTAGTCTCTCCTTTGCTATTCAACTTCAGCAAGTATTGAGAGCAGCTACACAGAGTCATAAGGGATAGTCCAAAAGGTACAACACCTCTTTTGCTGTGCCCATGCCAATGACTCTTTCTGTTTCCTGTAAGCAGTAAAAGGAGCTGACCAAGAAGGGAAAAGCATAATACTACTCAAACAAGGTGACACAGATCATGATGCCAGCAGAAAATATCTAAGCATGTAATCTTCCAAGCCCTACAACTACAAATAATCATTAAGACTGTCTTTTGGTTTACTTTGCACCAATGAAAGCTTTATAAGAAATGCTCAGTTGTCTTAAATAACCGACGAGTATGAACTCTATAAGTAGAAGTATTGTAATCTGTACAAAGCAACCCTCATGAAAAGCCATCAGCTCAGGTCTAGAAAGATCGCTTAAATGTATTGGACACTATTTCAAACTTTCTGCAGGTAATCAGCCCTTGTCTTCTTCATCTAATGTGCTAGCAAGGATTACTGTTATTGCCAGTGGGACAGTTAGATTTGTAGCAAAGGTATTTGTCCAGGATATGGGCAGACCCCAGCTACTCACTCAATACAGCCTTCTCCAGTGTCACCAAGTACTAACTCTCATTCCCTGCTGATCTTGGCTGATTTCAAACTACTGAAGTTCCAGTGCATTTTACATATGTTCAATAGTCTCGTGCCTAGTTCAGCCTACAAAACAACAACTTCCTTAAATAAACCAATATCTGATTTGCTGAGTTTTAATAAATAACAGGTATAAATGGTTACTATAAATAACAACACTGATTATCCTGTGTAATCAAACTCTTCACCTGCTGTGAGATGCACCATATTTATGCAGATCAGCTGTAGGCTTTTCATCCATGAAATTATAGAATGTATAATGTGATGGGCCATGATATATTTAGTGTACTGTAATTGCTTATTTATAAAAGAGCTATCAACAGCCCACTTTAAATAAATTCAGAAATCACCGTGGGGCATTTCAAAATGAATATTTTATATGACATTTCTAAAAAGATTGTGAACATTTCTTTGAACAGTAAAATTAATGGCTGTTTTGCTGTTTAAAGTCATCCTGCGTAGATTCACAATAATAGCATATAAACTGTAATTACTATATTTGTGTTTTAATTAGGAATATAATCATCCACCTCTCATGCTGTAGTTTTCTGAAATTAATATTGGGGGTTTTAAAATGGTCTGTTTACTCTGTTTACTCATTGAATGGTTATAAGGAAGTAAATAAATTAGGCAGTAAGATACATACCTACAACTAACTTCTAATGAGAGAAATTCTGCAGGGTCATCCTTGTCTATTACATTTTGAGACACACTGGTTGATCTTTCCCCTTTCCTGTGAATAACATCAACTGAAGGTGTCAGCTTTGCACCCTTGCATATATCATCAACCCGCAATGTATCTAATTAAAGATAACCAAGTTTTGTTCTGTAGGCAGCAATACCGCTCTTGGAAGAGGAAGAGACAGAAAGGAAGAAGACAGAAGTTCTAACAGAGAAATCTAAAACCTGCAGAAAACTTATTGATGTGAAGGCCAGTTAGGTCTCTATTCATTTTGACAGACTGAGAGATGAATAGATGGATGAAAAAGCAATTTCATACTTTTAGTGGCTGTCAACACCTATTCCATATCTTCCAGAATAGTGATATTAATAAACATGTTGATCCATAGAACAATATATAAAAATCACCCTTCAGGGTCATCATTTTGTTTCTATCTCCCTTGTGTTTATGTGATTTACAAATAAAGCTTGAAGGAAAGAAATGCCCTACAACTACTGTACTTTCTTTACCTGCAATAGAAAATTAAACCTATTATGTGTTCAGCTAACATGTCTTCAGCTGGATCTCAGTGTAATATAAAGAATTTGTATTTATGACAATTGACTTGATATTTCATAATATAGAATTGCAAGTTTGAAAATTTAATGCAACATGATTTTTTTTTTTTTTAATGGCTTGATCTTCCAGTGGCTAATAAGTTAAATAATCTCCAGTAAGATTTTCCACAGAAGGGATATTTAGTGAGTCTCTTGAACATGTGGATTCTCTGGTATCTAGAATGGATGAGTTCATGTGGCATTGTATCTCTTAGAGAGGACATCAACAGGGCCTCTCATCCCTTCTAAATCACATATTTCAGTGGAAGTGAGAGATATCACTGACAGTAAGATCCTACAGCACATCTGTCAAATGTAGTTGAAACTGGCAGATTTGGCTAAAAGTACAGATACAAAAGTTTCTAGGGGCAGAAGGAGACTGATAGAAATCACACCAAAAAAAAAAAAAAAAAAATCTTAAGCTGAACTAAGGTTTTTCATGACATGTTGGTATTCTGTTTCCTTACCCAGCCTGAACCAATTTGTACAAAGCAGGGGAGGAATGGGAAATTATCAGAAACTTTTCAAACAAGGTTCAGTTGAGACTTGGCTCATGAGCTGAGTAGAAGTATAAACTGATTTTACCAAAACTAGTTCATGTGTCCAACCTATTTTCATTCAAGTAATCTTTTCAGATGTTTTTCCTGCCTGTGTTTATATGATGTCCGTGTGATTTCATTAATGCATATAAAATGTATTTGTCTCCCTTCTGACATGAAATGGAATTATATCCTTACAGTACAGGCAAGAAACAACAGCTGAGACATATAGGTGCCAGAAGGAAAACTCTTTATTGGAATGTCTTGAACCAATTTCCCACTGTTTCTGGCTTTACAGTGCAGGGCAATCTGCAGCCACTAGACCATCATGAATGATGTATATTTGCACCATGAGTTGGATCAAAGCTGTTTTGCACAGATGTTTCTGTGATTGTGATGCATTGGAGAAATTTACTCTTCAATGTCTCACCAATATGTATTTCCACCTGTGCTGTGGTCTAGTAGGGAAGTTGGGCCTGTAAGATAAAATATATAGTTAAAATGTTTGGCAGAAAACCTTTGAATTGTCTGTGTATGTATTTTTGTAACCATAATCCTTTGTTTCTGCAATGAGATTTCCAGTTTTTCTTCCATTAGGAGGAAAAGAGACTAATGGAAAGTTCTAATTTAGTTATATAAAAGAAAAGGGGAGAATATGCATTTTAACCCATAATTCCATGTCTAATCTTGAGATTAGGAAGTCAGTTTAAACCTCAGTATGGACAACCCCCTCACACTGACATACGCATCCTCAATTCTTAGGTTGAATATATGTGTGTGGCAAAAGAAGTGTCTATATGAATTAGATGAGACACATTTCTGAGAGTATTAATATACTGCTCTGAGGAAAATACTCTTAGTCCTGGTCAGCGTCATTAACTCTTAGTCTCTTATGCCTCATAGAATTCTGGAATTCTCTTCTGGAATTTATCTTAGTCATGACAAAAATCTAGTTGTGACTGGTTAGTTTCAAAGCATTTTTTTCACTTCAAAATACGTGTACTTTGAACCCTAAAGTAAGGAGAAATTAACAATCACATCTCTGAACAAGAGATACTTTTGAGAGGGCTGGAGAAAATATTGTGGGAGAGTCAGAATTTCTGCCCTCTCTTTGATCAACCAGAAGCACACCACTCTTCATACAGTTCTAATTGCAGTCTACATGAGTTCTTTTTTGTGGTCTTAAATTCAAAGTAGACTGGTATGAAAGAATAAAGCCACATTTCCAGTGTACAGTAAATCATATTGTTGCAGTGGTAAGCTGCAAAGGGAAGTTGGAAAAGGCACAGATCTAGCATTATTCTGGCACCTTCACAACAGAGTTAACATGCCTGGAACCATTCAGCCTTTCACTGATAACAGCACAAGTAACTGATACTAATAATACAAAAATGAGGCTCTTTAACACACCCAAAACTGATAAAATATTTGTTGACTCTTTTCATTATTTTACTTTTTTTCTGCTGTTTATCTGGTGTTTTCTTTTTTTTTTTTCTTTTTTTTTTCTTTTTTTTTTTTAATTTAACTCTCTTCATTTTAAATGAATTATCCTAATGTCACTCTGTCTTAATGTCACCCTACTGTCTTAATCTTTGTCACTCTTATTAAACTCCTGAATGAATGAATATTCAAAGGCTAAATTTTTATCAGAGGTCTGTTGTAAATGTTAGGATCTCTGATGCTCCCAGTTGAATCTGTTTTACAATAGTGTCAGTTCATTGAGTCCAAAGTAATGACTTATGATTTACAGTGGTGTAGAGACTGAGAAAACTCAAGCCTTAATAAAGTGGTGAGCTCTACATAAAGGTTAAATAGAACAGGTGAAAATTTATAGTCTAAAAGACCATGGAAAAAAGATGCTGATGGAGGAATAAAAAGAGGAATGTTGATAAATATATGATAGAGAGAAGGACAGCATAAAGAAGGGATAACGAAAAGGAGAAGGAAAAGAAACAGAAATGTTTTTGATTTTGTAATTGTTCTAAAAGGATGATAAAGTGCAGTAGATGAGAAGAAGTATTTGGTTTTAGGAGCTGTCTCTTCATTATTGCTATCTTGGGGATTACTTTTATTTTGTTTTTATAGTCCTTATAAATCAGGACTAACATTGCTCAGGCACTACTGTGCTGCCTGCCAAGAAGATGTACATTCAGCAACTCCCAAGTTTAAGTCCTGAGCAGCAGACAGAGGTGCTTTTCTGGGGTGGATTAACACAACAGAGCTTTGGAGGCTGTACTGTATTCCACATATGTCCATGGCTGGCACAGCCAAGGAAGGAGATCAGGGCTTCCCACTCTGCAGTGAAAAGGAGCATGTTGCTGCACAGCTCCTAGTTATCAATACCATAGCTGAGTCCTCACCACTTAAGCTGTCGTTAATGTTCATCCCTCCCAGGATGCATCTAAACCATCTATCTTGACTTCAGTAAGGCTTTCAACAATGTCTGTAAAATCTTCATAACAAGGCTGTTGATATAGGCTGGATTAGCAGAATTAGTGAATTGCAAATTTGCTGAACACAATATTAACAGTTGCTGATAACACAAAACTGGAAAGAGTGGTGGGTATACCAGGGGTTCAAACTGCCAATGGCCTTAAAAGAACTTCATGAACTTCAACAAGGAAAAGTGTAAAGTGCTTCACTTGGGGAATAAAAACCCCTAGCTCCAGCAAGTTCTGGGAGCAGATTAGATGGAAAGAAACCTGGTAGAAAAGGACCTGTGGGTTCTGGTGGACACCAGGTTGAACACGAGTTAGCAGTGTGCCCTTGTAGCAAAGAAGGCCAACAGAATTTTTTTTTTTTTTTTTAAGAGGTGTTGCCAGCAGGTTGAGGAAAGTAATCCTTCCACTCTATTCCACGCTACTGAGGAATCCAGGAATGCTACCTGGATTGCAGGGTCCAGTGATGGGCTCCTCAGTACAAGAGAGACTTGGAACTACTGAAGGAAGTCAAGTGTAGCACCAAAAAGATGATTAAGGTACTAGAACATCTCTTATATGAGGAAAAAAGCTGAGATATCTAGGGTGTTCATCCTGGAGAAGGTGCAAATAATACAGAGCCAGTCAGTCTCTTTTCAATGGTACCCAGAGGCAGCGGGCAAAAACTAAAACACATAAGGTCTTTTGAACATCAGGAAATACTTTTTTACCATACTGATGACTGAGCAATGGAACAAATCACCCAGAGAGACTATGCACTCTCCTTCCTTGGAGATCTTCAAAAGTCATCTCTACATGATCCTAGGCAACCTTCTGTAGGTGTCCCTGCGTAAGCAAGAGGGGTTGAACAGAGGACCTCCAGAGGTCCCTTCAAGCTTTAACCATTCTGTGATTCCAGAGACAATCTTGATAGTGTCTCACTAAAATATTTTTGCCACTTGAAATAGGTATATACATTTTTAAAATATTCCTTGATAGACTCTCTATTTGGTTCTTGACTTCCCAGCCATCTATCTCAGAAAAGATTAATGTAAAATTTGCTATGAAACATATATAGTTTTCTGTCAAAAATATTAATTAGCAAGTAATATAGCAGCACTAGGACCGAGAAATAAATTAATCTATGCCATACTTCCTGTTTCTCCTCCCTAACATTCTTCTTCCTGCCAAGGAAATTTAACCCTCTACAGAAGCAAACAGGAAAGCCACATACCATTTTTTTTCTACTCATTTCTAATTCCAAGATCATAAATTAGTTTTAATGGTGCACAGCTCTTTGCACAGTCATCTGCATACATAATCCTGTTTGCACATCTCTGCTCTCTGGAGCCAATCAGACACAGAAGAAAAGTATAGGCAATCTCCTTTTTATTGTATTGACATAAAATCAGTTTGTTGTCAACTTTGGCAACATCTTTGCAACTCTCAGAATGCTTAAACATTTAAAATGTGCTTCTGTCACCAGAATTAAAGCACCTAGTTTATTATGTCACATACATTACAAATCAGTAATTTTGCTTCCTGACAATAGCATAATGATAAGAAAATAAAAAAGAGAAATGAAACAAGTGGTTTGTAAAAATTATAATGAAGAATATCAACTGAATACTGTAAACAACTTTTTTTTTTTTTTTGAGTGCTATATCTCTTTTACCAACTTTTTCTTCTTCAGCTACATACAACATGTTTGTAAGGAAAGCAGGCAGTGTTCTTAGACTGTTAAAGACACCATCAATCATTGTCTTGCTAATATTTCAGTTGCTCTGGAAAATACTGTCATTTTCATGGCTTTTCTGATGTGTGGAAAATCCTACCCACTCCCTCCCCAAAGAGTAATATTTGCATACGAGAAGTGGAGGCAGTGTTGGCAGGATGATGAACCATTAATAAACCTTTCTCTGTGCCTCCCAAGTATTTGGAAAGTGTATTGCATAGCAGTCAAGATCTTTGTAGGATTAGCTTAATGCTTTGTCCTTTTGTACATTCCTGCATTGCTTTTTTCTCTTATAAATTGCATAATATACTGAGTAATTGCCACTACTCTAAGTACCCTTGCAGCTTTTCCACTATGAATTCCATAAGGCATGAGTCACTGACCCATTTGGTATGACATGGGATTGATGTCAGTCACTAGCCTATGTGCAAATTCCTTTCACTATTCTACCATCACAGACTGTCAACTCTACTGTGGGTTTCATGTAATTTGAATTTGTTTCCATATTGAGAGGAGAAAAAGCATTTTGGTATGGGAAAAGGGAAATGGAAGGGCTGAAGGGAAAAGGAGAAGGAGAACTAAGGAAAGAGGAACAGAGAAAGAGGAACAGAGGAATAGGGAGAGGAAAAAGAAAGGTTAAGATTTAACCATAAGTAACAACTTAGTGAGAAATGTTAGTGGAACACAGTCAGTTATGAATAATTCTATAACATTGTTCATGCTCTGTCCTTAAGTGTTGCTCTTTTTTTTTTTTTTTTTTTCCAGGATGTGTAGTTTCTGTGTTTTTGTTTTTGTTTTTGTTTTTCAACTCCTCTTCTTACACTCTCCTGAGACTATATACCCTCTCCCCCCACTTCTCCACCAGATTCACAGGGTAACCCTCTACAACTACAGAACTCCATAGCAAACAATTATTTCAGCTGTGCTACCTTGTAGGCTTTGCATGTAGCAAAGGGTGACAGTGGGAAGGGTAACACATAAGATAAACATATGTTAAGAACCATATGCTCCAATTATCTGAGAATAAATAATAAACAGAAAAGGTGAAGACTCAGACATGATGGTGTGATTACTTCAAACATATTTTTGGAAGAACACCCTGTTGAGGTGAAATGCTAAAATCAATTCCAAAATCTCTCATTTTCTCTCTGTGCTCTCCTTATCTTCTCATAACATGCTTACATGCATTCTGCTACTTTCACACTAATACAGACAAAGTCTAGATCAGTTTTGTACTCCCATTTGAAATCAGAAATAATAACCACCTTGACTACTTTGTACATGTTATTCATCTCCACTGGACTTAAAAGATGAAGACTAAGAAGAAGAAAAGGAAGAAGAGGAAGAAGAAGAAGGAGGAGAAGAAGAAGAAGAAGAAGAAGGAGAGAAGAAGAAGAAGAAGAAGAAGAAAAAGAAGAAGAAGAAGAAGAAGAAGAAGAAGAAGAAGAAAAAGAGAAAGAAAAAGAAGAAGAATCATGAGGCTTCATTCTCAATATTATTATTTGGACAGCCACCTCAGAGTCACATTGTGAAGATCTCAACAAAGGCAGTAGATAAGATTAACACTGTAGATATGATAGACTGCTTCAAACAAGATTTCTCAGTCAATTTTATATAGAGATTGTATACATGCTTATATGCATGTATATGTAATTCAGTATGACATCTCTTCTATTTAAAGAATTGTATAATATGCAAATATTATCACAGAAAACAATAATATGTATCCATTTATTAATAGAAACAGTTCCTCAGTATGTATGGTTTATATGTTATTTAATGCTGTGCAAGTCATCTTTGACTCATCTGTATCTAAATCAGCCTGAGTAATTTAGTAATCTAAACAGCCTAGGTAAAACTATATATATATAAACTATATATATAAACTATAAACTATATAAACTATGTATATATATATATATATATGTACATATATATAAGCAAGCTTTTTGACCAAATCATATTTTCTCAGTTAACTAGATTCTTGGCACAAACCCCTAGCTCATTGCTTTCTGCACATTCTCTGTTGAGAATAAAAGGAATATTTGGAGAGGAGTCTTATTCTTTATTCGCAAGGCTGGCCAATGTTCACCCCATGAAAGAACTGTTTTGCATCTAGAAGTAGTGTGAGCTGAATTTTATAACACTATTACTTCTAGGAATTATCTCCAGTCCAATTACATGATACTTGTTCATTACCAATACTGACAGATGAGCATTACAATTACTGCTTTACTTTTCCATTATTTTTTTTCACCAGTAAGTCCACTCATTTTTCCACAAGGGTTTTCTAGGTTTCTACCTAGCTATAGCAAGAACATTAAAAATAGGCAAACAGGGAGGGAACACAGAAGTATTTATGATTTCTTCATCTGGAGATACACATACCGTACAAGATGAAAAAGAGCACAGAGAAAGAACTTGACAGATTGTTCATTTCTGCTGATTTATAGTAAGATGAGGCAGTGACAGTGCCAATATGCTGTCATTTTGTTTAAATGCAAGATGGAAAAAAAAAAAAAAAAATTGTTTCAGTATTTAAATCACTGCAATCAAGTTAGCCTATGTAAAGCCATTTTACAGAAAAGGTTTCATGGTTGTTATTGTCATTTGGGCATGACAAAACAGTGTAATAATTTCACATTCAAGATTTTATAGGCTCCCCTTAGGGTGTTAGGCAATATATTTAAAAGTCACAGCTAATCATGCTGACAAAATTCACACAGATCCTTATCCCAATTTGTATCTCCCATACTGCTGAGGGAGTGACTGGAGTGGAAGCTTAAATTTAAGTTGCAGTTACTCATTGGACTCTAATAACATTTCAGTTAATTAAATATTTAATAAATATTCTGGTCCCTTTTATAAGAAAGCTCTAGCAGGGACGGGCAGCTCCAAGGAGATGACTACAGTTCATCAGTTCAAACACTTTTAGCCCAAGAACATATTTCATGAAAGCAATAGCAAACCTACATGTTGGAGTAGGTTTCCACCCACCTCAGCATATACAACTCCAAAAGTCTAAATTGTCCCCTGTTGTAGTAAAATGGAGCAGACATCTACAACCACTCTACCCTCCCTCTCTATGTGACCTGTAAATTTCTGAATATGTGCATATACTAGTTAGAGATGCCCAGATTTATATGTTAAAGTGCAGTAATATGCAGTGTGGTGTGAAAATAATGACTACACTAGTCACAAACAGGGAGTCACAAATGGGTTATGTAGGCCTTCTAACCCAGCACAAAGTTTATTGTCTTGGGTAGAGTACTGTGTTTACACTGCTATCTTGCCTGTTGCACTGGGACTAGTCTGACAACTTGTAGGTCTCCTACTAATCAGCTAATTCCACCGTGTGGCATGAACATACACATAAAGTAGAAGTTCCCCTATGTAAAGACTGCAGATAATATTTTCCACATAGAATACAGGCACACAGAAAATGCCCACACCCTCCCTTCCACTTGGCCAGATGTGTCATCTTCAAGTGGCATGGGACTACCCTTGGGATAGGGAAAAGAACGAGAACTTCCAGTGTTAACATATAAGTTACAAAAGACTGTAATACATGGCTATGAATTTTAGTTGTTTTAGCCATATCATACACAGACAGTTCACTGGGGAAAATCTCACACATATTTTCAACTGAAATACAATCAGGTTTTTTTTTGAAAAGACAAAATTAATGCTCAAATAGCAGCACTTTGATGGTATCCAGAGATTTGGAGTATTAAAGATGTGAGTGACGCCTAATAAATTACATTTACTTCATAGCCCACAGGCTTACTAGATAAGGATAGTAACTACCTAGGAATGTACTTAATACATAAATAATATTTGTAAACAATAAATATAACTGAAAACAGATAATTTCCATAATATTTCTTTCTCACTCCTTTTTTAAGACATTATTTCAACCTTTTGTTTGAATATTTCCACTGTTCCCATAATAAATTGAGGGTAAAATTACTCTCTAAGTAATAATAAATAAATAAATAAATAATCTCCACAATTCCCTCAGCTTTTATTCTCCTGAAATAGTTTTCTTTAAAATTCATAATATTAGTACAGTCTTGCATAGATTACAAGAAGAAAGATTACTAACAAGAAAGAAAATTTTAAAATGCTGGCAATCACTACCACTTTTCCAGGAACAGATAAAATATATACAAGTTTCAAATCCCCAGTACTAGTGGCTGGGTAGTGGCCAACAATCTTGACTGTCAGCATGACCTTTTTGGGACTTAGCCTAGTGCCTCATGAAAAGGTATTTTCTTCTAAATATTATTATTATTGCCAGAGACAGATACTTTTTCTCATATCATAAAAAGAAATAGCCAAGCTCTGAGAAGGAACATAGAAAGTGTTGTCACCTGAGAGAGTGTTCAACCTCATGTTTGGCTTGCTGGTGGGGAAGAGCAGCAAAGGCCATAAAATACTTGCCTTTTCTGCAGAGAAGCTAGACAACAGAGTTCTTGGGGACAGCTAGTTCACCATTGTTACAGAATAACAGTGTTTTTCAAGAAACTGCAACTAAGTCAAAGCATTTCAATCATTAATTATTAAGTTCTGCATATACATAAAATATGGAAGCATAGTATTAAAATATACATATTGAAATGGTATCTTTCTTCAAATTTAAAGCAATTCTTCTCTTAGTGTATTATTGTACCATACAGTCCACTCAAACTTCTTACCTAGAGCAGCATACAAAGTTGTCAGAAAATGTGAAAGTCAGTTATCGTAATCTCTGGTAAGCAAAACTGAAGGAAAGCACATAGGAAATCCAAGAATTCATCATTAACAATTATCCTCTGTTTTCATCTCAAAATGGTTGTGATGACTGCTAAACAGTAGAAAGAAAGAAAAGGTTTCTGAGGTACCTCTAACTACACAAGATAGGACCTTGAAGATAAAACACTTCTATTTCTTCCTAAGAACCATCTGCAACATTTGCTGGTGTGCAGTCCCTTCTACAATAGGTGAAACTACTTATTCTCTTTGTTTAAGATCATAACACTTTCTAGAACTCACTGAAGTAAGTAATTCAACCTGCAAATGACTAAGACTTCAATAATGTTAAAAGAGAAAGGTCACACCCTTCTTGCCAGGAAAATGTTCAAAATTCATGAAAAATGCTTCTGCCCAGGCAGGACATTTAGGCACTCAGTAAGATTCCCAGACTACCAGCAAAGTTAATGAATGGTATGTCTTCTCATTAAATTCCAGTTTTATCTCATAATTTTTGAGTCTAAATCTGACAATATATGTTCATTAGTTGAAAACCTCTTCATGTAAGTCTGAGTTATCCAGGAGGTGAACAAAAGAAGAGAGATGAGATGGAAATACAGGAATGCAAATGCCATGAAATACTCCAAAAATATTAAGTCTGCTATTCCTATGCATCTCAACTACTGGATGATCAAGGATGGTTTCCTGTGTGGATAATGAAACACAGAAAAGTAGCATCATTTGTCTTCAAGTAAAATGGCAGAACTGTCCTCAAATTTTGGCCACACAGCACATAGTGCTTGCTTACTTAAAAGTCTTCTCAAATGTGTCACAAGCTCACACGCATGCCACGTGATGTAGACTGGTCTGAGAACTATAGATAAAATGAGCAGCAAATACACACTTCATCTGGCACATTGGCTGCTGCACAGAACCTGGAGAACACTTTTCAAAGTGATGACCTCTGCCTTACTCTGCTTGTCTACCTGTCAGTGAGAGCTGTGTCTTTAAACACCTCTGGACATTTCTGGCTGACAACATTAAAGAAAAGACACAGTGATCTTGCCAGCAATGCAGAAGGAATAAGAATTCTGAACTGGATGTAAACTACTGATTAACCAAGTACTTGACTTTTCAGAAAAGTGAAGTCAAGATTTATAAATGTTATGATGGGCATGCAGAAACTCTCCATCCATGCTCTAGACAAATTACAAGATTCATCTCCTGATTCACCTGACTTGAAATGAAAATGTAATTCTTTGACTTTGAGTCATATCCTTTTCTAAGTCCTCTGACTTGAAAATAGTGACTTGAAAATGAAACTAAAGACAATTATGCAGAATAAATGTGAAAAATAAAATATCTTGTAAAATTGTGCCATTTCTTTTAAGTATTGGCATATTGGTGAGTCAGTATTATTCTGCAGAGTCCTCTGTTTGCAGATGTCTTCTGTACATAACTGTGAAACACTTGTCTTTTAACATAGCAGTTGTAAGTAGCTACAGAATACTTCAGTGAGACTTTATACCTTAAATACATCACCAAATATTTATAAGTTCAATAAGCAATAGAGAAATCTCACTACTGCCTGATGATTCATTTTTAAAATGCACTCCTTGGTAAACCACATTTACAAAAACATGATTTCTTTAAAAAGTGCAGTGGAAAATGCAGCTTGTATAATAAGAACATTAAATAGTAAAAAATGAGTCATTTTAAATAATCCATTGTGATAGGAAATATGATTTGCTTTAGTATGCAGAAGTCATATTCATTGAATGGGGTTTTAAATAGGCTACATTCTATTGTATTTTACCTTCAGGGTTCCTGGGAATTTATTCTTTCTAATGAGCTGTGTACTATTCACTTAGATGCTTCATTCTTATTATTATGTGTAAGTTTGGGGGGGGGGGCCGCGGTAGTGTCTGCTTTGGCAGATGTTTTTTTAAATAAAATCATTCTTTTCCTAGGCATTCTGTAAACTGTATGGGATAATATTGGAAATGCTTACAGTGTTTCTGACAGTTTGAGAAAGACATATATAATCTTTTCAAGCAGATTATTTACATTAAAGATATCCTCCACTAGAATAAGATTTGCCCTTCTGGCTCCACTTTGTGTTGTTGCTGTTATCGAAGTGGTGACATTAAAGAAAAAGAAAATCACATTAACAACAATGAGTCCTTGTTTAGATGGGTTCAAACAAGGGAAAAAATAAAAAGTAAAAAAAAAAAAATAAAAAATGAATGAAATTCAGAAAAATTGATTTGATCCTGTATGTCTTTTCCTCTAATGAAAATACTTTCACAAGGCAGAAAATTGCCATTTAACCCTTGCAATCCTCTCAAACAATGAAACTAAAATACCTTAAAGAATTTTTCTATACAAAGCTTTATTAGATTTTCATGTATGGAAAAGGGTTTATTAAACCTTGGTAGCTTTTCTTTCATATTTTATTTAGACAGAGCTACATGTGGCAATATTTGTCAAGATCGAAGATTAAAACGTTCTGAAAGACAGGGGTTAAATTTATTTGGATCAACTTTCAAGGTTACTTTGTATTGGCAAAGTCCATCACAGTCAGATATATACAGTTCAGATATATGCACATATACAAAGTGTATATGAAGTTAAGATACACACGAGTACTATATCCTCTTCCACCACAGAAAACCCTTAGATCGTTATCTTTTGCTTTCTGTTTGGTATGCAGTTCACCGCAGGCACGATTTACATCACAAGGACATTTTTTATCTCTTCTGCCACAAAAACATAGAGACATCAAATGCAAATAGCAGACAGCAAGCTCAAACAAACAGGAGGCAACACTTTATCCCAAAATGCATACAGAAGCCCTGTACCTGCTTTCAGCTTTGTGGATTTGTACATGTAGATAGGTCTGTAAATCATCTGATGGAAGAATTCATGGAAGAATACTCAGGCTGGGGCTACTAAATATGAAGCCATCATCTCTTGCTTGGAAATTTTCTGGGCCACAGATCACTTGATGTTAGGAGTTCATAAAACACAAGGATCACTATCTTCTCGCACTGAGTTTACACTGAGGTTATTTCTCTGGATGGACTTTTTTTCAGACTCTGCATTCACAGTACCTCTTTTCTCACACTATGATTACTAAAGGGGGTAAAGGGGGGGTGGGGGGGGTTCTGACTGACACTAGCGTTTCACTGTTTGAAAATAATAAAGAGCAAATGTTCAGAACTTTGGATCCTCTCAAACATTATTGTTGAGTCAGAAATTACGAACAGACTAGTCTGTGGAAATGTGAATTCCTTACTACTCTAGGTAAATGCTCATTGCTTTCTCCTGCTGTGTATAGTGCCCTAAAACTGGGAGTGCACACAGACTACTCTCCGGCTGGGGCTCCTCCCTGTCTGTGGAGGAGAGAAACAAGGAAAAGTTCTACAAATCTCAATAGCAGAAGACAGGACAGTCCTTCCTGCTGTCCTGTCTTGCTCACATCCTGTAAAGGAAGAAAAGTCAGAACAGTGTCACACAGAAATCCTGCCTAGTATGCAGAGCTCAGCCTTAGGAAATGGATTAGGGAAGGGGAACAGAGAAGTGGTTTGCTAGATGCAGCAGTGCAGAAGAGGAGTGACAAACAGCCAGGAAGTAAAGTCAACAACCAAGTTTCACCTTTCTGCAACCCAGAAGAAACCAGAACCTCTCCCAGGTGGGACAGCAGAGAGCACTTTCCCTAAACTGCGTTTTGAAATCTGGAGAAGAAACACAGGATTTCATCTTATCTAGAATATTTTTGCCACCCATCCCTGCTAACAAACAAATACTCCTCTGTTGAGGAGGAGCATTTAAAGTTATTGAGCACTGACTTCTCCTACATGAGAGACATCATTCAGAGGCATGACATAGGACTATAAAATAAAGAGAGACATTTTATGAAAGTTCTTGTATATGCACAGAGCCATCCAATGTCCTTCACAGCTGAAAGTAGTTCTTACTGTTGTAACGATTTCTTTCTTCCTTTTTTTTTCTGCACATTCCCACCATAGCCAGTGCCTTTTTCTGTTGTTACTGGGATTGTTTGACTTTCATCTTAATCAAAATTATTTAATAGCTGTTTGTAAATAATTATGAGACAACCCAGACCATTATGAACAACTCCCTGTTGTCATGTGCAAATTCAGCTAATTTGATACACCTTAGCTGAGTTCAACCCAAATTTGTAAAACCAAAAATAACAATAATAAATGACTGTTTTTTCCTTTTCCTTTTCCCCTTTTCTCCTTTTCCCCTTTTCCCCTTTTCCCTTTTCCTTTTCCTTTCCTTTCCTTTCCTTTCCTTTCCTTTCCTTTCCTTTCCTTTCCTTTCCTTTCCTTTCCTTTCCTTTCCTTTCCTTTCCTTTCTTTTCCTTTCCTTTCCTTTCCTTTCCTTTCCTTTCCTAATAAACCATTTTTTCCCAATGCAATGAGAAGCAATAGAATATAAAATGCAAACTCTCATTCTTAAACCCATAAGATAATCATGTACCTTCTGCTATTGCTGCTGTTCCTGCTGCCAGCACTGTCAGCAGACCAGTGCTTCTATAGCAACAGCTATTTCCAACTGTGCAATACTTGCAAGTAATTTAGGTGCATAAGAAAACAAAATTTTGGGGAGATCTACATGTTACGCATTTGAAACATGGCATTTGTTGATAAAAACTGAGGCCATCTCTAATTATAAATCTTTCATATCTTTCCCAGCTCCCTCATCACTTTTTTGGCCAATATGAGTTTGAAAGGAGATTTTAGGAGTGGGGAAAAAACAAACAAACAAAAAACAAACAAACAAAAAAACCACCAAATATAAAACAAAACAACAAAAACAAACAAACAACAACAACAAACATAAAGATGTAACAGCTGCAAAAGCATCCCAGAGAGCTACTTCCAGGTAAGCAACTGTAGGTGCCCAGTAGGATGACCTTTTCTAAGAGAAAAAAATAAAAAATAAAAAATAAAAATAAAAAATAAAAGGCTGCTGAAGCGCCGAAGCATTTCTCCTTTATTTTAAAAATATGCCCTTTGTCTTGGATTAAGTAGGGGACATGTAGCATCTCTTCGGAGTCCTGAAGAGCTTTCTTAAACATCCAGAGCAGTGGTAAAACCCCAGAACTCTCTTGCCAAATCCAAGGTGTTTGGTTATTGTCTGTCATCCTGAAAAGTACAGACAGGTACAGATAGAGGCATACTTGAACTGATCTTTTCCCACTGCAAAGATTACCTCAAATGATGTGAAGAAAATGAGGAACAATGGAATAATCTAGGAACATTATGCCTTTGGACATGATAATGTGATTCAGTTATTCACTCACTTCAGTGCCTAGGTATAACCAGTATACCACACTAAAATTTGAAGAAGAGAGTGTATAAGAGCACAAAGCTCAATCAAATAGTAATATTTACAGGACTTAGAACATGTCACTCACACAAATACTGAGCCTAACACCTCTGCTTCCTTAGCAAGACTCTGTAAACTCCTGCAAATTGTAGCTGCCTCCACAAAGATCAATAAACATGAAGATTTCACACAGTACTTTCAGACGTATCAGCAGCTGCTGTATTCAGGGGTTATGATGTCACCTAAATATGAAGTTAGCAGGGAGTTCTGCTCAAAAGAAGGCTATGTGAAGTGAAAAACAGGATAAATCAATGAAAGACAAAGTTCAAAACATTAAAAAGTCCCAGCTTCTGATGTCACTGTCTTTGTTTTGTGTTTAAATTTACCCTCATAATGACCACCAGCAATGCTCACATAATTGTATATGTTTACTGGCCCAACACCTTATTTATTCTCTAAGTTTTGCTCTTGTTCCTGGATTCCTATCCAAAATGATAATAATAATAATAATAATACAGAAGTTAATGGAATAAAAGCTCCTCCTAAATCACAGAATCACAGAATTTGGGGGGTTGGAAGGGACAAATGAAAATTCAGATTCTTATGTGTTAGTTTTTTTTGTTGGTTAGTTGGTCACTTGGTTGTTTTGTTTGGCTTTTGGTTTTGTTTATTTGTTTGTTTTGTGCCAGAGGCAGGGGGCTTTTTGTTTTGGTTTCTTTGTTTGTTTGTTTAATTTCATCATCCTTTCAACAAGGCTGAAATATCAGAGAAATATTTTAAATGGCGTGAAAGTGGCATCTTCGTGTTTATTTATCTTTTGTCAAATTTCATAACAGTTCTCAATGTATCAGCCTATAAAAACCTACATATCTGCTTTTTTTTTTTTTTTCTGTCAAAGAGACAATGTGAGATTCAAGCACTTAATACCTCATCTGCAATGAGCAGGAAAGGAAAAGGACCAAATTTTATTTTAAGGCCAGTAGTGGGCAGCTTGTTTCGTTCAGAAAGCACACATTCAGCATTTGTGGCTCCATTTGGCAATGTACCCAAAGAAACTCCTTCTATCACTAGTTTAGATTTCCCCATTCCCACTAGTTCTTCTGAATCAACCTGAAAGAAAGACAACCCCCACACTGGAGCCTAGGCCCTATCCCTAACAAAAAAATAAAGATACAGCCCCATGACTAGAAGATTGCTAAAGCACACACAGGCTTAGTAAGTAAAAGAAAAGACCTGGCTGTCATCAGTTTGTAAGATGACTGTCTTGTAGTATATGAAGTTTCTTGCTGAGAACAAAACCATGCTTAGCTCTGGAAAACAGTGGGTAAAATCATAAGCTTCCTGTATAACGTGAATCAAATTCAAATGTGAACAAAACACATCTATGCCTTAATGGTACCATGGGGACAAACCTTGAATATTCTTAATTTCTCATTTATAACCTATAAATCCTCTTGGCAAGTTGTGCCAGGTAAGGTAGGGGAAGAAGATCTTATTAATGCAGATATTAACCAAGACAGGGCTTTTACTGAGGCTGAAGTTTGATAGAAAATATAAATCATGTAGACAACTGACAAAAAAAAAAAAAAATGGTAACCAAAACTGTCTACCAGTATCAGTCTTTTGGGAAAGTTTAGTGACAGGGACTGTTTCTGGCCTGGACTACTCTTCCTTGGTACTCTTAAGAGTGTCTTGCCTAGACTCTTCTGGAGAGTAATTAAATACTATAGATTCTAACTTTTGCTGGAGTCACATGTCAACTGCATGTGAAGAGACTGCGGTTTTTTGGTACATGTTTCCAGCTCCATTAAAGAGAGATTTTTGCTCAACCCTCACTTTTTTTCACTTTTTTTTTTTTTTTTTTTTTCCCTTTGCTCAGCTGAGAGTCTGCTTAAAATTTGTTTTTTCTCCCACAGTTGCTCACAGACCTTTGTTTCTCACCCCTTCATATACTCCTCATTTTTGTTAGATGCCTCTACTGGCTAAATCATTCCTTCTATACTAAAACTGAAAGAAGACATGAAATGTACTTCCTTTCTCTGGGAAGGAGAGTACTGTGTCCTGTGAAATCATTTATAACATGAACTATCTATCTGTGTGTCTGAGAAAAGCACTTCACCAGATTAAATACTATGTCTTTTTGGAACAGTCATGACAGAAGGCAGACTTGACCCTCCCACTTTGTTCTGTTAACCTGTATCCTCACACATTTTTAAGCATGCAAGTAAAACTTCACCAATAAATTCAGCATCATACATTCTGAAACAAAGTGAAACAATTTATCACAAAAATCTCTTCATATATATTTTTTGCCACATACCCTTCTCTGGCTTATGGACTATCCAGAAATATTTTCCTTTAAGGGAAAAATAAACGTATCATTTCTCATTATTTGTATGTGTACACAGACACTAAAGCCTAGCTTAGGAACAGAATGCATATCATCATTATTTCAATAGTGATTTGAAAACACAAAGACTCCTGAGACTATTCCAATCTTCATGCAGAATATCAACATGATAGACTAAAGAAGAAAGTTCAAAACATGAAGAAAGCATACTTAATAGATTTAGGGGGTTGTGGAAGAGAGGCAAAGTAATTACTTCAGTTTTTCAGTGAATGATTTGCCCCTGAAAGAATTCTGCACAGTATCAGAGGAACTCCAAGGAAATTCAAAATACTGTAACAAAGAACAGAAATAAGTTCCACGCTCCATAAAAGACAAGACAATTTTCTGTTTTGTTCAACTAGAATTTGTTATGGGATCAGTTGTGGAAATCCCAAATGTTCAGAAAGCATAGAACCAGTTAAAATATATATATATATAATGATATTTTGACTAGTCATAGGCATCATTTTTAATGGTAACACATAGTATTTCTTTTCTATTTTTGTGTGAATTTTGTATATTTAGGGTACACTTTGCTCACATACTTATCTGTCCCTGCAGACCAAAATGAAACACAGACATAGTTTATCGATGATGCAGTAACAATGTTTTACTTGCATAGTCAGCAGAAAGGAAGGAAGGAAGGAAGGAAGGAAGGAAGGAAGGA
>CM021699.1:55973017-55997266 GCA_011074415.1 Stictonetta naevosa
AATAAAATAAAATAAAATAAAATAAAATAAAATAAAATAAAATAAAAGTCCCTGAATGCCATAAGAAGTGGGGAAAATATTTCTATTTCTGAGAAAAAAAAAAAAAAATCAATGCAAGGGGAACTTTGAAACTGCAACACTTTATTTTCAGTCCTTAGTAGCCTTTGAGGATCAGGTATAAAAGAAAAGTTGAGCCAGCAGTTAAAATTAAAAGAATCGCTTTCAGCTCTCATAGGTTTTGTTGTCCCTTTGACAGTTGAAACTTTAAGCATAAAGACAAGTTACCATACCACCACTGAAAGATTATTTTTTTTAATTTCACACATATATCAATTATTCAATAATAAAAAATCCTTTCTTCCTTCAGCACTGGATGAAATAAAAGTCACATTCATTCCCAATTAGAAGCCTTTCTAAAATTTTTTCCTATCTTATAATTGCATTTTCAAAATTATGTTTTTTTTCTGCCAATTCCATTTTTTAAATATTGAATGAAAACAAATTAAACTAAAGAGCCAGAAATTCCTGACTAAAAGTCCTTTCCCTCTCAATAACTCAGTTCCTCAGTTCTGGATACGTTTTCCTTTCTCTAGTTCTCATAATCTTTTTTCTAAACATAAAGAGGGTTTTAATTCTTAATGTAAAAAAAAAAAAAAAAAGAAGTATTAAAAATAAACATAACATTTTTTCAGATATACTTTGTATATAATGAATAAATAAATAAATAAATAATGAAAAAGAAGGCACGAACAAGACCATTCCTCCCCACTTTCTGGTAACCTCTGAAATACAGCTTTCTCCATACAGGTGGCTAGATGCCCTCAGCAGATTGCATCTGTTATCCTTGATATGCTTTACACAGGTTCCTGTGGAGACATTTTCTTAATTGTGAGTCAGAGAAGCTCTTGGAATCCCAACTGTCTCTTGCACTTTATCTAATGTGACAGGCTCATTTGTCCTAAATA
This sequence comes from Stictonetta naevosa, assembly GCA_011074415.1. NCBI lineage: Eukaryota > Metazoa > Chordata > Aves > Anseriformes > Anatidae > Stictonetta > Stictonetta naevosa. Next base: position 55,973,983 of record CM021699.1, read on the forward strand.
CTTCACTTTGCAACACTCAGAGTCATCCTCTAGCAGCATCCTATAACATGTGTCACTCTTTCCTTACTAATATCCAATTAGGCAGTTATCCATCTTTTGCTATTACCGTCTTTAATCAGAAAGTCATATGCAGAGATGGGAAAGATGCATTTTACCCATCTCCCTGTCAATGCAGATTTATTCCTTAGTGTATATTTTCTGGCATTATGTTTATTTAACTTAGCTTACTACAGGTTTTCAAAATACTCTTTGAGCCAAATAATATGAACAGCTTGGATTACACCATTTGAGATTTAGATGAACAGTAACCAATGCCAAGAGAATCACTAGACAGGAAACAACATTTACAAAGTGAACAAGGAAATAAATGTGCCTGGTGCTCTATCACAAAATAAAATTCATAGGTCTAAGTATTGGTTAAATAAATTCTAGTGAAACTAATGGTTCTTCATAAAAATTGGATTTGTGTGCTAAGCAAGAGGCAATACAGAGGGGGTCATCAAGGGACAGATGCTTGATTTTATCTATAAATTTGTTCTACTATATATTTAAGGGCATTCCTTTCTTTTAGTTTTCTTTTCTTTTCTTTTCTTTTCTTTTCTTTTCTTTTCTTTTCTTATCCCTTCCTTTCAGTTCTCTTCTTTTCTTTTCTTTTCTTTTTTCTTTTCTTTTCTTTTCTTTTCTTTTCTTTTCTTTTCTTCTCTTTTCTTCTCTTTTCTTCTCTTCTTTTCTCTTCTCTTCTCTTCTCTTCTCTTCTCTTCTCTTCTCTTCTCTTCTCTTCTCTTCTCTTCTCTTTCCTTTCCTTTCCTTTCCTTTCCTTTCCTTTCCTTTCCTTTCCTTTCCTTTCCTTTCCTTTCCTTTTCTCTTCCCTTTTCTCATCCCTTTTCTTTTACCTTTTCTTTCCTTCTTTTCTTTCTTTTTTTTTTTTTCTTTTCCTTTCTTTTCCTTTTTTTCTGGGGATCATATTTGCTGTGATACCATACTTGAGATACCATTTTGTCTTCCAAGAGATTATGAGAATTTCAGAGTGTTCCTGTTCCGGTCAATAATGTGGTCTTCTTTCACCCTGCCTCTGGACTAGATTCTCCCCACCTTCATCAGATTTGAAGCTACTGGCTTTTTTTCTATCTGGTAAAGTGGTAGGACAGGCAATTGTCAGGAATTTGAACACTATGATAGCGGAGAAAAATTAGAATTCTAGGATGACAGACAGTAAATAGAAAACAATGGGTGCTGAGGGCATTTGCTGATACTGTGTATGTCAGAGTTGTCATTCTGGACTGAGGAAATAACAATTAAGCCTGAATTGTGATACAAAGCTGGGCTGACATATTGACTTCAGACATGGAAGACCACATTTTTGATATTGCATGATAACTTGCCACATCCTTACAGGAGTGTTTCACTAAAATCAGACCTTGTTTGAAGTAGAAGAATTCAGAGAGCTATATCTAAGAGGTCCATAAAACTTAGAGTTGTCCAGGTTAATTTTTAAGCTGAACATGCTATTTCCTCTCTTACATAAAACCATTGTTTGGGTCTTTCAAAATGGCCTTTTTCATAGATTCATAGTATCATTTAAGTTGGAAAAGACTTTCAAGATCATCAAGTCCAACCATCAACCTGACCAATCACTAAACCATTAGTACCACATCCACACATCTGTTAAATACCTCCAGGGATTGGAACTCCAACACTTCCCTGGGGAACCTGTTCCAAAGCCTGACCACCCTCTCTGTGAAGATATTCTTCCTAATATCCAATATTAACTTCCCCAGACACATTTGAGATCATTTTTTGATACTGACTCTCCTGTTTTGTGAAGTTTTGGCCTTGATTTTAAGAGACTAATTAGATATTTTGTAACTCTATGAGAGAAATGTCCTTCTGAAAAGAATGGATAAGCATTCTGTGAAGGAATATTAATTTCTGAAAAGTTAATATACAGGACACTACAAAACAAGAAACAAACAAACAAACAAAAAAGCCTTAAAAATTTCTCAAAACCATTTGAACTCGTTCCAACCATTCTTGCTGACTGGCACATTTGTAAGTATTACACTTCTGGCTTTTCTTTTTTATTTTCCTGAGGCTGAATAGAAGAACTTTCTTGTTATATTACATCTAAAAATGATCTGGGGAGGGTGCAGGAGCTGTGCACTTCTATTCTTATTGCATATTGGTTTCTGGGATACAGATCTTTGCATTTCTTTTTTCCATGTGATCCTTTTTTCCATCTGCTTTTCACTGTCACAGGAGCTACCTGCTATCTTGAAGCAATTTCTCACATTTCTTTTGGTCCTTTTCATTCATTTCCTCCTGTGTATTAAGGGTCACAGACTCATAACACTTTTGGATGTTTGAGGGACTCCTTGATAGATCTTTTTTCTTTTCTTCTTCTTCTAATATAAAATTGGTCTTTCATTTGTTGTGGAGAAGGTATCTCTTACAGATATCCCAGATTAAGTCAATGGTTAAAATAGGTTAAGAAAGATATTTTTAGAGATTTATTAAATACAAGATGATTGGTAAGAAAAAATCTTTAAAATTTCTGTAAAAAATCTTCCCAGAAATAAGAACTAACATAGATATCGTGGTGACTTTTTTAATAACAATTTGTAGTCAACAGGGTGAATGCAGAGATACTTTACTTGGCTTTATGTGATGATGAGGGTTTTGGGGGTATACCAAGTATTATATATAAATTAAACAGAATGTAAACAAGAATGAATACTGCCAAGCTTATTCCAGTACAGGCTGATCTGAGATGACTGGTGTTTCATGAAGCTGCTAAAGGCTTAAATGAAGCTGATGACTGGTGTTGCTGAAGACCTGCCAGAGATGCTACTCTCTTAGCTGACTGAAGATGGTCATAGAAAGATGATATACAAAACTACATAAATAGGATAGCATATAGGGAGCATATTGGCATGGATGCAGAAAGTCCAGGGCAGTCTCTGCCCGTATTCCAGAACAGCTAGGCATACACAACTTCTCTTTCAGAAGGTGTATTACCATGACTGAGGGACTCTTCTCAACACCTCCTACCTCTTGCCTTTTGGCACAAATACATTAATGCAGATATACACCAGGGCAGGATCACACGCCACTCTCCCAGAGCAGTCTGTATGTGCACATCCTAAGTAGATTTGTGCCCAGAAACATACGGGCACTATTTAAACTGCTTCAAAGTATTTTCAAGGTTATGCCAGGAAACAAAAGGATTCCTGTGCCAAGAAAAATCTGAAGCTCTGCAAATAAGGAAGTATGGCCAGGCTGGTCTCATTCTGTGAGCCAATTCAAAGCTTCACCTTCTGACCCAGCAGCAAACTAGCTCTCTGTCCACCTCAGAATTCAGACACAGCATGCAAAAAAAATTTGTTTTGGACTCTATAGCTGGAAAGCTAGGGCATTTTATATTAGGTATTTACATTGTAGGTTTAGTTTACAATTTTATTCATAAAAAAATAGCAATTCAAATAACCGGTTATTAAATGGCTTGCAAGGATAATTTTAAATTGTCCATGTATTTTATTTGAATGTCTAGGGATAATTTTCAGTAATGTATTGGTTTATGTTGCTAGAAAATCCAACTGCTCACACTGCCAAAAGCATGCGTTTGGGAATAATTGGAGGTTGCTAATAATAATACCTGTCTCTCTCTTTTTTTTTTTTTTTCCTCTTACATATTTTCTGTTTTTGATTGCCCATGCAAGTTGTACTTTTAAATTGGCAAGATCCAACAACACTTTTATTTGCTCCCTGCTATCAAGCACTAGGAAGGGGAAAGAGAGAGGACATAGTCATGCAAACAACTTTATATCAAGAACCACCTTGTTTTAATCTGATACCTTATGTGAGATAGTTCTTCATCCAGATCCATTTTATCTGAATGTTGAAGAGCACCTGGGATGTGCAATATCTTCAAACCTGGTCCAATACTATTCTGTGGTCTAGGTAAGTTCAGGCCCTCCTTACCTTGGGCCATGTAAGATAGCCATTGTCACAGGGTTCTCATTCACATCCTAGTGCTGATGGCCCACTGTCTTCAGCAACACCAACAAATAAGAGGCAGTCTCAGATATTTCATCAGTTTCCTTTGTATTCTTCTGGTATTGCTTCCCTCTGACATTTTCCCTATGCTTTAATTATTTATTTTAATCTATTTATACCCACAAATATTAAAATGATCTTGCTATATCTTTTTTCTCCTCTGCCTTTTAGTGGCATCAGCAACAGTAGAGATAGGACCACACTGACATGCAAAAATAAGCTCATGAGATATATCCTAGTCACACTGAAGGTAGAGGTGAGGGCAGTGAGATTGGACCAAAAAAAAGAGCTCTTTATTCCTAACAATTCATTTCCAAAACAGTTTAAACTTAAAGTAATTACTATTGTTGACAGGAAAAAAATAAAATCAAACAAACAAACAAAAAACTATGCATAACAGCACATTCTGTGCAACTATACATAAAATCAGCAGCTACAAGAATGGTGTATAAAACTTAGATAAATATATTTCTCTGTGCCCAACAAGAGCTGGATGGAGGAAATCCACCTCTCCTTCAAGCAACACTTCCCAGTTAAATGTCTCACCCTGCCCCTTTATATCTGAGTCTGCTCCAGTTTCCTGAGATACTGGTGGTCCCACATGGCTACAGTCTCCATGATGGGTCATCTGTCAGTATGCATAAGGGCAGCCTGCAGCTAATGAGAAATCACAGGGACAGGAAATATTTTTTTTATCCACAGACCCATAGCGGCTCTTCACCTCTCCAGCATTATGGTGTTTAGAGAGCTGGCTCAGTCTAGCAAAAGCTAGAAAACTCTCAAAACTGGTTAGGAACGTATAGGAAAGAGTAAAATTTTGTGGTACAGATAAGGTGGTAACCAGCCACCTGACAGATTTTGATCAGAGTTGAACTCTCAGATGGCTAGGCATCTTCTGGAAGAGAGCAAACTAGTTTTGTAAGCAATTACCACATGGTCAGAAAAATGAAACCAGGAGGACATAATCTGACAGGGTGTCTCCCACTATTTTAGCAGGTGATACAAAACTTAGAGCTATATTGTTTAAATAGACCATTGTCATAATTGAATATACGGTGATTGAGAACAAATTTAACCAATGTCAAAACTTGTCTTATAAAGAAAATAGAGACAATAAGATTAAAATCAAGAATTAAGGCAGATTTTTTTAAGAAACATAATTATTCTCGGGCAGTTTAATAAGGAGGGGTTCTCAGTATTTGAGCTAAGCCATAACATAAACAAGTATAATGTTCTGCATACCTGAACTGCTGGCAATATGCGGGCCAATATACTACTAAGAACTTATACAAATATATAGATGTATATACATATATAACTTTGATTTTATAGTTATCTATAGGTAGTATTTATTTGTGTTATGTTAGTGATCAGTACTTCTCCAGAGATTATAACCAGTCCTACAGGGATTTCTTCATAATAGATCAATAAAAGGAAACCTATTTATTTTAGGGTAATGATGTAATTCAAATATTAGATGGTTTAGTAATGGTGTTCTAAAAGAAACAAATTTCTCAACACGGTTGAAATTATATACACAATATAATGGACTCTTTTTTAGTACTTTCTCTTATCCATCTATTTTTTAGGGGGAAACCATAATATATCTAAGTCAGCAATGATGGGATTCTACTTCTGAGGTAATTATTCTTCTTAGTCAGAAAAAAAAAAAAAAAAAAATACAGACTTTCTAGCAATAAATTTGTCTTACACTAAATGTGTACCTGAACACCTGAACAACCATTTATACCATGAATACCCCAAAGCACCTATTTTTCTATAGGTTCAGGTGATTTAATATGACTGTCATGAGAATAGACAAAGGTACTGTATATAACTGTATACTGTATTTGGTCACATTAATTAATCCCTCTGTATTTTTCTATGGCCATGGTAAATGAACTAGAAAGTGGACCTCAGAACCTGATATGAGTTTGTTCCCAAATGCAACTAAAAATTTGCCAACAGGAGTAAATTATGTTTCCAACACATTGAAAATGTCCAAGTATATCTTCTAGGCTTGATAACAAAATTCTATGGAATCTTGGGTTTTTACTCAGTCAATATTGCCGCCGAAGTCATCTATGCACTGCATGTCTTGTTTCTGCAGAAACACAGAATCACAACATCACAGTATAATTCAGGAGGTCTCTAGGCAAACCTACTGCTCAAAGCAAAGTCACCTGTGAGGTCAGACCATGTTACTCATGAACCACAGAGATCAAGATTCTCCAATTGAATCCCCATTTCCTTCTTCCCACTTCATAGAAAATAGTCCATTATTTAAAAAATAGATAGATGTCTGGAGTTCACTACATGTATTTTACAAATTTTGAAACGTCAAGTTTTCAGGATTTTCTCCTAGTCTTGAAAAATAGATTTATTATTCTGTAATTTAACATTGGAATCATAGGATTACAATACCTTAGATCTTCAGAAAATCCCTTTACAATGACTAAGTTAACAGCACTGGAAATGCTATTTCATTGAGTACATCACTACTGTCAATTCCAGTTATATCTTACTAGGTAGACCCATTTCAAGAAAATGCATTTTTATTGGTCAATTTTTTCCTCACGTATTTTTATGTATCTGTCCTGTTTTCAGTTAGGACAGAGTTATTTTTCCTCCTAGTAGCTGGTAGGGTGCCATGTTTTGCATTAGGATGAGAAGAGTGCTGATAACATGCTGATGTTTTAATTGTTGCAGAGCAATGCTTACACTAAGCCAAGGACTTTTCAGCTTCTCGCTCTGTCCTGCCAGCGGGCAGGCTGGGGGTGCAGCAAGAGCTGGGAGGGGACAGACTCAGGACAGCTGACCCAAACTGACCAAAGGTGTATTCCATACCATCTGATGTCATGCTAAACAATATATAGGGGTGGCTAGCCAGGGTAGGGGGCTGGCTGCTCAGGGATAGGCTGGGTATTGGTCAGCAGGTGGTGAGCAATTGCATTGTGCATCACTTATTTTGTACACACTATTATTATTATTATAATTATTATTATTTCCTATCTTAATAAACTGTCTTTATCTCAACCCATAGGCTTCACTTTCCCGTCTCTCCCCCTCATCCCAGAGAGTGAGGGGAGAGGGTGAGCGAACGGCTGTGAGGTGTTTAGCTGCCGGCTGGGTTAAACCACAACAGTATCTTATGTGTACTTCATAGTCAAATGTATTTATTTTCTGTTAAGTCGCAGAAACTCTGGTGACACAAGCAATGCTATTAACCACATATATAAAAGTATAATGAAAAATATTAAGTAATTTAAGTACGGATAGGAAAAGTACTCTGAGCAAATCCTCAGTGTGTCCCCCTTAACAGCCTCAGCTGAAACTTCAGTCCTTCCTCTGTGTCCATATTTTGGGGCTCTCTGAGAAACATATATGAGAGTCAATATCAACATGTATGCAACCCTATGGTGAGACTCCACCTCATCTATTTATGGTCTCCCAAGTGTTGCTGGCAATTAGATAATTTTGTGTCATTGGTCACTAAAGACTATAAAAGACAAAGACTCCATACCTGACAGCAAGTTCTTGAGTCACAAGGTACAGTATGGCAGGAGTAACCTGAGGGTAAATACCCCTGTATGCTATGCTTTCCCTTGTTAAGTCCAGCCCTGTTAGACTTTAAGAGACAGGCATCTCAGCTCAGTTAACTTTTCATCTGACTTGATATCACTTTGCAGCCTCTGAGTCCCTTCAGATATATCCTATAAATCCTAACACATCCATCTGCACTGCCCTTTTTTTTTTTTTTTTTTTGAAGAGACTAGTTTCATGTTTCATATTGTGAAAAGGACCTACCAAATTCCCACTTTGCATGTTTGCATGGCTGCTCCATGTCCCACACCCATTGACCCAAAATGTGTCACAGAAAATTCCCTCATTACAGGTGGAGTTTAAGTACAGCACTTCAACTTAAAACAAAACATTCCTGAATAATACAATGATAAACCTACTTCTAACACATGAATGTTACTGATCATCCTCTTCACAGCTCTACAGGGATTACATAGATGGCTATGAGATTTCTATATATAGTGGCACTGTTTTTAAGAAAAATCTGTCAGCTATTTCTCTGTTTAATAAAGACAAGACATTCTGCAACTCTTCACATCAAAAGATACAGCCCGCTGTTTCTTACGAGTCATGACTAAATGCATTATGTAGCTTGCATTCTCTTAAGCATGTAATTTGATCTCCAAGCATGAGCAACAGGTTTTCTATTTCAATCAGTAAACAATTGCTCTTTGAAAACATTCCAACCGATGTTTATTTGTACAATCTGTCCTTCAGCAGAGCCTTAGTTTGATGAAGTAAAAGATGTAACTCTAATAGCAAAGTGTCTAAAAACTGACAAAACATTATATTTGATCATGTGTGATGACTGCGCTAAGGAAATATGTAGTTTGGAAAGCTGATACAGCATCTCATTGAAATGACTGTCTTAAACGTTGCTTCTTTCTGAACTAACTAGTTGCTATCGCTGCAGTGAGAATTTTCTTCTTTAAATTACAAGGATCAGATTTCCAACTAAAAAGCATGAGTAATGTGCAGTCTGAATGAAAGAAAAATAAAACATTTTAGTTCAGAGTAGTTACTGTGGATATGTCTTTCCCTTGGGAAGAATGCTATGGGGTCCTTTTTTTCATTAGAGATGTCAAACATTGAATCAATATCAGTGCTGAGACCATGACTGGTGGGCTGACTGGGTGGGAACTTTTAGAGTAAGCAAACAAGATATTCCTTTTTGATTAGGACAACTTTGTTGCAATTAAGAATGCTACAAAGTAAAATTAAAATGAAAATAACCTGAAAGATCATATTCTAACTGAAAACCTGACTGCAGCTCTATAACCTTAAACATAGCAACAGAAACAACAGATTTGGACTTCCATGTAGGAGAGAAGAAAAAAAAAGGGGGTTCCAGTGGTCTTTCACTGTCTGTTTTATAACACCCTTGAGAATATCATTTTAATGCAAGTATCTAAATACACAATAGAAATTTCTTATAATTAATGAGTTAAGAAAATTTTTGATCTATCTTTTCAAAGCCCCACATCATTCTGCAGTGTTTACCCAAGTAAATATTTATTCATTATGGTCAAATGAATATCCAATTCCAGTGTAGAATTTTAGACACTTTCTTCAGGAAACAGTACCTCACACAGGCATGAGGATTGCACTGGTCAATGAGGTGTCTCAAAGCAAGGTATTTCAAGCCACCATGCCCTTCAGTGGATTTAGTTCCCTAAGTACAAATCATCACAAATCCCTGGCTTTTAATAAAGGTTAAAAAGAAAGGAAAAAAAAAAAAAAAAAAGTGTCCCTATCTCCATCTTCCATAATGAGAAAATATATTTTTGCTAACATTGTTATTTTTCCTTCTTTTCCTTTTACTAACTAAAACTGAGAAGAATATGACTGTATTTGTCCAAATATGTCTTATTATGTGGGTTTTTATTTCCTTGTTTCTTTGTTTCTTTGTTTCTTTTTTTTAAATTTTATCCCCTGGCTTATGCATTTGTATATTATTATGATACCTATTCTCAGTGACAGAACAGTGGTAGATTTAGTATATCTATATCTTCTCTGGATGTCCACAGTACAGTAAATTACCAATGCCCTTATATATCACAGCACCTTCATTGACGCAGACTTACAGACAAATCCCTGCTATGACCATAAACCTTATGGATACAGCCGTGCAATTTTGTCAAGTCTGTAAATCACCAACTAGATTCTGAAAGACAGTAACAAATATTTCATTCCCTAAAATGTTCTTTTATATTCAAAGGGACAACTGGTGGGGAAAAAAATAAATAATAATAAAAATAAATATTAAAAAAAAAAAAAACTTAGCTCCATATTTATTGACCAGCTACTTATTAGTTGTTCATTTCATTTTCATGCTCTGGGCCACCTTTACATTTATTCTTATGTCAGATACTGATTTATTTTGTTTTTCATGTATTCTATCTCTCAGTCATGGTACCTCAATAAAATAATATTTTCTTAATGTTTATTAAGGTTGGTTTTAAGGGCTTTTAAATTCCTTGGGTCAGGCTGTGCTTTGAGATCTGTATGGTACCAGACACCCTTAAGCCAACCACAGGACCCAGAGGCAAGTTTCTTCTGTCAGATGAGGAAGACAAACCAATTTTTTTATAGCCTGTAGCAAAATGTGTCCTAATCCACCTCAGAACTTTAATACTTCTTCAAAAATAAAAATATTAACTGTGTAGAGAAAGTTTATAACAGAGACTATTCAAATGAATCTAGCTCAAATACACAATGACTGTATAAATAAGTCATTGAGGAAGAAGACATACATTGCCTTTCAAATCTAAATTGCTATTTCAAGTACAGAACCAGTGTCTAAAATGTTAATTTCAGCCTATGACTTCTACTCTGCAGCCAATGTGAAGTGAACTCCTGGTTCCTGTCCAGTTTCTAATGGACAGGTGGCAACTACCCAAGAAAAGACAGCAACCACAATTGGAACCCTGGTGGGGAGTCATAGTAGTGGGACAAAGACTGAATTGGTCAAAAGAAAAAGTGATCTTCTCACCCCCTCCAAATAGTTCAGCTAAAGCAGGCCTGAAACAAATGGGCAAAGCACTATGGGAGAAGATTGTATTATGATTGTCCTGCCATCCTTTCTCTTTGTGAATAAAATGGGGAATTTGTTTTTCCAAAGCTGTCAATCTCACACCTTTCATGATTTGAGAAATAAAAAGAGAAATGTTGCTTACCAGATATGCCTGCTGTGACAGTGAGTGTTGCCAGTCACACGCTTGAGCTCTAGATCAAAACCAGGTGGCACAGCAAACTGTACTTAAACTTTGACCTTCAGTTCCACTTGGTTGCACAGCTTTTGCTTGGGAAAAGAAAAAAGAAAAAAAAAAAAAAAAAAAAAGGAAAGAGGGCAAAGAGGGGTAGGGAAGGATTGGAAGTAAATGCTTGTCACTCATTAAACTGATATTTTACCTCAACCTCAAGTATCTCTGTAGTGTGAATGTCCTCACAGAACACCAGTTGTAAAAGGAGTTTGGTAATGAAATTGTCTTCCAGATTCCAATATTACATTTTCTTTCCTCTGCTGTTTGAACAACAACAAGAAAAAAAAAAAATCTTAGAGAATGAGGAAAAATAAATTGATAAATCTTCCTAGCTACTATGAAGAAACAAAATGACTGCTGTGCAATGTCACAGCTAGTAATGCGTCAGATTTAACTGAAACAGCATTGAAAAATATCCAAACAGGAACCTTTCATGTCTGACTTCATAGGTCACTCACCCAAAGCTATGTGTTCTTTTTGTGAATCTCTCAGCTAAGTACTTCCAGCTAAAGTAGATCAAATACACAGAATGAGAAAAATCGACAAAGTACAAGACACTAGGATCATTCTAGAAATACCCCTTAGCTAGTATATTGTAACAGGCAGCACTGGATTAGTAGCAACATGGCAAAAAATCTTATTGAAATTTCAGTCTCTCTTACAACCAGGTTATATTTCAGATTTATCATTCTAGTTTGAAACATGATATCAAATTATGAGAGCACAGTGGATGTTTATTTGAGTTAAGAAAAACCCCAGACTCTCCACCTCCAGCAAAATGTAGCTCTGAAGTAGTTCAATGGCAACTACAGACCATGAACAAGCACAAGACATTGGAAAATACATTCAATGTCAGGAACTGTCCCATAATTTATTCTAAAATAGAGGAAATGGAAACTGGAAAAGATGCTTATTTTCATCTAATTATAATAAACAAATTATTGGTAATTTTATTTTATTATCATTTTATATAAAAATATAAAATATTTTAAAAATAAAATATAAATAAATGTATATAAATATATGATATATATTGTTAATATATAACATATATTATCTATATTATAGTATTACAGTTTATAAATATATATACACATTATTATTAAAGAAGAAGGAGAAGGAGAAGGAGAAGAAGAAGAAGAAGAAGAACAAGAAGATAGCTGCTTACAACTGCTCAGATGGACAGCATTCTGAATGTCTTATTTCTATTAAAAAATAAAAATAAAAGCACATATACTAAATATACTAAGAGTATCTACCACACCTAGAATTACTGCTATTGAAAAGGAATAAGAAATAATAATTTTCTACATTCTACACATGTATTTACATTCTTGCATATGGTTGCACCTCCAAAACTGCAAAGGATACACAGCAAAAATATTAAACCATATTAAAGCTTTGCAATATTGGGACTTTTAAAAGTTTTCTACATTGGCTAGGGTTGCTTTTTTATTTTATTATTTATTTTTCTTCTATCAACTTGTGTCCTTGTGGCCAGGAAGGCCAATGGTATCCTGGGGTGCATTCGGAATTGTGTTGCCAGCAGGCCAAGGGAGGTGATCCTCCCCCTCTACCCAGCCCTGGTGAGGCCACACCTGGAGTATTGAGTCCAGTTCTGGGCTCCCCAGTAAAAAAGGGACACAGAGCTACTGAAGCAAGCCCAGAGGAGGGCTACTAAGATGATTAGAGGTCTGGAGCACCTGTCATACAAGGACAGGCTGTGAGAGTTGGGCCAGAAATAACTTCCAGAAATTTTCTCTGGAAAAGAGAAGACTGAGGGGAGACCTCACCAATGTGTATAAATATCTGAGGGGAGGGTGTCAAAAGGATAGAGCCAGTCTCTTCTCAGTTGTGCCCAGTGAGAGGATGAGGGGACACAAGCACAAACTGAAGCACAGGATGTTCCAGCAGGATATGAGAGGGCACTTCTTTACTGTGAGGGTGACAGAGCACTGGAACAGGTTGCCCAGAGAGGTTGTGGAGTCTCCTTTGAAGATATTCAAAAACCACCTGGATGCTATCCTGTGCAGTGTGCTCTAAGTGATTCTGCTTGGCAGGAGGGTTGGACTATATGATCTTCAAAGGTCCCTTCCAACCTTGGCCATTCTGTGATTCTGTAACTGCTTCAGGTTGACTAAGAGATTCAGAAACAAACAAGGGTTCTGATTGTGTGTTGTTATTTTGATTGTGTGGGTTTGTTTTTTTTTTGGTTTGTTTCCCACTGTTCAATCCGTTAGTCTGTTGATAAGATTTGTTTGTAGACTTTTAATATTTTGTATTTAACAGATTTCTGTCATCTTTCTGGTTTAAGAAGAAATCACAAGAAAATGCCAGCCTATAACACTGCAACAAGTATAAGGGAGAGATACTGGTGTAAGAAGTCCACAGGACTGATTTTTTTTTTATACTACAAATCTGGATAACTCCATGATTTCAGAGAACTTATTTATCTATGACAATAGTGAAAGAAAAAATAATAAAAATAATAATAATAAAAAAAAAAACTCAGAATCTGGGCCACCAATTCTATTTGCCACAATTGAAAAGCTGACTCAAGCACAGAGGATTTTAAAAATCATATCACTTCAGTAAAGCAATGAAGAGGTAGAACAATTCATTGAGATCAATGGCTTTATTGTTTGCTTGTTGTTTTGTTGTTGTTGTTGTTGTTTTAATACTTAATTGAATTGCAACTGTTCATGTTTATCTCATATTACCTTCACTCACAAAGGTCACTCAGTGTTGGTTTACCTTGGCCTGGCACCATACTTACTTTACATACTTTTCTGCAATTATATGCCACTCACTGACTGGTTCATTTGCACATGACAAGTACTACAGTCCTGGGTAATGATATGTCCTAATAAATCAGTCATTCTCTGCTTTACTTTTTACTAGTTATATTTTCATTTTTTTAGCCTGTTTTTCTAAGGAAATAAGGCTTGCTTGATCATAGAATTATATAATGGCCTGGGTTGGAAGGGACCTCAGAGATCATCTAGTTCCAATCCCCTGCCATAGGCAGGGATGCCACCCTGATCAGGTTGCTCAGGGCTTCATCTATTCTGGTCTTGAACAACACCTCCAGGGATGAGGTATCCACAATTTCTCTGGGCAACCTGTTCCAGTGCCTCACCACCAAATGAGTAAAAAAATTCCTCCTAACCTCTAATCTAAATCTCCCCTCTTTTAGTTTAAAAGCATTCCCCCTCATCCTGCCAATATCTGATTGAGCAAAGAGTTGCTGTCCATCTTATTTATAAGGCCCTTTCAAGTACTGAAAGGTTGCCATGAGTTCCCCCCAGAGTTTTCTCTTTCATAGGCTGAACAGCCCCAGCTTTCTCAGCCTGTCTTTGTAGGATAGGTGCTCCAGTCCCTTGATCATCTTTGTGGCCTTCCTTTGGCCCCACTCTAACAGCTCCATATTCTTCATTGTTCATTCTGCCTGTTGACCCCCCTTATAACAAATTTGTAATCCACCAAACCACCAATCTACCATCTGAAACACAGGTTGGAATCTGAAGATAAATAACCATGAAAATTGTAAAAAATGTCTGGAATTAGATGCAGAAAAATCTGGAATTATTGCTCAGCCCAAAGGAGATGTAGACTGACCCACAGAGCAACAAGGAGCAAAGCTGGCCAGGGAGCACACCTTAAGTAGCAGCTTACCCACTGCAAATACTGTTGCTTGCTCAGAGGTGTGTGCCCCAGGGAACAGAAGAAAAATTATGAAGTTGGCAGTGTGTACGTAAAAGAATTAGGGTATGAATACAGATGAAAACAGGTTTCATTCATTCTTCTCTTCAGGAATAATTTCTATTTTTAAATCTTTATAAATATATATTGTCCAAAACCATACCATTCTGTCCCACTTGAGAAATCAAAACCTTCTTCTAACAGCTTTATGAGCAATCTTTTCTTTGCAATATGTTTTCCAACTGTACTCTTGTACAATTTCTGTAAATAACCTCTGAATCATAAAATAACTTTTCTTTATTAAAAAGTGAATATTTCATGTTTTTCTTGTTCATGCTATTGGCCTATTTCACAAAGAAAGTTCAAGTGATTGTACTTTAAAGCTTCCACATCTACACAGGTTTGTAACTGAGAACACTATTTTTCGAAAGAGAAGAGATCAGGTATTTTCAAACATTCCAGGCTATATTTGTAAAACCCTGTCTCCAAAGATCTGAGTGAAGTTGAGATTCATTACACAGTATTTCTATTACAAAAAGAAATATACCAGGCCTTCCTCTTTATTGAGATATCTTTATAGTTTTTTGTTTGGTTGGTTGGTTGGTTTGGTTTTGTATTTTTTTTTCTTTTATTTTAAGCATCTGGCAATATACAAAAAATAAAATAAAATAAAATAAAAAACCACTGGTTGTGTGCCACAGCTCCAGAGAATTTATTCTCTTTCTCTCACAGATGCTTCTTGCATTTATAAATTTTCATGTAATTTTCCAGTCTTTCTCAGCCTCAAGCCTTGGATAATTCACACCAGGTGTTTACCTGGTAGTGGTTGCTAGATTTGGGGTGAAGTTGCTGATCTGCAGTTAAACAGTCACTTATAAACATTTATTATTTCTTCTTGCTGACTTTCTTCCTGATCTTGTCCTATACAACATTCTTGATAAAAAATTACATTTCATGTATCTCAGCCACTTTAATTTAATGTAACTATGGAACGTAAAACTCTCCAGTAACAACCATAAATTGTTACCAAACATTGTAATTTTTTTAAACCAAATCAGATTTCATATGAAGTGACATTTGGCAACGTTGAAAATCTTCACTGTAGCTCAAGTGCGATTGTCAACTATGCATTTCCAGGTACAAGAAATGGCCTCATTTTATCAGAATAAATCAATTTTACCTATATTTCTCTCTGAAATAACACATGCAAACAAAACAATTTTTATGTCTCCATCTAGATATTTGCTGAACTGGTCTCTCCTACTGAAAAAGAGTATGCCTTTAAAAAAAAAGAGACATGCCTTTAGAAGGGGCAATATAAGTTTTCTTGTGCAGAATTTTTTCAGTTATTTAGAGCTACGTATCTTTATATTTTAGAATGTAGAAGTAGGAATGAGTTTTGTCCTTATGTTTGTCTGTATATGACCTTCTATTATAACTATTCATGCCTATATATAGTTAATAAGAGTTTTGTGGTTTAACCTGGCTGGCAGCTAAGCACCACCACACAGCCATTCACTCACCCTCCCTCTTCCCTCTCTGAGATGGGGGAGAGAAATGAGAAAACTGAAGCCTGTGGGTTGAGACAGACAATTTATTAGGACAGAAAATAAAATAAAATAATTATAATCATGTACAAAACAAGTGATGCACAATACAATTGCTCACCACCCACTGACCGATGCCCAGCCTATCCCCGAGCAGCCGGCACCCCCACCCCGGTTAGTCACCCCCATATATTGTTTAGCATGATGTCAGATGGTATGGAATACCCCTTTGGCCAGTTGTACTAGGTCTGGCTGGGAGGTTAACTTTCCCTGCAGCAGCCCATACAGTGCTGCACTCTGCACTTGTAGCTAGAACAGCAGTGGTATCACACCAGTGTTGTGTCTGCTGCTGAGAAGTGCTGGCACAGCATCAGGACTTTCTCTAACCCTCCTAGGGGGTGGGCAAAAAAGTGAGAAAGAAGCATCACCAGGGCAGCTGACCTAAACCAACCAAAGGGATATTCCATACCATATGATGTCACACTCAGTGATAAAAGGTGGAAAAGGGAAGAAGAGGGGAGGAGTGGGCTCTTGTTGCGAAAACTTCTGTCCTCCTCCCGAATACCAGCTACATGCGTTGAGGCCCTGCTTCAAGGACATGGTCAAGCATCGCTCATTTGTGGGAAGTAGAGAGTAATTTCTTTCCTCTGTACTTCCACATAGCCTTTCATATTCCCTTTCCCCCTCCCTCTTCCCCTTTCTCTTTTTATCTCTTTAGTTGAATTGTTTAATTAATAATAATATTTCCTTAATATTTTTTTCCCCTTTAATTAAATTATCCTTATCTCAGCCCATGAGTTGTTCTTTCCTTTACTTCTTCCCCTCCTCATCTGAGGTGGGGGAGTGAGAGAGCGGTTGTGGTGTTCAGCTGCCTAGCACGATAAAACCACCACACCAGTTTGGGTCAGCTATCCTGGGGCTGATGTTGTGACTATAAAGATTTTAAAGATTACAAAAGTCTAGACCCAAACAGAATTCTTCTGAGGACAATTACAGAGAAAGGTTGTGAGGAAGAAACATTGCATTAATTAGTATACTCCATGTTTTTTATTTTATTTTATTTTATTTTATTTGGGGAAAAGGATCAGGAAATTTATGTTAGTATCATAATTTTCATGATAGCTCAATGTAACTGTGGCAAGTGGACAATGCTAAATTTTGAGACTCTGGACTTTTTAATAAAACACTAATGAAAGACCTCCTCATTCAGTAAAGTAGCTAATAGCTTTCACTGTAATCAAGCTTGGACTGGAAAGATGTTGTTCTTCATATCTACATTACCTACATCAGGATTACCCTGACCAGCAGATGCTTCATCAGCAGAATTCCTAATAAGCTCTTTTGGAAAGAATATACTTGTTCTAGAAGCCCCGAAACTGTGAATGGCTGGCATAGATTTCAATACACTTCCTCTGTGTCGATAAATTTGTCTTAATCCCTGAATGACTCATCAGTCCAGAGGAAATTAGTTTGTATGATGACTTGAAAGTAGCATTTAGAATGCTGCTTATTACCAAGAACATTTATCTGTTTATTTACATAAACTAGTGCTTTTGAGAAATGAATAAATTTGACACACACTTTCAGGAAAAAAAAAAAGAAAAAAGAAAAAAGAAAAAAAAGAAACCACATCAACCTTTAAATTGTCTCATTTAGGAATGTATTTGTATTCTGAGAAATGTTGTTTATTTTTTTCTTAGTAGAGATTTTGTGTCATATCTAGTGATTTTGTCATTAACATGCTCACTAATACATTAATGGAAGTCTATTGTTCAAAGTGTTTCATCTTTTCATAATAATTCCATATTGTATCATTTGTATTCACTTTGGTGAACACTCCTTTTGATCTGCATCTTAACGCATTAATGATTTTGCTACAAACAACATTGTATTATGAGATTTTAATATTCTGTTAGCATATTTAAATGCTAATAATTCAAAGTTTATCAAATCACATGGCAAAAAGGTCAATAAATGAGCAGTCATAATACAGGGTTAGCAAAGCTATTAGAAAAATATGAAACTCATTAATGATCATTGTATCAGATACTTCTAAAGATGAAAAAATGACATGAGAATCTAGAAGTAGATTGTTAATTAATTGCATAGTTTTTGACTAAATATATTTCCAACAACAAATTATTAGATAGGGAAAATGACACTGCTTTTTTGGGTTTTTCTTTCATCCATACTGTGTGTAGTATTGAGATGATGGTCATTATTTTTAGGAATTGTATATTGTATCAGCCACGTTATAATACTTCCATGATAATCAATCCTTTTGTTTATGTAGTACCAGATAAATACAAGCCAATGAAATCATACTTCAGCTGGGCCTGTTTGAATGTAGGTAGCTAAAGATTATGAAAATCTTCTTGATCGTGAGGTTGAGCTTTTAAATTCTATTTTGTTCTATTTCTTTAAATGTAATCACTATGCAGATATAGAGGTAAAGGTTTTGGTTTTTTTCAATATTAATCTTTTTTTCAAATTATGCAACATGCCTATATGCTCTGGAGTTTTGGCAAATAAATAACTACAGAAACAAAAATACTGTTATTTCTTAAAAGAGATAAAAGAGAGCTATGAAATAATTTTAGATGATTATTGTACTTATAAAGAAATTATATTTGTTCTAAGGTAAGAGTATTTGCAGCTAGGCCTCTGAACCTGCAAGGTATTTTGCACCGTTTGACCTTTCTATTCACGCACTTCTCTTCTGACTCCAGCAGTAAGGGTTTCTGGTGTCAGGAGCTGCAAGCTTGCAAGACCAGAACCATCATCATGCACAAGGACCCAGAAGTATATAAAAAGGACACATAAACCCACAGATGTGAAATTATTACTGGTTAGATGGATCAGAGGAACTATTTGTTCTGGCACATACTTTCCCATAATTCTGATTTTCCAAGGTTTCAACCTTGGAACTTATCAGTGACTGTAAATGGTCACAGGAGTAATTCTTTTGCAAGGAAAGACATTACCTTTGCACGGGAAACAAAACCAAACCAAACAAAACAACAACAACAAAACAAACAAACAAAACAAAACAAACCAAACAAAAGTTTTTCTGGAAGCATATTCAAAGTGTTGCAGAATTTGCCATACTTTGTTTCATGCCTTCTATGATGTAAGTGAAAATTTAACTATTCTTCCTAATCACTTTCCCAAACTAATGCTCCCCATCTAACACAAGATTACAAACAACTACAACTAATTCACAAGTAGAAACTACTCTTCCATTTCACAGACTCTCTCTCTATTCAAGTCATGAGTTGCATCTTGAAATGCAACTGCACTCGAAGATAGCATTTCAAATTTCCGTAATTTAATCCTTGTTGTCCTTATATGTAGATCCATCCAAAGGTTCCCACTTTCTCTATCCATCAGATATTAGGTTCCCAACTACTCTATCAAGTGCATTCACCATAAGCCCCCATCTGTCTTTCAGCTCCCATTTGGACTTGAGGTCAATTTAACATCTGTCCACACTACGATATTAGGTATTCATTGCATCTTTCTATCAGGTGTATATATTTTTTGTTGCTAGGCTACCTGCTTTGGCAAGAAATTCCTCATTACCATCTAGAAACGACCTCATCAGTCTTTAAGTCATTGCTTAATATTCCTCTGCCACAACAGCTTTCAAACATATAAACACACTTTGGCAGCACGGATGCTGGAGCTGTACTTAAACTCCTGGGTGACTAATTTTGCCTCACCTGATATGTTAAAACCAGAAGAGTAATTTGAGACTGTGTAAACAGACTCAAGTTTGATTTAGACTGCCCTTAGACACACTATTCACTCCTTGGACACCTGGTCCCTCTGTATCTCAGTTTTATCCTTCCTCATCTTTGCATTAGAAGTGTTCAAGGAACATGGTCTTCAGTAGTACAGCAGGTCTAACACACTGGGAAGAAAATGAAGTCCAAGTTCCTCATAGGTTTCTACATAGTATTATCATTTAAATTCATAAAATAAAATAAAATAAAATAAATAAATAAAATAATAAAACAAAATAAATAAATCAGTTATTCACTGAGGTGTCAAGAATCCAAACCAGTCCTATCCGTTGGGATCGGTGAGTAGTTGCATATGAGCAAGACCTGCTGGGCTAGTGGCCTGTTAGCAAAACTAATACTTAATCTAACCTTGGTGTAATGTTTTGTCTATGACTCCTGAGCACAGCTTGTTTGGTTTTTGTTTGCTTGTTTTGTTTTTCTTTGCTTTGCTTTGCTATGCTTGGCTTTGCTTTGCTTCGTTTCCATGGATGATTGATGCCCAAAAGTGATCTTCCTGATTCCCAGTTCTTTCTCAAAAGACTTGGGAAATAAATTACTTTTAATAACATGACAAGCTGCAGTAGGACATGCAAAAACAACCTTGCATTCTGCTTTCCAGTAAGTTTTATGGAGAGCCTGGAGGCTGAAACATCAGCACTTTTTCCTTACCTTTCCTTTCCTTACCTTTTTGTCAAATGTCATAGAGCTTTTACTGCTGGGAACAAATCTAATAACATGCAAGAAAATGAAATCAAGGATTAAAATTTCACTCAAGCTAGTCTCAAATATATTTTATTTTGACAGTTCCCTTCCTTTATTCCTATTGCTTATTCAGTCACCTCGGTTCTCATTTTAGTTTGAATGTGTTTTCAGCTTAGCAGGATACTAAATGTTTCTGTTTGCACGTCTTTGTGCTTTTCCAAAGATTTAATTGAACTCCCATTTTTGGTACCACACGCTTGCCAGGTTTCTTGCATAACATAAACATTTTAAAACTTTCTGATTGTGCTTACTTTTGACTTGAATCTAATTACTGCTGTTGGACCTGGCCTTGTTTTTTCCCTTATTCATTCTTTGAAGTTATTCATTTCAGAGCATTTAAAAATCATACAATTAAATTGTCCAAGGAGCTTAGATGCTTGATTATTATTAGTCTTTTATTTTCTTCTGAAAACCCATGCAAGTAGTCCAGCTCTGTTTATTTGTATAATCTATTGAGCTGTGTGATCTATTTATGACATAATGGAAAAGCAGGCAAGAATGATGGGAGCCGTGTGCTTGGCAGTAGTTGTTGCAATCAATATTCCAGTCATGAACAAACTGTCAAAAATTAAGGATGCACAGAACTGTATTATTTTATCATGGGCTGGGTTATTTTCAAAGGAATCTGGGGGACTTAGAGGCCCAGCTCTCATCAAATTCTAATGGGAACTGGGAGTCAAATGCTATTGAGCTGCCTTCAAAAATAAAAAAATAAAAAAATCACAGCGTGGAGAATAATTTGATGAGGTCACCCAATCAAAATAGATTATACTATGATCTCTACACACAATTAAACAACTCATTTGGCTTAATTCTTCTCTTTTAAGAGCATTAAGAGAACAAAAATAAATTATATTTTTATTTTTGTAGGATTTCAAATTATGTTTTCCTATAAATGATCTGTTTGTTGTTTTTTTGTTTTTTTTTTTTCCTTTTATAGTCAAGTTATTTTTGTCATACTTTATCTGCATTTTACCACAGTCTCATATGAAAGTGACGAAAAATGCAACTGCTGATACAGACTGAAAAACTTGGGGGAAAAAAGCACGTGTGTAGTATGTATTCTGTGACTTTCACATTCTTCAGGCAATCATGGTAAAACAAAGGACCGTGATCAAATTTAGTGTTAGATTAAACAGCAAGTATCAATAGTTCTCAAACATTAATAAATTTTCATCTCTTCATATTATCTGTCAAGGCTTCCTTCAATAATGCATTGATATTTTTAATTTTGTGCAAATCTTTATCAAAGCCCTAAGTACATGCTGGGTTTCTGTATAATATAAATGGTGAAAAGAGGAAAGCTGGAGTGGCAAATATTCCACAAACTCAAGCATTTCCCCTGTCCTTATGCCACCCCAGGAGTGATGGTCAGCAAGCTGGCCTGACATCCTCCCTCTGAATCAGTGTTACTGTATTTCCTCATTAAGGCAGAGATCCATCTTCCCAACTCTTATTTCAGAACTATATAGGAAAATACTACAGCAATTTGAATCTTCACTCCACTCCTTCCAAAAGGCCAATTTTATTGAATGTGTTCACAGGTCCACATCCCTCCCTTTTCTTTCATGCAATTTCATAAAATGGTTGCATTTTTATTAAAGTGACTTGCCCATGGGCCAGGGTATGCAGCTGAGATTCTTCTCCTGTCATTTGTTTCACCTGACTTCAAGGTATGTAAAACTGAAAAATCAATTTGAAACTGAAGACCTTAATTACCAGTAAAGATAGATTAATAATGGTCTCTATTTCCTCTCTCTTTTTCCCTTCTCCAAGCATCCAATGGTGGTACTAGATACAGTAATTAGAAAACTCAGTGTAACAGTGAGGCAGTTTTCTTTTACAATGCAACCTTTGCTTTTATTGCTTCATGAAAGCATGACAAGGTCTATTAAAATGACATTAAAAGATGGGTTGCCCGAATGAATTACAGAATAGGTTTTAGACAACCTAAAGAAGAAAGTAGTGAACAAAATATGATTAAAATGTTGATATAATAAGGAGATAGAAAATGTAACTAGCAGCTTTTTGGTCAAACTATGTTTTTTTCCTTTTCTTTCGACTTTCCACCAGTTCAAAAGTTTTCTTTAAACATTTGAATATCTTTATAGATACGCAATTATGCATATATGCATATATGCACAAAAACACATACACCTCCTCAGTGGATTTGAAACAGCCTTTGTTCTAACACATTTTTCCTGTGATAATAAAATATATGTTTCCTGTTTTGTTAAAAAAATTACATATTCACAGAGAAGAGATATCTCAGAATATTATTTTATATGATGACAATAAAACAAATTTCCAAGAAAATATATCTTGTATCTCTGTGATTATTTTGTGCTCCTTGTCAAATTTCAATTTTATTATCAATAATCACTCCACAACTCTCACACTTTTATCACAAGCCATTTGTTTTCTTATGAGTGAATGTTTCTTAAACTTGAGATCTCATTAAAATCAATACCAATAACTTGCATCACTGATTTACAGAAAAAAAAAAAAATAGTAATACAAAGGAAAATAGATATATTTTTAACCAACTAAAAATGCTATATTTTTTTCTCTCCGCTTTTAACATTTCAAA
>CM021699.1:55997366-56044890 GCA_011074415.1 Stictonetta naevosa
AACCAACTAAAAATGCTATATTTTTTTCTCTCCGCTTAGAACATTTCAAAAGGTTACTGGAGCTGTTACTGGAGCTGTTACTGGAGCAGGTTACTGTTTTCCATTTAGTCTTTGAAACTCAAGTACCTTCCATTGGCACCCATGAAGACTGCAATACATTTTCAATCTGTTGAAAATAATTGTGTGGAAAAAGACATTCTGTTGCTCCCAGACATAATCCAATCAGTGTAATAGTTTCTGAGAAAGAAGGAACTATATTCGCATTTCATTCATGTAAAGAATGAGATAATAGAAGACTTTCATGGTAGACGAGCACCCTGCAGGTACAGCAGTTTGTTGCATAAGGTAAAATCTCTCTTAAATTGTACTCTTCCCCCAGACTTCAAATATACATATATACATATATATGTATATATATATATATATATAAAATAGAGTGAAACAGGAACTGGTGGGATTTTGCACCCCAGTAAGAATTTATCTTTTGCATGGCAGCTCTGATGTTCTGGGAGAACTTTCTGTAGTTCTTCTCTTTCTTTAATGAGGTAAAATTGACCTAAACAACAGATACCTGGGCCCTCACCATCAAACTTAGGTCATTATTTCCCAATCAGACCAAGAAAAAAAAAAATAAAACAAAAACAACCAAGGAAATTAATGTCTTGTCTCTTTTTGGTATTCTTTGTGCCCACCACCTTTGTGTGGTTTTCAGTTTTAATTGAAATTCTGTAACAGTGAGGTTCAAAGGTGGAGTGAATCTCAGCCAGTGTACTGTAGCAGCATTAGCAGCACTGCCAGAGAGGTGCGTTTTTTTGACAAAGAAAAACGTTCCTTTGCTTTTTATAGTACACCATTGTTATCAGTTTCCCTTTACTGTAGCAGGAAAGATAGCCGCCACTTTATGTTCAAATGCTGTGCCCATGACAGACCCTCTCAGGTGCTCATACCATTCCAAATCACATTCCTCCTGAGCTCTGAGACTGTTCACTTTCACTCTCTGCACAGACACAGCCAATTTGAGTAAGCTTGCATTAACAGACATCATTAAATTAAAAACTAGAAAAAATGTAGTTACAAATATTCAAACATGTTAGAGTAGTGAGTTTTTCAAAAAGTGGCGACTAGAGTTTTCTCTAACTTGACTTATCTGACCTTATGTGTGTTAAACAATTTTCATTCAAGAAATGCTAATGTTTAACTGGTTACATAATATTTATACACATATATACAAGCAACAGGAAAAGTATGAAGAAGGAAATGATTTAAAAAAATTTACATGTCTCAACATTACTAAGAAGCAAGAAATACTTCTTAGCAAGATTTATTAGCTTTTCCAAGCAATCTTGTACTTCTTTTTAAACTGTCTGCTCCCATATTTTGGATCTGTTCTAAACAGTTCTAAATAGACTATAGATATGTTGTATTTGCAAAGCCCCACTTTTATTATAGAAATAAATTATTAGTAGTATTTATTTGTTTTATTAATATGACTATCAGTATGGCCAGTCAGTCTCACCTATGTCCCTGGAAAGGTGTTAGAGCAGCTTGTTCTGGATGCCATCTCCAAGCAATTGGAAGAGAAGAAGCTTATGAGGAGTAGTCAGCATGGATTCAGCAAGGGGAAGTCGTGCTCGACCAATCTTGTTGCCTTCTATGATGGCATCACCAGCTGGGTAGATGGGGGGAGAGCGGTGGATGTCATCTACCTTGACTTTAGCAAGGCTTTTGATACTGTCTCCCATGACATCCTGATAGCAAAGCTGAGAAAGTGTGGGATAGAGGAGTGGATAGTAAGGTGGGTTGAGAACTGGCTGACTGGCCGAGCTCAGAGTGTGGTGATCGGCGGAGCAGAGTCTGGCTGGAGGCCTGTGACTAGCGGTGTTCCCTAGGGGTCGGTGCTTGGTCCGGTCTTGTTCAACGTCTTCATCGATGACCTTGATGAGGGAATAGTGTTTGCCCTCAGCAAGTATGCTGATGACACAAAGCTGGGAGGAGTGGCTGACATGCCAGAAGGCTGTGCTGCCATTCAGCGAGACCTGGACCGGCTGGAGAGATGGGCAGGAAGAAACCAGATGCGGTTTAATAAGAGCAAGTGTAGAGTCCTGCACCTGAGAAGGAACAACCGGAAGTATCAGTACAGGCTGGGGGACGACCTGCTGGAGAGGAGCTCTGCGGAGAAGGACCTGGGGGTCCCGGTGGACAACAGGTTGACCATGAGCCAGCAGTGTGCCCTGGTGGCCAAGAGGGCCAAGGGGATCCCGGCGTGCATTAAAAGGAGCGTGGCCAGCAGGTCAAAGGAGGTGATCCTCCCCCTGTATTATGCCCTGGTCAGGCATCACCTGGAGTACTGTGTCCAGTTCTGGGCTCCCCGGTACAAAAAAGACAAGGATCTCCTGGAAAGAGTCCAGCGGAGGGCCACAAATACGATACGGGGCCTGGAGCATCTTCCCTATGAAGAAAGGCTGAGAGACCTGGGTCTGTTCAGCCTGGAGAAGAGGAAACTTAGGGGGGATCTTATCAATGTCTATAAATATCTGAGGGGTGGGAGACAGAAGGATGTAGCTAACCTCAGTAGTTTGTGGGGATAAGACAAGGGGCAATGGTCGCAAGATAGAGCACAGGAAGTTCCGCACCAACATGTGAAATAACTTCTTCACAGTGAGGGTGACGGAGCACTGGAACAGGCTGCCTAGAGAGGTTGTGGAGTCTCCTTCTCTAGTGATATTCAAGGCCCATCTGGACATCTACCTGGGCAGCCTGTTCTGAGGAACCTGCTTTGCAGGGGGGTTGGACCCAATGATCTTTTGAGGTCCCTTCCAACCCCTTCAATTCTGTGATTCTGTGATTCTTTGATTCTATCAATGGCAGAGCTCATTTTACTCATCATTAAGTCTTTCTAGAAGAATAAAATCTGTGGTACAATGACATCTATAATATGGTGATAGTGCTTGTTCACTCACCTGTGTGATATGGTCCAAGCTAAAATGTATTTGTGGCTTCATGTGGCTCAAATAAGATCATATGAAGACTTCACATGAAGAGGAAAATGGTTTAGCAAAGCTTGAGATTTCACTGACCAATCCTCAAATCTAAAAGATTCTGAAAGAAAGCATAGAAATATTTCTGTTGTTTGTAACTCTCATACATTTATGAGACACGTGAGTAGCTCATGAAAGCTTTTGAGTACATAGAATGTTTATGATTTTTGGGTTGCCAGTTTTATGGAGATAATTTGAATTAAGTTTGGTTTATTGCATTGGATACATTTTTGAGGAGGCCATGCAGTAGACTTTAGAATAGTAAACATAAAAATTCACACTGAGGATAATTAATTCATTTCTTAAGTTGCTAGGAAGATAAGAATAAGTGGATTCCTGTCAAATGATCTTTATCTTATTTGTCAAGATAAAGCACAGTCCCAAAGCCATAAACAGATTGCAAAGGAGACATTTCCTTCTTACCCTTTCTTTCACACTTTCAAAGATCTTTGCAAATCTGTCCAACTAAATTAGAGCTTTTTGTTTTTCTCTTTATAAGCTAGCACATGGTAAATGGGAAAACCTTTAGTTTATGTATCAATATCTAGAAAACCTTTACATGTAAAGTAAGTTAATCTTAAGTGTTCTTTTAAAGATATATATACATATATATAAATAATATTCAAAAAATATATATGTATATAAATTATAGCTTTGTGGTAAGTTCTGCACACCATTTTGGGGGAGGAGTGAAGGGTTATTATTGTCATTTAAAGTTCCTTCCTGTTTTTGAGGCAATAATTTTTATCTTGTACTGCATAAATGTTAGTGATGGCTATTGAGATATATGGAAGTATTCCAGACAAAACTGAGCAGTTTTAAATTAAAACTTAATTTTAAATAATTTCAGAGAAAGTTGGATGCTTGAGCTAGAAAGGCAAAGATAAATGTTTTGTGTCTCAAAATTAAGTTCATGCTTCCTTTCTAGGGTAACTGGTCATGGGTGGTGATATTAATGTTACTTGTCTGTGTATCAGTCAAATCTGTTGGACTTAGACTGTAGTACATATTTTAGGCACTGGTCTGTAAACAGGATTGTTTTTGTCATGCTATTACATTTTTCTTACGTAGCTGATTTTATGAACAGTAGCACTTCCAGCTTTTCTGTTGGCAGCCTGACAATAGTGTTTACCATTTTTAGAGTAGCTACCTAATGAATTAATGTCTCTGACAGGAGACTATACATTTAAAGACTGTATATTGTTAGATTCGGTCTGGTTTTTTTAGAGGTAGGTATTACAAGTCACTTGTTTGCTCTTTGTAACAATGTAGTAGGGGTACTATCTCTCAGCAGGAAATCACAGCAGCTGCAATCCAGGAACCCTGGGTGCTCTTTGTTTAGTTCTTGTTAGCCTGAATGCCCGTATAGTGTGGTTGTTGGACAAAGGAGTTTTCGATCACCTTTGTGCATTGGTTAATCCTTGCAATATGCAGAAGCTCTGAAGTGGTGTGGTGATTTCACAGTAATTCTGCGAGACTTTTCTTTCCTTGTGGGAAGGAAACTTGTATTTGATGCTTAGACATGTCAAAAGTAGCCCAAGAAGTGAAAAGCACAGGACATCTGTGTGGTATCCCAGTACAGATTAGTTCACTTTTTAATTTACAAGTTGAACCTTAACTGAGGTGATCTGAAATACTTCTATCAATACATAAGGGCTTTTTTTCTGAGAGAGGGCTTTAAACTAGGTATGAAAGGGAATGGGGGGAAATGAAGCTTGATAGAGAGCAATCTCAGGGTACAGGGTGAGGGCAATGGCTCAACTCAAGTGCATCTACACCAATGCACGCAGCATGTGCAACAAGCAGGAGGAGTTGGCAGCCATTGCATGGCAGGCAAACTACGACCTAGTCAGTTTCACTGACGCATGGTGGGACCACTCCCACGACTGGAGTGCTGCAATGGATGGCTACAAACACTTCAGAAGGGACAGGCAACTAAGGAAGGATGGTGGTGTGGCTCTCTATATTAGAGAGTGCTGGGATGCTATTGACATCGGGGTTGGGAATGAAAAGGTAGAATCCCTGTGGATAAGGATCGGGGGTTGGCCAACAAGGCAGACATCCTGGTGGGGGTCTGTTATAGACCACCAAACCAGGATGAAGAGAAGGATGAGGCGTTCTGTAAGCAGCTGGCGGAAGTCGCTCAATTGCCAGTACTTGTCCTCATGGGTGACTTTAACTTCCTGGACATATGCTGGAAATACAATATAGTCCTGAGGTTCCTGGTCTAGGAACTAGGAGGTTCCTGGAGTGTGTGGAAGACAGTTTCCTGACTCAGCTTGTCAGTGAGCCTACCATAGGGGGTGTTCCGCTAGACCTGCTGTTCATGAACAGAGAAGGCCTAGTGGGAGATGTGGTAGTAGGGAGTTGTCTTGGGCAAAGTGACCATGACATGGTAGAGTTCTTTATTCTTGGTGAAGTCAGGAGGGGGGTCAGTAAAACTGCTACCCTGGGCTTCCGGAGGGAAGACTATGAATTGTTCAGGACACTGGTAGGGAGGGTCCCTTGGGATTCAATCCTGAAGGGCAGAGGGGTCCAGGAAGGCTGGGCACTCCTCAGGAAGGAAGTATTAAAGGTGTAAGAGCTGTCCCCATGTGCTGTAAGGTGAGCTGTCAGGGAAGAAGACTGGTGTGGCTGAGCAGGGAACTTTTGCTGTGTGTCTGGGAGAAAAAAAAAGAGGTTATGTCCAGTGAAAGAAGGGGCAGGCAACTCAGGAAGAGTACAAGGAAGTTGCCAGCATATGTAGAGAAAAAATCAGGAAGGCCAAAGCTCAGTACGAGCTCAACCTGGCCACTACGATTAAGGATAACAAAAATGTTTTTATAAATATATTAATGGCAAGAGAAAGGCCAAAGAGAATCTTCATTCTTTACTGGACTACTTAAGGATAAGGAGAAGGCTGAGGTTCTTAACACCTTCTTTGAATCTGTCTTTACTAGCCAGACCACTTATCCTCAAGGTACTCAGCCTCCTGACTTGAAAGTCTTGGATGGGGAGCAGAAGAACCCCTGCACAGTTCAGGTGGAAACAGAGACCTGTTGCTCCACCTGGACTGTCACACATCCATGGGACCAGATGGGATCCACCCAAGGGTGCTGAGGGAGTCAGTGGATGTGATTGCTGAGTTGCTTTCCATCATCTATCAGTGGTCATGGTCATCCAGAGAGGTCCCAGATGACTGGAGACTCGCTAATGGGATGCCCATCTATAAGAAAGGTAATAAAGAGGACCCTTCAAACTACAGGCCTGTCAGCCTGACCTTGATGCCAGGAGAGGTGATGAAGCAGGTCATCTTGAATGCAATCACACAGCATATGCAAGACAACCTGGGTATCAGGCCCAGCTAGCATGGGTTCATGAAAGGCAGGTCCTGCCTGACCAACCTCATTTCCTTCTGTGACCAGGTGACCCACCTGGAGGATAGGGGAAAGCCTGCTGACGTAGTCTACCTAGACTTCAGGAAGGCCTTTGACATTGTCTCCCATAGTATCCTCCTGGAGAAGCTGCCAGACCATGGCTTGGACAGGTACACTCTTTTCTGGGTTAAAAACTGGCTGGAAAGCTGGGCCCAGAGAGTGGTGGTGAATGGAGTGAAATTCAGCTGGAGACCGGTCACCAGTGGTGTTCCCCAGGGGTCAGTGTTGGAGCCCATCCTCTTTAATATTTTCATTGATGACTTGGATGAGGGAATTGAGTGCACCCTCAGTAAGTTTACAGATGACACCGATTTGGGGGGAAGTGTCAATCTGCCAGAGGGTAGGCAGGCCCTGCAGAGGGACATGGACAGGATGGGTCGATGGGCAGAGGCCAATGGGATAAGGTTCAACATGGATAAGTGCCAGGTCCTGCGCTTTGGTCACAACAACCCCATGCAGCGCTACAGGCTTGGGGCACAGTGGCTGGAAAGCCGTGCACAGGAGAAGGATCTGGGGATGCTGACTGATGCTTGCCTGAACATGATCTGGCAGTGTACCCAGGTGGCCAAGAAGGCCAACGGCATACTGGCTTGTATCAGGAATAGCATAGCCAGCAGGACCCTGGAGGTGATCATCCCCCTGTACTCTGCTCTGATGGGGCCGCACCTTGAGTACTGTGTTCAGTTTGGGGCCTCTCAGTACAAGAAGGATGTTGAGGCCCTGGAACATGTTCAGAGAAGGGCTACGAAGCTGGTGAAGGGCCTGGAGTACGAGTCCTGTGGGAGCAGCTGAGGGAAGTAGGATTGTTTAGTCTGGAGAAGAGGAGGCTCAGGGGAGAAATTATTGATCTCTACACCTACCTGAGAGGAGTTTGTGAGGAGCTGGGGGTTGGTCTCTTTTCACAGGTAACTAGTGATAGGACTAGAGGGAATGGCCTCAAGTTGCGTCAGGGCAAGTTTAGGTTGGAAATTAGACATTTCTTCTCAGAAAGAGCAGTCAGGCATTGGAATGGGTTGCCCAGGGAAGTGGGCATCACCATCCCTGGGGGTGTTTAAGGAAAGGTTGGATGTGGTGCTTAGGGACATGGTTTAGTGGGTGACACTGGTAGTAGGGTGATGGTTGGACCAGATGATCTTGGAGGTCTTTTCCAACTTTAATGATTCTATGATTCTATGTACTCCTTTTAAAATTGTATATGTATTTAATTAGTCCTTGCATATACCTTCATGTCCCAATATCAATTTTGCAACATTTAAACAAAATAAATTAATTAATTACGAAATTAAACAGCCATACATTTTCACATTTCTCACATACAAAGCTCCAGCCAATATGTTCTATGCCTTCTATTTCTAACATATTTGAGGTTAGGTATCTTTATGACCAGTTACTGCACTATTGTTCTCATTAATTAAGAAAAACTCTTCACCCTTTTCAGTCTCCCTTTACCTCCCCAAAATTTTTCTTCTTTAAGTGGCATCCTATTGAAATACAGGGCTGTCAACCTCTTCTTCCTTCTTGTTGAAGATAATTTTCTGTCACAGGTACTGAGTGAGTCAAACAGGAAAGGTACACTCCTGGATCTGTGGTTTGAGAATGGGAAAGGCCTTGTGGGAGAGGTGACAGTAGGTGGCTGTCTTGGCCACAGTGATCATGAATCAGTTGAGTTCAAAATTTTTGGTGTAAGTAGAAAAAAGGTCAGTAGAGTTGCCACCATAGCCTTTCAGAGAGCAAACGTTAAGCTTCTCAGGGAGCTAGTTAGCAGTGTCCACAACAAATCTGCTCTAACAGGTTTAGGGGTCCATGAGAGCTGGTCACTTTTCAAGAATCAACTTTTAAAGGCCCAGGAGCAGGTAATCCCACTGTGCCACAAGTGAAGCAAGTGAGGAAGAAGGTCAGCCTGGATGAACAGGCAACTCCTCCTGGAATCAGCGCAGAATAAGAAAATATATGATCTCTGGAAGCAAGGTCTAGCTTCACAGGGAGAGTACAGCACTGCAATTCACACCTGTAGGGAGGAAACAAGAAAAGCTAAAGCCCAGTTAGAGTATACACTGGCCACTGTGGTGTCACACACACACACAAAAACAAACAAACAAACAAACAAACAAAAAACAATTTTCAAGTATATCAACAGCAGAAGGAGGTCAAAGGAAAACATTGGACAAATACTTGACGCAGGTGGCCACCTAACAAGTAAGGAGAAGGAAAAGATGGAGGTTTTTATTGCCATTTTTTTGCCTCAGTATTTAAAGAGACACTTGGACCATGCCTACATGAATGTGCTATGGCATGTTTTCAGTCCTGTTCTTCTCTTGAAAGTAATATATGAAACAAAATAACTATGACTGAGGAATGAAAACAAAATGCCCCACTGTTTTTCAATATTTTCCATGTTTCTATTTAAGAATAAAATTTCTGGATCAGAACATCTTACAATGAATTCAAAGAAGCACCATGTGCAAAAAAGAGTGGCACATATCTCTAGATTTACTGTTTTTGACAGATAATTACTTATCATAAGAATACAAGATCCTTTGGGATTTTTGAGGAAGGGAATTATTTTTCTTGGTGTTCACCAATTTAAATATATAAAATTACATCTTTCTTGATGCAGACTATCATTTGAAGAGGCCTGTATGTTTAGAAAGAAGTCACTCTGAATTCTAAATTGGTTGCCTAACCCATCAATGGACACTACATGTACTGAATTTCCATGTATTACCTGCTTATGTAGTGTGAAGCATGTCCTAGTCCCAGCAGGATGCGTATGGCAAGCATCAATGAGTGACAGGGTCAGAAACAAGATTCTGCAAATAGCTGCATGAGCCCTGACTGCCTGCATAAAACATCTTCTTCCAGGTGTTTATGCAGAGGCTGCAACAGCTAGCAATTATGTCCTGCATTCTGTGGAAGAAACGGGGAGAGCTAACATTGCATACCACACAGGAACACAGACAACAGCACAAACTTTTAACTTCAACACCTCCTGTTAGAATATCCAAATGTACCTGGTGGTGACATTGCAATGACTTGTGTTCCTGCAAGGGCAAAATTCAAATACTGGCATGTTTAGAAGAGCTCTGAACTGTCTGTCAATTAATGCATGGGAAAGTTCGTTGGGCCTAATTAATGCATTAATTAATATTTTGTCTGTGCTTAGAGCTATGTATTTAGAGTGAAAACAGCAAAGCTTCATAAGAGAGGAGGGAGTTATTCTACTGGAAGATGTAAGTCTACAAGGTTCTGAAAAGTACAGGTTTTGAAGGGATAGTGTTGTGTATTAGAAAACAGGGAAAAGCATTAGATTTGGATGTGTCCCACTTACTTATTTCTTTCCCTTGCTCTGTACTAGTTGGGCTATTTACATGAAAACAACATTTTTGTTCCTTAAGAATTCATCTGCTGCTTGTTCCCTGCCTGAAGTCAACATAATGTTATGTTTGTGAAATTTTAATCACCTCTACTGCAAACAATTATGAAATTATAAACAGAAGATTATGACTTCAAGTGGCATCTAAGTGGCAGGAGCTGATGAACTCTTAAAAGCAAAGATCCTGTTATAATGCAAATACTTCCAGTAATGAAGAAAAAGAAACAAAAATCATGTCAAAAATCTAAATATGAGCATCTGAATTATACACAGCAGTGGGTCTTTCAGAGAGGGTAATGGCAATTGAAATAATTTCATAATAAACTTATAAAGTCATGCTAGCAATTACTGTATCTGTAATTCTTTTTTATTAGTAGGATATTTTTTTTTAATAAAACAAAATCTTACCACATCTTGCCACTTTTTTGAAGATAATCTTGTCCTTTTCTGTAGATAGCATGTGTGTTTCACAACTCTTATTTTTTTATGGCAGTTGCATCCAAGACAAGCAAGGCATTCATGGTTTATACTACAGCATCTCTCTCCTTCCAGTTGAACAGTACTGAGGAAGTCAGGAGCAACCCTGAAATGTTCAGCTTCATGGAAACCAACAGAAGAGGCCAGCCAGCTTATGTGTGTGCAAAATAGTTCACAACAGCACAAGTGCTCTCTGAAATACCTCTTCACCTCAGCTATTGCTGGCAGAGGGAATGGTTCTTCACCAGAGTTGTTCTTTTATTTCTAAGGTAGGACATAGAAAAGCGTTTGACACCAGTCTACCTTCTCAAAGAGTTAGAGTTATACTTCATCAGATGTACAATCACTATTCTCTGTTTCACTGTTTTTCCTTGTAGGAAAGATTGCATGTGTTCTGCTTAGCATATCTGTGCAGGTTGCATTGATATCACTCTCCTAACTGATAACTGATTAACAATAATGGTCAGCTTAGTGATGGCACTGTTCAGAAAGACCTGCTGTTCTCATGCATGTTGTAGATTTGGACTTCTTCGGGAATCCCTGGCACATCCTGACACTTGGATACTTGGAATCCAACTACATCCTGATACTTGGAGTGCTGTTTGTTCCCAGTATGCTCTCTGAATTGTACTCAGCTTCTCAGACTCTAGCTGAATTTTTACAACCTTGCTGAATTATAGGTAACTTTAGGGACCACTGCACAAGATTCCTCAAATTTTGCTTTATTTTTTGTAGTGTGCTTTAAATTCTGGTAGCTGGGCAGGTGGCCTGAGAGAACATTTCACAAATTGCACTCACTGCTGCCAAAGTAATGGGAGAACAATAACAGCTGCATACATCTGAAGCATTGGAATAGGCTGCCCTGGGATATAGTGGAGCCGCCATCTCTGGAGGCATTTAAGAGATGTGTGAATGTAGCACTAAAGGACATTGTTTAATGGTGGGACTCAATAGGTCATGTTGATGGTGGGACCTGATGACCTTGAAGGTCTTTTGCAAACTAGATGATTCTATGATTCTATGATTCTAAAGTCACTGTGTCCAGTGATCTAGTCCGTTAAAGATGATTTGGCTCAGGACTGAAGTGCAGCCCATTTTCTAGGTCTGGTTGTAGCCAAAGTTAAATCACTGAGAGAAACCTAAACTAATCTCAGTTCTTCATGTCAGAAGATAATGTCTGGACCACTGAAGTCCTGGTACACACATAATAACTTGAAAGATGAAGTATCCATAAAGTAGGATAGAGGTGAGACTAAGGATATGGCAGATATTACCCACATTTAACAGACTGATTTTTTTATGATGGCATTGTAATCAGGTGAAAACAGAGGTTTCTTCAGGATTTCATCCTGAGAAAATGGCTGATAATGGTTAGATGATGGGGTTTGGGTATTTTTAATGGTTAGATGACAAGGTTTGGGTATTTTTACTTGGCTATTGGGTATTTTTAATGGTTAGATGACAAGGTTTGGGTATTTTTACTTGGCTATTTGAAGTTTCAGTTACTTTAAACACATAATTTTGTGCCACGTGGTGAGAGCAACAGAGGCTTCATAACCAGCTTCCAAATGCTAACAACGGGTATTCAGTGATTTTTTTCACTTTGAAGGGCTAGCATAAGGTTCAGTATGACTGTACTTTGTCATTAATATTTCCTACCTTGTTTGAAGTCCCATCCTCCAGGGCAAATAAATGCATAAAAATTTAATGTTTCACTATTTAAGTATATTTCTAGCTGTGTACCACAGAGAAAATCTTGAATATATTACCAATATGTGTTTTGAAAATACCTAAAACAGAAATCTAATAAAACAGAATTACTTTTCAAAATCTCACAGAACTTCTATCTCCAAAATTTGTTTCAGTGTTAGGCTGCTGAGATCAAAGACAATGGAATTTCAATCTCATTTACATAATGATTTGAAGGATTTTGTGGAATTTAAACAGATTCTTTACTACATCAAATTTGCCTTTAATTGATATATTTAGTAGATCTTATCTAATCAAAACCATCTGCAAAGAGCATGTATTTGAAAGCACATGCCATTACACTATGTAAACTCTTAATTCAGCTATAAAACTGTTTAGAACTCTGTATCTTATTGTGTTTTCTATGAAAATATATACCTAAAAGAAGTTTAACAACTGTCATTTACATCTTATATATTCTTCCTGAAAAGCTTCCCCATAAAACTAACAGAGCTAGAGAAAGAAACTGTTCCAGCTTTGGTCATAGACTAGACAGTGTTTTTTATATTCTTGTTGCTCAGCCTTGTAATTGAATGAGAATTCTTACAGGTTGGTATTAAGTCAATAGACCATACGAGAAAATCGGCTTCAAAAATATTCTTCCTTAACTGCTAATGCTTAATATAAATATATATATATACCCTCTGAGGATATAGAAATCAGAAAGTTAAATAAAATATATTAATCTTAAATACATTTACAAGTCATGAATTTAGGGACCTAACTCAATATGACACTTTAATTTGGCACTTAACAATACTGCTTGCATGCATGTGTGTGGTTGTTGTTTGTTTGTTTGTTTTTAAGGGGTCTATTTAAATATAATGCAAGGTTGTTTTGTTGTTGTTATTGCTATTGTTTTGCTTTATTTTTAAAGATCAGTGAAATTCCTCCAGAAATACAGAAGGTCAAGAAGAACTTCTTGAGATATAGAAGTATAAAATATACAGACATATAATACCAACTTTCAAAGTGTCTTTTCCTAGTGCTCTCTGTAGAAATAAATGAATGTATAATGTATATAGATTTTGTATAGAAAGACATTAACATTTTCAATCAGTTTCCCATTTAGAACACTAGAAGAGATAACAAATAGACTACTACTTCTAAATGTAGTGATAGTGGCACTTTTGGGATTCTAGCATTACCTAATGATTCTCACCTTTTTTACCATAACTGCTTCATTTTCTCTTCTAAGGTCATATAGTGTACAAGCTGAGTTTTTAATAATTTTACTGTGTTTGTAATATTAGAATGATGTTTTAATGAGGACTCAAGTAGTAAAGAGATAGCAGGCCAACTATTTTCTCTGAGACACTTACCAATTTGAGATATACAACAAAGGATATTATGGTATTTTTTTCCAATCTCAGTCTTTTCTGAATGTTATTGAAACCTACAAATGCTACACTGTAATTGTAAAGCAATAAGCTTATTTCATTCTCTGCTGCAGGAAACAACCAGTGCGCTGTAACTGACATATTCTCTATTATCCCTGTTTAGTGTCTCCAGCCAAAAAACAACAACAGCAGTTCATCCTTGGTCAGGTCCCAGTTGGGACTATGTAATTACCATTATGGTGGATCAGAGGCAATTAATTTTATTTCTCTTGCTTTAAAAAACAACAATCAAAAAGGGTAAATGGTGAAGCTTTTAATGCCAAAATGAAATACAATCCAACACGGTGGTTACCTAATTAAAATAAAAAAAATGTCAAGCAACAGAAAAGTTAAAATAGTACTACCTCAGCTGGCTTACAGTTGCAAAATGTTATGAGGAACAACACCAGCTTATACAATCTAAAGATCTCTTGCAGGTTCCCAGCAGTTCAGGTATTCAGGCATTGCTATTATTATTTTTTATTATTATTATTATTATTATTAATTCAAGTAATCACAAAGAACTGCCTTTTCTACTACAGCAAGCTTTGTTGCTTGATTGTTCTTATTCAAATCTTCAACTAGGAGGAGGAGGATGTAGCCTTGTACAGGTATGTGTTGTAATGGCTATCATTCCCCATCCAACATGTTTCCAGGCTCAGAATGCATTTTGTTTTCAAAATAAGAAAACCACCATTTTAATAAATCCTGCTATGAAGTCAGTCATCACACACCTAATTTGCCATATGTATGAGTTGCAAATTAATTTGGACAATATGTAAGTTATATCCCTTCAAATGTACAATGAATTTTATACAGAAAAACATAGTGTTCATGAAGAGGAGATAATACACAGAAGGCAATAGTTACTCATGATGCGCATTAAGATTGTTGAGTAAGCTGTCAGAGATAAACATCAAATTTTTGTCTGTCCTCAGTGAGTTCCCAGCAGAGAAATAAAGCCTCCTTAAAAGTCAGTCAAGATTGACTTGCTTTCTTTCAAAAACAATGTGCAAAAAATAATGTGCTCTATTGGTAAGTGGATGGTAGGTTTGTTAGCTACTTTTCAAAGAAAGAGAGATTCTAAAATATGTGACAGGATCTTAGATATAACATGTTATGTTCCAATATCCTTAGAAACAATGAACTCCTTAATCTGACAGTAAAAGTATATGCCAGTTCTGATCCATTATGGTGCTCTTGAAAAGGAAACTGAGATTAAAATGATGTGCATGCTTTCCTAAATAATCCATTTCTATTTAGATAACAAACCTCTCTTAACATCTAAAACTTTTATCTCATTTCTTCGAAACTGAATCGGCTTGTCAATAAACTCTTGAAAGCGTGAATTGACTCAGGCTATTTCAGAAGAAGTTTATGGTGGGATAAACACGTACAAAATATGAGACAGGGTTAGATTAGATTATATTACATAACTAATACATTTAGTATTTTTTCCCACTTTTTATTTTTAAGTTTTTGCTTTTTGTTTTTATTGGATGCATTTTTTAGTATTATCTGAAGTCAGCCAAATGAACACAGGGATTCTTACACTATACACTAACATTTCAGGCTTCAGGATTTTTTTTTTAAACCTCCAGTACTGGGAGTCATGCATTTGCCTTACTACCTGACATCACCTAGACAAGGCAAATAACCAAGTGCATACTAGTCAGATATCCTACAGTGACTCATCTAAAGGCTCTTACTTCATGCCCTCCCTTGTTATGGAGACCCATGTTAGCAAGGGCAGCATAGATCATCTTTCACTTTAAAAAGTGAAGTGCCGCACTGGTAGCAATGTCTGGCATTCAGGAAGATAGAGTAGTAGAGGAGTTACACCATGCTGTTGCAGTTAGGGAATGTGTCCCCCAGCCAGGGCCAGCACAAGGAATAAGACATCCTTTTCACTCCTAAACTTGTACCTTTCCTGCTGTGCAACACTCACCCATTATACAGCCCAGGACCCGGGATACCACCAATAAATAGATGATACAGCATGTGGATAAGTCCTTTTATTAAACTGTAGCATGCAGCTTTAACACATAAGACAGTGCACTAACTCTCAGACTCAAGACTTCAGAAAATTAGGAGCACTGTAAGAACAATGGTGCTTGCAATCTTACATTTAAGTTATGAGGTGTAATATTACTCATGCAATATAAGTATAAAGGTTAAGTTGGACTGAAAATCAAGGTCTTAAATTCATTAGTGCTGGTGTTCCACTTACTACATCTGTTTTACATTGGCATAACACCAGTAGGTTTTCATCAGAACATTTTCCTGTACATCAGAGCAGAGAGGAACATATTCTAAGTACACATTTAGAACCACGGCCAAAGGCAGGGGGAAGGGTTTGGGAGCCACTCAGTGCTCAGCGTACAATAACAACCATCAGGAAAATCTCCCAATACTTTTTTTTTTTTTCTTCTTCCAATAAAGGCTAATACATGTTTAAAACAAGCCTATTAAATTACAGAAATCAGAAGTTATGTATATATGTTCCTTCCACACATAAAAAATATTTATTATCAAAGCACACATTAACCTGAGCAATCATTTGCATAATAAGAGGGAGTGATATAGAGGTGGATTGAGGTGGACTGTTTTGGCCTGCCTTACTTATGCATCTCTGGGTAAACAACTTTATATTTTACGAATGGCTTCAGTTTAGGTTTTGTTTTATATGGTACACCAAACATCTGCACTCTAACCGTCATTTGTGCAGTATACCTCTATGGATCTTGGCAGAAATATTGAGAAACAAAATACACAAATGCTTTGAAAATAATATGCGATCTCAATTTCTAACTATTCGGTTGTTATTTATTTATTTGTTTTATTTATTTATTTATTATTTCAAGAAAATGCTTCAGGATTCTGTTACAATCTGCCTTTCTGTTCCTAGAGCAGCACATCCAATACTGACAGGCTGGCTAAATACCAGCCTACCAGGAGAGGAATCTACTTAATTGCCTGGATTGTGGCTTCATAAAACAGCTTTCACACCTTAGGCTGGACTACTTTGCATCTGTGGCTGTCAGGTTTCTGGCTTACAAATGGAGAAATCAGCTGCTCCTGTTCCTTAAAGAATACCCAAGGGTACCAAACCTCATGCATAAAGTCAAAACATACAATCCGATTTCCGTACAGAATAAGAACATATTTCATTAATAAGAACTTCTCTAAATGACAGTACCTATTTTTTTTCCACTATTTATATACAGAAGATACCATAACGTGATACTAGAAAGGAATTACATCAGGCTTCTAGCCAAAATTAAGATCACACTAATTTTATAGCCATTCTCATTATATGTTCAGTTATGTCATCTGCGTCCATTCAGACTTTTTACTAACTCCATTTTGAGTAGCATGTTTGAATTGTTTCTATTTTTAATAAACAAAAGGTATTATGAAAAGCCTGTCTCATGGCAGCATCTATTGAAAAAATAAAAAAATAAAAAAATAAAAAAATCTCAGTCAACCAAAAACCATGCCTTTCACATCTGAGCATCAGCACAGTTGATAGGTGTGGAGAAGGACAACCTTGTTGTTCTATAAGCCACTGATTATTTTACCACCATATAATTTCCCATTTAAACACGGATTTGAGTGAAATGAAATTAATTTCTTTATAGTAAACATGAATGTTAAATAACTACAAAGTTCCAAATATTTTTAAAGGTGATTGCTCTGTTTATAAATCATAGAAGAGGTCTGTTGGCATCATATGTCCTATTAAGAAAATAAAAAGAAAAAAAATATCTCTGTGTGACCTACTTTCCTTTTGCCATGCAAGTTATTTTTCAAATAGAAGATTGTATACTTTTCTGCATTTAAAAGATATTACTGTATTCAAAAAACAGTAAAGATGATGAGTTAATCTCTAAAATAATTAAATATGCTGGAAGTATTTTTTTTTCTACCTTAGATTCTAAATCAAAGTCCATCACTTTTTGTGAATCAAATGTTTTCCATACAAAATCAATATCAATAACAAAATCCTCACTGATTTTGCAGCACTTTTCATAATTATCTTCAGATATCAGAATTTTTCCTGTACATTATTAATTCAACTCTTGTTTATGTGCATAGGTGATACAATCTTTAATTAAGTAATTACCTGGTATTTTTTCAACACAGTGCATGAGATGATTGGTTCTCTTTTCATGAACAGCTTATCAATATTTCTTCTTATCCTCCCATTTATTTTGTAATTCTGACCTTATTTATTCCAATTTCTTTTCACTAAACAGAATAATTGTTACTCAATAGACTTCTTTGATATTGCTGTCAGCATAGTAGGGCTCAAAGGTGAATAATTAATTTTTGCAATAACCTAAGTAGATAAAATCTTTGGAGAATGAAGACCTAGAGAAAAACTGCTGTCTGGTGAAAAGTGAAAGTCTTTTCAAATGTATGAACAAATTTTAAATATTTTTCTATTTTTGTAACATTTCACCAAAGCAGTTTAGCTGGACAATAGTTCAGGTTCAAAGGGAAAGATCACAAATATAAAGGGGTTCACTCTTTTGGAAGAGGGAAAATGTGACTCAAACAAACCCAAATTGTGTAGAAACAACTCTAGCTACTAAACCATCATATAAAAGAAGTATGACATAACCATCATTGCTGTTTGAAGAGAAAAATTTCAGTCATCTGAAAACAAAGGCAGTTTCAGGCAGCCGCAGTGATACAAGCTGTAGACAAATGCACGCCAAACTGAGCCCTAGAATATCCGGAGCAGAAGCTATAAGGAAAACTGTGTGGAAAAACAAATTTAAATGTTAATTCTTAAAATTTTCAACTGTTTTTGAAATTTTAGGACAGAAATTAATGAAAGGATTAACTTGACTACAACAGAAGACTAGCTCCTGATATAATATGACAGTAAGTATAAACCAAGCATTTAAGTGTTTTTTCCGTCACTAGATGAATGTTTTAAATTCAGCAGAGCCTAGTGTGAAACAACAGAGGTACAAATATATCTGTATGTCTTTCTTTCTTCAAGATTCTTTAAGCTGAAATGAAGAGCAGAATGCCTTCAAGTAAAAGCAACGCATAGGGGTATATCACTGATTTTCCTTGTCTGTTTCTACAGAGTTCCTGGCTATCTTCACATCATCTTTGGGAAAACATAGTTCTAGGTCTCAAGTCCTGAACTAGTCATTTCTTCATCACTCAGAGTAACCTGAAAAAAAATAAAATAAAAAAAATTAAAAAAGGAACAATTTCACTACCTTGATGACTGACAGTGGTTCTCAAAATTTAAAATGTGTAAGGAAAGAAGTTGAAATGTTTTCTGAAAGTTATGTCTCCTACTACTTGTGTTCCATTTTGCTTATATTATTTGGAAATTTAAACATGGAAATTTCAGAAGCCAAAGGTCAGGTTTTATATATGTGCCTCATTTATTTTGTAGTGACCAGTTCTAAAAGGCCAGCAGCTATTTTTATCCAATGAACACCAACCAAAACCCTGGGGAAGTAAAACGTCCAGTGAAATACAATGAAATTTATACCTTGTAGCAGCTCTAGCTGCTGTGAGGACAAAAAACTTAGTTTCCACTTAGGCAAAAAGAAGTAAATCTTATTGATTTCCAACAGCAAAAGCAGAATTAAGTGAAGGTCTAGAAGGAAAATAAATTCTTATATGTATGCTGCACATGGTACTTCCAGATTTTCAGACAATTGGCTTCTATGGATCACCAACTTGACAGTATGTTAATCATGCAGCTTTGAGCCATAAGGATACACGGGGGGAGGATAGAATCAATGAAGCTATA
Organism: Stictonetta naevosa; assembly: GCA_011074415.1. Classification (NCBI taxonomy): domain Eukaryota; kingdom Metazoa; phylum Chordata; class Aves; order Anseriformes; family Anatidae; genus Stictonetta; species Stictonetta naevosa. Next base: position 56,016,587 of record CM021699.1, read on the forward strand.
GTTTATGCACAGGTTATCTTTAGTTTAGTGAGAAATCAACAAACTGTACATTTGAATTCTTCTGCTCTGAATCTACTTTGGTCTTAAAAAAAAAAAAAAGCATTACAAGTCAGTTTTCTTTCCCTTTATTCTCACAACTTGACAGACTGAAGAAAATGAAAAACAGAAAATGTCTATTTTCCCTTCCTCTTTTTCTTTTTCAATTTCTTCTATAAAAGGGAAAAATGAAAGCCCAATAAATATAGCTGAGGGAATGATGCCTGAGTTGTTGCTACACTGCACATATTCTTATAGCCTTCTAAATCGTAAAATGTTAACAGCAAAACTAAATCTTGACATGTTGATAGCTAAAACCATACTGCAATATGGCACATCAATTGCCTGTTATGTTTTTGAGGACCAAAAAATATTCTCTTCTGTACCATTAACATAAATCAAACTGGTTAAATCATTTTAATACTTCAGGTGCCTTTTTTTTCCTCAGATGGCACAATGGTTGATGTCAGTGCTGGTGGCGCGGGAAAGGGTGAAGAAGAGGGGAAGGGAAATCACATAGACTGTAGATTTGCAGAAGGGTTCTGTACACAAATCAAGTTCAATAGGCTTGTCAGATGAACATTTCACATTAAACAAAATAATAACCTGTCATATGATTTTAAACAGCTTCTTTTTTTTTCTTTTCCTTTTTTCTTTTTTTTTTTTTTCCATCAGGTTTCAGAAGAGCCATGCAGAGTTTTAAGTACAGTATCACAGCTGAATTTCTCAAACTAAGAGTAAAAACCTTCTTACCCTTGGTCCTTGCCAGATGTCGATTTTGACAGGAGTAAAATTACCAAGTTTTTCTAAAACCTCAAAGTAGGTTAATTATAGATAACACAAAACAAAGAAATAAGTAGAAACAAAATCTCTAATTCTGAAGCCCTGGAAAATTACAGCACACAAGTAACATTTCCTGACCCAGAAAAAATGTATGCATTAAATAAATAGGAAAAAAAAAAAAAAAAAAAAAAAAAAAAACACTACAACATGGCCAATTGATATTTGCCTGCCTTGGATGTTTGGAGGTCTAAATCTCATTCCTTAAGTAGCCAAGTTAGGACCTCAGCATCCTCTCTGCTAACCAACCCTAACTGATTTCTCTCAAAGCAGCTCTATCCAGTCTCTGATAAATTTTTAAGTCTCTGTTGATGGTAAAAGCTCTTGCTGGAATTCCTCTACTCAGAGAAGGAATGGAGCTCATAAAATCGCAGGGTTCATTCAAGGTAATCTCTCTGTGAACTTGTTTTTTCATAAGAAATTCTGTTTCATGAGCTGACTCAATTTCAGAACACTAAAACTGTAATTAATGGAAATGGAGTGACTAGACCTCATTTGCCTGATGACTGCACAGTCCACCTGGTGCCCGTACTTATACTAGGGTTTGCTGCTGTGTTCAAACATGATTATTTGGGTTGGCAGTTAAGATACATGGGTTCATTTCTGCCATTCTTTATATATAAATTTGATGTTTGTTTTACCGCCTGTGCCTCAGTTACTCCTGACTGTACAAAATGCTGAAAGGAAAATAAATAAATAAATAGATTGAATCTCTAAGTTTTGTGGGTTTTTGCATAGGGTGCATAGGGATATTCTTGTTGTAGATACCAAGCATAATTATGGTGTTTATAGCTAATTCTCTTTGTATCATAAGGTATTACAAAACTGTTATTAAAGACTATATTTCTCAGTGTCTTTAAGAAACTAGTTTCTGAACCTGTTCATATTGAATTTGACAGCATTTTTTCCACTAAATTCATTGGTTTATGATCACAGCTTAATGCATATAATTCTTTGAGTCTGTTCTTGGTATAGCAAAGAGTTTTCATTGTATTTTAGTCTTCTTTCATTGTAATATTCAGGTTATAGTTAATGTATCATTAAATAAAACAGTAAATATATAACTACATTCAGAATAACTCAGAGTAAGATTTACTATAAGATACTATTACAGAAACAGTGTATATTTGTACATGAAAGAGAATTCAGAGAACTATTTGTTAAAAGAGTACCTCAAGTTTTCAATCTCACTTTATAAATTACATTCAGGATCGACAGCTCATTAACAACTCATTATGGATACTGAATATTACACAAACAGATGCAGTGCAGCAGAGGACACAAAAACTGAATTAATGAAAGGGAAAACATGGAGATATTTTTTCAGTTGAAGAATATGACTTCATTAATCCTATTTGGGTTCTTTTCTCTGCATTTAAATTGTTGCAAACAGATACAGTGATAATTATCACTTCTCAATACCCACAGAAAAATGAATATGGTGCACGTAGATAACAGACCAGCTGTATAAACAGGCAGTGCCTGCTTTTCCACAGACTAACAGATTTAGGAATTACAAATTAATTAGTAAAATTCTACAAAAGTGGGTAATAATGAAACAGGAATTCAGTAACTGTTTTTGTTTCATCTGTATAACAAACTCAGTAACCTTCATAGTGCAGCCTAGGAAATATTACTGCTTTGTAGCATTGACAATTCTCAGAAAGTTACAGTGATAACCAACCCATGATTAACAGAAAGGTAAGAAAACAAGGATACCATTCAATCTGCATCTTTCAATTGTTCAGTTCCACAGGTATTGTTATTTTTTAGGTCCATCAGATCAGACACAGAGTGATAGCTCCAGAGGATGAAGGTTAACACATATTCCCCATGTTCTAGTACAATTTCAAAGGAGGTGTTGGTACTGTATACAACCTTGTATTACACAGTTGCACAATCACTTAACTGTACAATAGGATCAAGAACTCTTGTCACACAATAACATTGATACTCAGATTATTTAAATTAGGAGAATTGATTAATATTAACCTTTTGTTCTTCTGCAGTAATTTGAGTAACATTTAAGTATGAACTAGTCCTTATTCAAAGCTGACTTCTTTAAAATAATCCAGGAATAAGCACAGAAAACACAGAGAAAAGAAAAGTTTATATTTCTATCTACTAAGTAAGGAATTAGAAACATTTAACAGTTATGTGTGTTTTGTGTCTTAGAGATTCTCGTCATGTTAAGTTTCTGTCCACACAAAGTACTGAAGGAGACATTTGGACAAGCAGAAAGGACAGGATTATGTGTTAATTTTCCTCTGGGAATTTCTGGATGGATTTAACCTCTTTGAAACTCAGTTCTCCTAGATTTGGAGTCTTCTAAATTTTCCCTGTGTCAGTTCTAGCTCCATGCTGTCAATAGCAAATTCAAAATTCAGCATTGTCATGTCGCATTGTCATGTCAAAGCTGGAAAAATTAATACCCACTCACAGGCTTCCAGAAGGCTCTTTTACCTCCAAAATAAAAGACATAACAAGAACTGTCCAAAGCATATGTCAAGAAAAGTAAAAAAAAAAAAAAAAAAAAAAATTCTAAAAAAAATTCTAATAAAACTAGGCAAACCTACATTTATTTTAATTAATTCATTACTTTCATCATTATTACATGCAAATATAAGTGAAGCTATCTGCTGTAATCCCCCTTGTTTCAAGAATGAAATGCTTGTGTAAAACATAGAATCATTGAACTTTTAGGTTGGAAAGGGCCTCTAAGACTATCAAGTCTAACCATTAACCTAGCACTGCCAAGTCTACCACTAAACAGCAACAAGTATTTTAAATAGTTCCAGGGGGATGGTGATTCAACTGCTTCCTTGGGTAGCCTGTACCAATGCTTCACAACCCTTTCACAGCTAATAAAGTTTTCCTAATATCCAACTTATACCTCTCCTGATGCAACTTGAATCCATTTCCACTTGTCCTATTGTTTGCTGTTTGGGAAAAGAAACTAACCTTCACACACTACAACGTCCTTTGTGGTACTTGTGGAGAGTAAAAAAGTTCTTCCCCAAGCCTTCTTTTCTCTAGGCTAAATAAACCCAGTTCCCTCATCTGCTCTTCATAACACTTGTTCTCTAAACCCTTCACCAGCTTTGTCAACTGTCTTTGGACATGCTCCCATACCTCAATGTCCTTCTTGTAGTGAGTGGCCCAAAACTGAACACAGTATTTGAGTTGTGGCCTCACAAGAGCTGAGTATAGGGGGACAATCACTTCTCTAGTCCTGCTACCACACTATTTCTGATACAAGCTAGGATGTTGTTGGTCTTGGCCACCTGAGCACACTGCTTGCTCATATTCAGCCACCTATTAACCAATACACTCCCTTTTCTCTGGAAAGCTTTTCAGCCACTCCTCCTCAAGCCTGTAGTCATGACCAAGCACTTAGCCTTGTTGAATGTTATGCAGTTAGACTCATCCATTGACCCAGACTATCCAAATCCTTCTGTAGAGCCTTCCTACCCTCAAGCAGTGGATAGGAACCACTCAACGTTCTTGCCTAACTTGGTAACTTGTTGTTATCTGCAAAATTACTGAGGGTGCACTTGATCCCCTCATCCAGATCAATGATAGATATTAATGAGAACTGGCCCCACTACAGAGCCCTGGGGGGACACCACCTGCAACTGGCCTCAAATTGGATTTAACTCCATTCATCATAACTCTGAGCCCAGACATCCATCAGGTTTTTGTAGTTGTTGTGGGTTTTTTGTTTGTATTGCAAAGAAGGCAATAAGTACCTCAGCCTTTTTCTCTTCCATCACCACTATTCCTCCCACATCCAATAAAGGATGGAGATTCTCCTTAGTCCTCCTTTAGTTGTTGTCATGGTTCTGTCTGGGGTAGATTTAATTTTCTTTATAGAGGCTCACATAATACTGTGTTTTGGATTATTCTTTTTTTTTTTTTTTATGAAAATCACAGAATCACAGAATCACAGAATATTAGGGACTGGAAGGGACCTTGAAAGATCATCTAGTCCAGTCCTCCTGCCAAAGCAGGAACACCTAAGTCATGTCACACAGGCACACATCCAGGCAGGTTTTGGAAGTCTCCAGAGAAGGAGACTCCCCAACACCCTGGGCAGCCTGTTCCAGTGTTCTGTCACCCTCACTGTAAAAAAGTTTTGTATCATATTTAAGTGGAACCTCCTGTGTTCCACCTTGCACCATTGCCCCTTGTGCTATCATTGGATATCACTGAGAAGAGCCTGGCTCCATCCTCTTGACACTCACCTTTTACATATTTATAAATGTTAATAAGTTCACCCCTCAGTCTCCTCTTCTCCAAGCTAAAGAGACCCAGCTCCTTCAACTTTTCCTCGTAAGGGAGATGCTCCACTCCCTTAATCATCCTCATGGCTCTGCTCTGGACTCTTTCAGGCAGTTCCCTGTCCTTCTTGAACTGAGAGGCCCAGAACTGGATGCAATATGCTAGATGTGGTCTCAACAAGGCAGAACAGAGGGGGAGGAGAACCTCTCTCGACCTACTAAACAAACACCTTCTGATACACTAGATACAGGACTCCAACTCAACTCTGTCCCATTAACCACAACCCTCTGGCTTCTTCCCTTCAGCCAGTTTACAGTCCACCTCACTACCCAATCATCCAGACCACACTTTCTCAGTTTAGCTGTGAGGATGCTGTGGGAGACGGTGTCAAAGGCTTTACTGAAATCAAGATAGACCACGTCCACTGCCTTTCTATTATCTATCCCCCTGGTTATATCCTCATAAAAGGCTATCAGGTTGGTCAAGCATGACTTCCCATTGGTGAAGCCATGTTGACTTCCCCTAATGACCCTTTTATCCTTGGAATGACTACAGACAATGCCAAGGATAAGTTGTTCAATCACCTTACCAGGAACCAGAGGTGAGGCTGACTGGTCTATCTTCCTGGGTCATCTTCCTCCCTTTGATGAGGGTCAACTCTGCATATTGGGCCATCTGTTCCTCTCAAAAGGGAATCTCCTACTGCAATTACCGTTCTTTCTTTCTTTCTTTTCAGAGGCAGTCTTGAAGGGTGGTTTCAGCTGCCTCTTCCTGTGTGACCTCATAGGCGGGCCTTCCACTACCTCTCCTTCAAGAGCCAGGGCCTCAAACATATTATGGAGGGGCACCTGGGGAAGCGAGGTAGGTGGGAAGGGGGTTGCCCATGACGCCAAACTGGGACTCATTTCCAACCCTCCTCATCTTTTTGGTCCCCTCCCTCTGCCCAACAGCAAAATGGCAGGGGCTCCACTACACTCTGGGGGGCATCCCCCCCTGGCAAGTGGAATGCTCCCTCTCTGGCACACCAGGGAGTTACCCCACCATTCAGTCTCCTGCTCATATGCCCTGATGCTCCTTAGTCTCTCTACCTCCTCGTTGAGCTCAGCCACCACGTAGAGCAGACCTTCCACCTGAGAACAGGCGGTCTCCCCACTCCCCTCCTCCCCAGCAGTGACAGGCTCAGGCACTCCCTGCAGCCAGAGGCCTGAACAGCCACGTCTCTGGGCAGGACCTCCATCTGGGTCGCCACAGCATTTTTTGAGTGAGCTCTCTGCCTAGTGGACACCATGATAGGTGTGTGATCTCACAGACTGCCAATATTTGACTCAGAGCTCTCGCGCCCTGCCACACCAGATGCACACCAGTGCACAGGTGCTGTTGTCCCCTCCCTGCTCACGTTGCTGCCCTCCCGGAGGCTCTTTCTAGGCAGAGGGCATGGGCGCAGTCACAATTGCCCTGGCAACACCCACTCCCTGTCAGCCTCTCTTGAGAGAGCTGGTGGGTGCGGCCTGGTCACCCTGCTGTCCTGGGCCACCCTTGGTGAAGCAAGGGCCCAAGTTCTCCCTGTAATCCATGGTCAGGCGCTGTGGCTGTGGCTGCACCGGCTCTGAGGCGACCAACCTTGACTGCTCTCAATATAGTGGTAAATTAAAAAAAAACTTGAAATAGTGGTAATAACACACCAATAGTGGTTAATAATACTAGTGTTTTTAGTTTTTGCAGAGCAGTGCTTACACAGAGCCAAGGACTTTTCTACTTCTTATGCTGCCCTGCCAGCAAAGAAGCTAGGGATGCAGAAGAAACTGGGAGGGGACACAGGTAGGACAGCTGAAGCAGAATGACCAAAGGGATATTCTATACCATATGGTATCATGCTAAGAAGCTGGGGTAAAGAAGGAGAAAAAGGGGGGACATTCAGGGTGGTGCAGATTTTCTTCACAAGAAACTGTACACATGATAAGCCCTGCTTTCCTGGAAGTGGATGAACATCTGCCTGCTGATGGGAAGCAACAAATGAATTCATTGTTTTGCTTTGCCTGTGCACATGGCTTTTGCTGTACCTAGTAAACTGTATCTCAGCCCATGAGTTATCACACTTACCTTGCTGATTCTCTCCCCCATCCCACCTAGGCAGAGTGAGAGAGCGCTTGTGTAGTACTTAACTGCCTCCCGTGGTTAAACAGCAACAGTTGCTAATGTATTGATAGAAGAATTTTTTATTGTCTTTAATAAGATTTAATAAGCCAGATTAAGTTCTATAGTCGGGCTTTGGCCCTTGTAAATTTTCACTCTGCACTGCCTAACAAAATCTTTGTAGCCCTTCTGAGTGGACTGCCCCTTATTAGAAAGGTTATAAATTCTCTTTTTCCTCCTGAGTTCTAGCCAAAGCTCTCTGTTCAGCCAGGCTGGTTTTTTGTGTGTGTTTGTTTGTTTGTTTTTGTTGTTGTATTTGTTTGTTTTTCTACACTGGCTCATCTTTCAGCACATAAGAATGGCCTGCTAGTCCGCCTTCATAAAATCATCATAGTTTGGGTTGGAAGGGACCTTAGAGGTCATTCAACTCCAACCCCCCTGTCATAGACAGGGATGACACCCAGTAGAACACGTTGGCTAAGGCCCCATCCAGCCTGGCCTTGAAAACCTCCAGGGATGGGGAATCCACAGCTTCTCTAGGCAACCTGCTCCAGTGCCTCACTACCGTTACAGTGAAGAATTTCCTCCTAATGTCTACTCTAAATTTACCCTCTGTTATTTTAAGACCATTCCCCCTTGTCCTATCATTATCTACCTAAGAAAAGAGTCCCTCTCCATTGTTTTTATAAGACCCCTTTAAGTACTGAAAGGCCACAGTGAGGTCTCTCCAGAGCCTTCTCTTCTCCAGGCTCAACATCCCCAGTTCTCTCAGACTTTTTTAACAGGAAGTTCCATCCCTATGATCATCTTTGTAGTCCTCTGGACTCTCTCTAACAGGTCCATATCTTTCTTGTGCTGGGGGCCTGTTTTGGTTTAACCCGGCTGGCAGCTAAACACCACACAGCCATTTGCTCACCCTCCCCCCTCCCTCTCCGGGATGGGGGAGAGAAACAGGAAAGTGAAGCCTGTGGGTTGAGATAAAGATATAAAATAGTAATAATAATAATGTGTACAAACAAATGATGCACAATGCAATTGCTCACCACCCGCTGACTGATGCCCAGCCCAACCCCAAGCAGCCGGCCCCCCACCCCAGCTAGCCACCCCTATATATTGTTTAGCATGACGTCAGATGGTATGGAATACCCCTTTGGCCAGTTTGGGTCAGCTGTCCTGGGTCTGTCCCCTCCCAGCTCTTGCTGCACCCCCAGCCTGCCCGCTGGCAGGACAGAGTGAGAAGCTGAAAAGTCCTTGGCTTAGTGTAAGCATTGCTCTGCAGCAATTAAAGCATCAGTGTGCTATCAGCACCCTTCTCATCCTAATCCAAAACATAGCACCCTACCAGCTACTAGGAGGAAAAATAACTCTGTCCTAACTGAAACCGGGACAGGGCCCCAAACCTGGATGCAGTACTCCAGGTGGGGCCTCACAAGAGCAGAGTAGAGGGGGACAATGACCTCCTGGCCACACATCTTTTGATGCAGGCCAGGATGCAGTTGGCCTTCTGGGCTGCAAGCACACTCTGCTGCCTCATATTGAGACTTTTGTCTACCAGAATCCCCAAGTCTCAATCAGCTTGGTGTTGTCTTCAAACTTGGTGAAGGTGCATTCAATCCCATTGTCTATGTCACTGATAAAGTTATTGAAAAGCACCAGTCTCAAGACAGACCCCTGAGGGACATTGTTCATCACCAGCCTCCACCTGGACATAGAACCATTGACCACTAATTTCTGGGTACAGACACTGAGCCAATTCCTTTCCACTGAATGGTCCACCCTGAAAATCCATACCTGTCCAATTTAGAAATTGTATGTCATGTAGAACTGTGTCAAAAGCCTTATAGAAGTCCAAGTCGATGATATCGGTCAGTCTTCCTGTGTCTACTGATGCAGTCACTCCATCACAGGCCACCAGATTGGAGGATCTGTTCCATGATTTTGCCAGGCGCAGAGGTGAAGGTCACTGGTCTGTAGTTCCCTGGGTCTTTATTGCTACTCTTTTTAAAAATGGGAGTGATGTTTCCCTTTTTACAGTCACTGTGGACTTTGTCTGACTGCCATGATTTTTCAAATATAATTAAGAGTGGCTTGGCAACTACACCAAACAATTTCCTCAGGATCCTGGGATGCATGTCATCAGGCCTCATAAACTTGTAGTTGTTGAGCTGCATCAAGAGGTCCCAAACTTGCTCTTTACTTACAGTTGTAGGGACTCTGCTCTCCTACCCTCCATCTAGAGTTTTGGGGACTCAAGAGATTTGGGAAGCTTGACCACCAATGAAGACCAAGGCAAAGAAGTTGTTAAGTACCTCTGCCTTCCCCACGTCTGTTGTTACCAGTACTCTGTCTTCATTTGTCAGAGCTGATACACACTCCCTAGTCTTTCTTTTTTGGCCAATGCATCTGTAGAACTTCTTTTTATTCTTTGCATCTGTTGCCAAGTTTAGTTCTGTCAATGCCTTGGCTTTCTCGACCTTATCCCTGCACATCCGAGCAGCATTTCTGTACTCTTCCCAGGGCACATGGCCCTGTTTCCAATGTCTGTGCATTTCTTTCTTTTGCCCAAGTTTGACCAGCAGATCCTTGTTCAGCCATGCTGTTTTCCGACCTTCCCTGCTTGATTGATTACATATGGGAATAGAGAGCTCTCTCTAAGAATCATAGAATCATTAAGGTTGGAAAAGACCTTCAGGATCATCTGGTCCAACCATCACCCTACTATCAATGTCACCCACTAAACTATGTCCCTAAACACCAGGTCCAACCTTTCGTTGGACTACCCCAGGGACGGTGTTACCAGCTCTGATCACATCTTCTGTCCCTAAGGACACTGTCCCATGGGATCTCATCCACTAATTCTTTGAACAGCTGGAAGTTTGTTCTTCTAAAGTTCAGGGTCCTGACTTTGCTCTTAGCCAGCCCTATATCTCCCAAGATCACAAACTCAACCAGGGCATGGTTACTGCAACCCAGGCTTCCTTTTACCCTCTTCAATGAGCTCTTCCGCATTGATGAGCACCAGGTCTAGTAACGCTTTTCCTCTGGTTGGTTTGTCTAATAGCTGGACCAAGAAGTTGTCCTCAATACACTCCAGGAATCTCCTGGATTGCTTACCACATGCCATTTAGCTTTCCCAGAAGACATCCAGGTGGTTGAAATCCCCCAGGAGGATGAGAGCCTGTGAGCGTGATGCTTCTTTTAGTTGGAGCATGAAAGCCTCATCAACACACTCCCCTTAATCAGGCAGCCTGTAGTAGACTCCAGCCATAAGGTGTCCTTTGTTGGTCCAGTCCTTAATTTTTATGCACAGGTTCTCATCCTGCTCTTGGCTGTTTCTTAGAGACAGCTCTTCCCAATCTATCCATTTGTTAACATAGAGGGCAACACCCCCACCCTTTCTTCCCCGCCTATCTCTTCTGTAAAATTGTAGCCCTCTATTCCAATGATCCAGCTGTGTGATTCATCCCACCTTATTTCTGTGATAGGAATTAGATCATAGTTTTCTGAGTGCACCATGGCTTCCTACTCCTCCTGCTTGTTTCGTGTGCTGTATGCATTGGTGTAAAGGCACTTCAGCTGGGCTATGGGCCACGTCACCTTTTCAGAGGAGTCCGTCCTAATTCTTATGGGATGATTCACAGGTGTTTCCCTGTTTTCTTCTAAAGCATTGGCATTCAGTGATTCTTTTGTGTCAATTACAGGTACATCCCCTTCCTCCACTGAATCTAATTTAAAGCCCTGATAATGAGTCTAACCAGCTTGCTGTCCAAAATGCTCTTGCCCCACTAGGCCAGGTGTGCCTCATCCCATGCCAGAATACCCGGTCTCTCAAAAACACACCTGAGATCATAGCCTTGAAGATTTCCTTCTTGAAAAGTGTCGAGCCTTCCTGGATTCCTTTGCCCTTAAGGACTGCCTCCCATGGGACTCCGTCAATCAGTCTCCTAAGCAGGTCAAAGTCTGCCCTCTGGAAGTTCAGGGTGGCAGTACTGCTAAGCCCCCTCCTTACTTTTCTACGAGTGGAAAACCCTAATAATTCATGATCACTATGCTCAAGACGGCCTCCAACCCTCACATCACCCACTAGTCCTTCTCTGTTCACAAGTAAAAGGTCCAGTGGGGCAACTTCACTATTTGGTTCACTCACTAGCTGTCAGGAAGTTATCTTCCACATACTCTAGAAACCTTCTAGACTGTTTCCTTTCTTCTGTATTGTATTTCTAGCAAACATCTTGTAAGTCCCCCACAAGAAAAAAGACTAGAAATTGTGAGCCTTCTCCCAGCTGCTTATAAAATATTTCTTCTGCCCCTTCATCCTGGTTGGGAAGTCTAAAAGACTCTCAGCATGACATCTTCCTTGTTGACCTTCCCTCTGACTAATACCCATGATCACTCAACTCCATTGTCACCATCATTAAGCTGAAAACACTCCATAACATACAATGTTATGCCACAGCCTCTCCTTACTAGACTATCCCTTCTGAAGAGTTTATAACCATCCATTGCAGCAGTCCAGTTTTGTGAGTCATTGCACCGTGTTTCTGGATGGCAATTACATCATAGTTTTCCTGCTCACAAATAAATAAATAAATAAATAGATAAATAAATAAATAATGTCCCGAAGTCCCAATTTATGTATGTTTAAACTTCATTTATTTTAATGAACCCTGGTTGTCACATTCTAATTGGTGTCAAAATGGAGACAGTCACTGGGAATTAAAGCTTTGATGAATATCTCAGTCTGGCCACACAATGATTTAGAAAATTTTTTATTTTTCCCCACCACAGTTCTCAAGGTATTTATGAAAAATGCAGGTATGGACTTGGAACTATCAAATGCAAATCTTTTAAGTTTTTTGTTCTTCCCAGAAAACCATGAAAATGTGTGCATTTGGTACTGAAAATGTTTATTGCTGAAGTTTCCTGAAAAGAGCTACAGCAAAAAGAGGTGTTGATAATTTTTAATAACATAAGAGCATTCACTTCTTTTCCCTTAAAATTCCAGAATTCCTCTGCCCATTCTAAAAAGCCTTTGCAAGCAGATTTCTTTGTAGTGATTCATATATTTCTCCATTCAAGATTAGGTCAGCATTGTTGTTCTTAATTGCTATCTTCAGTGATAACTAAATCTTGTAAGTCATTCTTACATATGTATACCAGGATGAAGTTTAGAAAACCGATTTCAATCTAAAATTAACACAGAACTTTTAGCAAGTTTGTTTATCTATTTTTTATTTTCAATGGGCATTTTTTTTCCGATATGTGCTGCAACATAAATTAAAGGGGGAAAAAAGTAAATCCAGTTACTTTGTATTCTGAATGGAAACAACGCATTTTTCAAAGCTTTGCAAATCAGAAATACCCCAAAATGTTTTGATCAATGATGAAATAAAAATCACTTCAAAGTCTTTACATCTAGTATAGTTGCTTTTTCTGGAAGTGAGCTTATTGAAAATCATGTAGTCATTACCAGGTGACCTTAAATGGCTCTGTTATATACTAGGTCAGATTAATTATTCTTTCTGGCTTTAGAAATATAATCAATATGAGATCGAGGGGCAAATGTTAAAAATGTATTTTGTTTTATGATTTTTATGTTTATCAGGTGTTAATCATCCTTTATTACAGTAGAAAATGAAATTCCTTCATATTTTGCAAAAGCTACGGACATTGAGAGATCAAACTACCAGAAGTTCTACCTCTAGCTGCCACACTGTGTTGTATTGGTTAATTTGTAATATTATAAAAACACATTATTTTATGTGTAGGAAAAAAAAAAAAAAAAAAAAAAGAGAAAGACAAAATATTTTCAGATACACACTCATTCTAGATTTTGTTTTAAATACTAACTTCCATTTCAGTTACAGTCAATAACAGAGACAACAGAGTCATTAGCATTAAGACTCTATTCTGAACTCTTTTAAATCGGTGGAACTTTCTTATGTCAGTGATTTATTAAAAAGTTCATGTTTTACTTGTTGTATGAAAAAATTGCATGCGACATATTATTTCACAGGATCCTTTTTGTGAATGAGGGAGGAGAGTGTGGAGGAAAGTACCTCCAAAATGCCAGACTACTGATCTTGTAAATTAGCAGAGTGCTGATCAGTCATCACAACTGCATCAAGATGCACAGAACCTATCACACTGTAGTTTAGAGTATGACAAAGGGAAAAGTAAATAAATAAACAATGATCTGTTTTATTCCAAGAAAAAGCAGATTAGTTTATAAATTACATAAATGAGTTATGAAACTAAGTCAAAACCTATGTATAATAGGTTGAAATATGAAATATGACACTATGCATCACAATGTGAAGCCGTGATTACCCTCTACAGCTATATTTTTTGGTAAAACTTCAAGTTAGTTCACTGTTGACTGTTAAAATATCTTGTTATTTTTACTAGCTCAGCTGGGAACATAAATGTAGCAGGCATGCAGGAATGGAGAGTAAAAATTAAAAAAAAAATTAAAAAATAAAAAAACTGCACAGAGTATTATAAATGTTCAAACCATATTTGGAAAAAAATAACAGTTTCAACATTGCGAAAAAAAAAAATACCTCTTCTTCCAACATCCATGAAGGAGGAAGAGGCTTGGCTTTTCTCCCTTCTGTATCATTCACTCAGTTGAGTTTAAACCCTAAGCATTACACTCTGACAACATTTGTATTCACAGACAGATTTTCTGAACAAGAAGTCACATTAAAGTTTATCTCTCCCACAAGTCCCTGTCAAAAAGCTTATATTTTACTAACCTAGGTATGAAAGTTGTATTTTTTTAATTAAGCACCTTGCAACTTCCGGCAAATTACATTCCTTCAGGAACTGAATAGATCTAATGTATCACTCCTTTTTACCTTGTGATATCACAAATAGACAAAACCTTGAAATTGACAAAAGTATTCAATTGAAAATGCAACTGAAACAGAAAATAAATAAATAAATAAATAAATAAATAAATAAATAAATAACTTTCACCCTTTCTGATCTCATTAGTGGAAGTAACTCCATAGAAATTTTTTCATATTTTATTTACCTTATACGTATGTCTCTTCATTCTAATCCCCCTAGCACCCAAATACACTACAAAAAGCTACAATAATTTTAAAAATATCCACATTTTTTTTAATCTTTTTTTTTTTTTTTTTTAATCAAAATTTTCCCTGACAATTATTATTTGACTGGATGCTGTACTACTGTGGACGGGGGAATCGACTATATTGATGTTGGCTAGTCCAGTAGCAGAGAAAGACAAGTTCAGGTGAGGTCTTGAACTGACTAGATTGTCAGTGTATGAAGAAAATGAAATGTTCAGTGCATTGTATCATAACAAACTAATAGATTTAATGATACGCCTAGAGAGCAGAAACACATTCTAACTCAGCTCTGCAAAGCTTTAAGTTGAAAGCTATTTGGATGCCTAATATATTTAAAGCAAGGTTAAGAGATTAAACACTTCAAGGACTTTAGCTTCAGAGCCCAGAAGGAAGGTCTACTTCTATCTGAAGGGTTAATAGATACATTAACTTGTGAAAGCAGTGCCAATTATTTTGACTTAGTCAAGTTCCAGACACATAGGTCTAAAAAATGATTTAGTTACTCAAATCAGGATTAAGCCATCAACTTCCATGTTGCAGGTGTTAGTTGACTGGTAGCTACAAACAGATACACTAGATGTTCATCAGGTCTTATATCTGTCTTTGAAGAGAACCTAGGACATTTTTGAAATATACTGAGGCCTATATTTCCTAGTATTCTTGTTTTCCAACATACATTATTATATGCATTTAATAATAATAATAATAATAACAACAACATAATGGCAGATTTTTTACTTATATGCAAATTTTCCAAAGTTTCAGAGCATGAGGGTTCAAGACACTTGTTTTCAAAACAGATGTTTAAGAAAATGTCTTTTACTCCCCTTTTACTTTTACAGTGCTGTGAAACTTAAGAACTCAGAGGCTGATGACAGACAGTACTTCCCCAGGGTCTTCAGGAAAGGATCTTCAGACAACTGATTTTGCCTAGGCTCTGGCATCAGATCAGAACTTGGGATAGGTTGGACCTCCAGGACTTGTTTTGCCTGGGGAAACACTGAGCACTGGAGGGATGCCTGAAAGAGCATACAAGTCCTATTCTAAGGCACAGCCGAGTGCATAATACAAGACACCTTCATAGCTCTTTCAATTTCTTGAAGGCCAAGAGATCACCCTAGAAATGTGTGCACATGCGAGTTTGTCTGAATAATCTAGATCTCCAGTGACTTTTGGATTTAGTAGCTGATGATTCAGACAAACCTGATAGAGAAGTGCAGAAAGATATATATTAAAATAAATTAAGTTTGGCTGATGGATGTGTTGCATTATCCAGTCATGCAGCAATAGACATTAGACAATATGTATGTACACATAGTAGAAAACTCTTAATGTATCTTCAACAGTAAGAAACTACAATATTAGAGCTCAATTTGGCACCTAAAACCAAAAGAAAGAATACAAAAAAGATCTGAGGAAATTAGTTTTAGGCATTTATTACTCCCAGAAGTACTTGCTTGTTTTGCTATTCCATGCCAATGCTTGTATTTGAAGGTCTGCATCCCTTCCTTTCTGTTAAAGCAGTAGGACATTAATTCTAGACAGACCATAGATCGATTTATTCTAAAGGTGCTAAATGTTTCTTCAGATTAAATGTTAATCATGAACTCTAAATTTTATTTCAAGGGAAAATGTTTTTCCTGTTTTTGTGGTTGTTGTTGTTGTGTTTTTTTTTGTTTTGTTTTGTTTTGTTTTGGTACACCTCATTTCTTCCTTTCAAAGGAAAGAAAAGTCTGCAATTTGGCATATAAATCATGGAACAAGAGATACACTGATGAACCTGCAACAACATTAAATATGAATTTATATACCTGCATGTCCCCGTGTATTTCTCAAGAAAAAAAAAACAGTCCAATTCTGGATTCAGGGGAACAAGCTGTATAACCCAGAGTTAGCAAAATGAGATCAAATTTTCATTCTATCATACTCAAAGATAAAGGTGCCTTTTAACTATCAGAATCAAAAATAAAGGTCTCTTTGAAGTATAAGCATGAAAGGAAGAGTGGGATGCAGCAGTTTGTTTTTTCACTCCCATTATCTCAGTTTTATGTCCTTCCTGCAGACTACTACTAACCTGAAACAATTCTGCCTCTGTCTTTTCTAATGCTTCATAGATGCTAATAAGGGCTTGACACACCTTCCTGTACTTCCTGCTTAGTTACAAAAAATAATAATAAAATAAAATAAAATAAAATTAAGATGCCCTTGCTTGTAATTTCAAATTATGCTGTCTGCCTTTATCTGTTAAAATAGGTGACTTGAAACCTCCCTGGTCTACACCCCCACCTCTGCCTGTAGGACTGGTGTCTAATTTCAGGCGTGCTCCAATACTTATGAACATGCAATCGATACTGGCTGCTGCAAGGTTTTTACAAGTCATGCTTCAAAGAAAATTGCAGGGAAGATAATATCCTTAAATAGATCTAAACATATCATATTTAAGGTCATTGCAAATTATATTTCTTAAAAACAATAAAATAATGTGAGAAGAAAAACAGTTATTCAGAAAAAAAACTTAACTCCATGCAGAAACATATCTACTAAATATTCCTTTTTAAGCACTGAACTGAGATGTGCTAGTTCTGGATCATTTGTTGCACATATCAACTGTTGGCTGGAAGCCAAAAAATGCAAGCATTTTACACATTTTTAAGTAAATATTTGTTCTTTTTTAGATGGCTTAAATTAGAGGAAAGGATTTCCAGTAGAGAATGATTCTGCATTCTTAAAATGGAAGAATTGTAAGATTAGTTGTAACTACAAATAAGCTGTACTGAAGTGCTTTTTCATACCTCTCAACAACACTTTCCTGAGAGGTGGTTTGTTACCTTCAACTTTCTGTGGATAGTCATATGGTTCCACCACTCACAGACTGGAAATCCTGGTGGTAATATCTCTTCTACTACTCACGTTCAACACACAGACTCAGCTGTGTTTGTCGTCAATATGCCTTTTCTTCAAAGAGCCTATGAGAGCAGATGAATTGAAATGACCCCAATCCAGCTTCTCCGTAACAAAGCATTATTCACTCAGACACAGATAAAAGGGCTTAAACAAACAAAAGACACTTACCTCAGCTTTCATCTTTCCATTTGAACCTCACTAAATTCAGCTTTACCCTGCTACTTCCATCTGTAAGCTAGGTGAAACAGGTTGTTTTGCTTCAGCTCACCTGTGTGCCCCTCAGAATCAGTCATCATCTGTCCCCATGCAGCTGCTGACAGCCCATTTAACCTCCCTTCTTCTCTTGAATCAGTACCTAAAATGTTTTAATGTCCTGCCTGGGCCCGAAAAGGGTAAACTTGCCCACCAATTCAGTATCTGGCAGAGGTGATTTCCATTTCAGATCTTCCCTATTAGTTCCCACAATGACCTTGGATATTTTCCTCAGACGCTTTCATGATTTTCTTTCATGTTTGCTTCCCTTTGCAGTCAGGCAAGAAAACAACAATTACAGAAAGTTAGGTGCATATGGTAATTTGTTAAAAATATACATAGCTCCCCCATCATCCAAAGTAATAGAAACAGACTTTAGTAGAGGTGACAGCATCATTCCCTCGCTGTTTCATGGTTTAATAGGTCACAAGAAAACATTTTCTTGTTCTTCAGTATGTTAAAATGCACATATTTAGTAGGATGTTTGAAATACAGATACTAAAGCATAACCCATAACTTAGGTGTGCTTTAGACTAACAGATTACTAAATTGGAAAAATAATAGATTACATGTATGCAATTTTTCCATGAAATAAACAGCAAAATGTTTCTAAATATTCTGTACTTCTAAAATGGAGCTGGACTACTTTGAAGACACACATTACCTTGACTTTTTCTGAGGCAAGCAGAAGTGGAATTCACCCCTACCTACCCCTGTCTCTGAGCTTCAGCTGCTCTGAGCACCACTTCTTCCTCTGACTGTGTTACATCCAGTAGGCTTCAGCTGCAGAAACTACAGAAGTTTCCCAAGTACCATATCCTCATGCAAGTACTATTTTACAATGTTCTGGAGAAGGCACTTTGGAATACAATGTGGAGAATGAGCTCTCTTAGGAGGATAATGGACAAGACTTTCAAATATAATATGATCCATTTTGCACTCAGCATTTCTTACTCTGTTCAGGGAAATAAGAGTAGGTGGCTTAGCATAGTGAGCTTTGGTGTTACTGCAGTACAGGTTATTGCCATTCAGACCTTGTTATGTTCCCAAATCTAAAATACCCTCCCTTTCTCTATGTTTGCTGGCCTGTGAGTAAGTGCTAAATTAAAGTAGGTCACAGCTAGCATAGGACTAGAACTGCCCAGTACTGCAGGCTTTCCATTTCCTTGCTTTTGTGCACTTATATCACATGTGGTAAGTTTGGCTGCTGTGAAATCAAGCTGAGCATATATTAAGCTGTTTAGGGAATATGCATCATTCTAAGAATATAAAATGCAACAAATCACTTAATACATGACAAGCTAAAGTTACTTTTACTATATATGCAAAGTTACTAAACATACTTTTGAAATGTCCAAAACTTCCATCAGAGATTGCTACACAGAAAGTTGTTCAGGAATTCAATAATAAAAATACTATAGCTGCCCTCCTTTGTAATACCTTGGTAAAATCTATAAATATGACAGGTACCTACAAGCAGTGCACTACCTTCATATGAGCAGCCTGCTGTGTTGAAGATGAAGCACAGCATGATAATATCAGTCTCCCCTGACAACACTTCTGAATGAAAGTAAACACAAGGCATATTATTACTTCATTTGGGCAGCTTTGGTGTTGTGCTTTGGTCATTTTATTCTATCCCCAATTAAACAAAATGGTGTCACATGTTTGATGTTCAGTGAGAGGAAGGAAAAACATTACACAAGCAGACATTTGCTAATTCTGCTTTCTAATGAAGAAAGCTTAGTTGTATGACTTAGGCAAAATCCAGACATTTCAGGAAAGGGAAGGGCAAGGAAGGGCAGGGAAGGGAAGGGAAGGGAAGACTCGTTGCTGTAATTGAATATCTAGGGAACTCGTAAAGGCTATTGCAGTGAGACAGTAGGGTAAATAATTTCTGCCATTTTATATCCTTTCCAAAACCCACATGTAGCATTTGTCTACTTTTCTAATCAAAGAGGCTTTGCCAGGAAAAACAGATGATCTGGGAACTGGAAGCAGATATAACAGTGAAATTAAGCCTGGAAAGGGAAAAATACTTCCTATGGTTAAACAAAATATCACTTCCATAACTATACAATGGACATCATTTTTAATTATTAACAGGTGCTATCCCAATTCAGTGAGAACTGTCATGGTCATTGCAACCATGCCAAAACCTGGTTGCTAGAGTCCAAATAAAATTTTAAAACAAACAGACAAACACTGAAGTGGTTGCTATTCAAATATTATATACTTTTATAAAGTATATGAAAATACTATGATATTATGAGCATCATGAATATGAAGAAGGAGATGAGGTGAAATATACACCTTAGAAACATAAGTGACGGGGTCCATTCAGCTAAGAATCAGAGCAAAACACTGCAGTTTGCAAATTTTTGCTAGCCTTTTTGTTTAAAAGCCAGACATTCACAGAAAGCTATTCAGTTCTTTTTCTGTATAAATTGCAGAAAACAGCAAAATAGGAAAAAAAAAAAAAAGGCAAAAAAAAAAAAGCTATTTGCTATTTGCATAATATTTTCATCTTGCCAAACCAGGAAAGTTTACTTCTGTTCAAACCCATTCATGAGATAAGGTTTTGGTTTCTAAATTTTCTTCAGTTTCCTTAAACCTTGATTTTTATCATGAAGCTATTTCTACACCACAGTGCCTATACCCTAAGGTCAATGGCATAGTCTAGCCTCTTCCAGTCTGTATCTTCCCATCAGGAATGGTCCATGGTTTCTGCTAACTCTCAGTGCTGTTGCCAGTAGTAACTTCAGAGAATACAAGGTGATTGAACAGAAAATCCAAAGGGTTATTTTTCTGACAGTGACTCTGTGTAGACTATTTTCTTCTATAGTCTGGACCCAAGTCCTTATACCTTTTAGGGTAATGCAGTTAAGTCTAGCCTGGAAGTCTGGAGTTTGTTTTGTTTTGTTAGTGGTTGTTTTAACCCAATCTCTCAGGCTTTAAATAGGGAAAAGTCTAATTAATATTGTCAGATTTTTCCTTTATGAAGATTGTGATTTTCTTGTAACAGCCACATCTGAGCTGCTCTGTAAGAGTACACCTTGGTACATCATGAGCATCAAATTCCTTTACTACCCATATTGATTAGCTTAAAGGGCCACTGATTCCTTCCCTAAATAGCTCATGAAAAAAAAAATAAATAAATAAAAATAAAAAAAATTAAAATACCATCTTTCTCCTGGGGAACTTGCCAGTGCTTGAGCTGCCCAAAAAGTATATGCCACAGCACCATCAGCACAACCATGTTACAGCTCAGAAGCAGTAACTATCCAAGATGACATTCAAAAATACTCAGCCACATGTAACTTTATTTCTTGGGCTGCCTTGCTGTTATGATAACACCAGCACACATCACAGAAGTGTTACCTATAGTAAGGAAAAGGAAGTCCCCACCAACAAAGCATGACCACCACAAGTGCACTCACACGCTCAGGTACAGATCTGTCCAGATAGGCCAACATAGCTGCCTGAAGATGGATATCTTCCTCTTTTAGAGATGAGGTACTGGGTACCAACTTTGTATCTGCCTACTAAATATACTAAATATACTAAATAGCTGTATCAGCCAATAAAGATCAAGTGTACCTTCCTATCTGCCTTGGAAGTAACCAGTTCTGCCTCAACCTTCACAAATGCATGAATGAAGAGTCAGGTTCAAACAGTCAACACTTTTACTCTGCCAGTCTGCAGAAGAACTTGAAAGATGGTATTAGTGAGGATAAAAAATAGCTCCTGTGCATCATGAAACACTGTCCTCACATTTCAATATGCTGTTGCTGCTTCTACAGTTCACTTACAATTCTCTACAAAATCCAAGAGCTAACTTGAACCAACCCTCCTCTCTTCCACAAGTCTTCCTTACATCCTTCATAGCTTTTGTCAAGTATCTCACTTGAAGTCTACTTCCCAGAAAGTGCCAGCATCAAAACTCAAGTACTGCATTCTTACATTCTTACAGACAACTTACAGAGCTGTGCTGGAGGCAGATGGAGGAAAACACCTGACACTAGGTATATTGCCTTTAATCTAAAGGATGAGAATCTCTCTATACTCTGTAAACACCTTTGTATTTAAAAAAAAAAAAAAAAGTCCTTGCTTCCAGCTCCTGGGCTTATCAAAGAGGTCATGAAGCACTCTCAGTCATTTAGTACTGGTACTCCATTACGCTGTGTCCATCTCCATCACACTTTGAATTGCTTGGGGGCAACATCATCTAATGAAATGTGGCATCTTAGCATTGCTAGTGCACTGTAGAGGAGCAGCAGGCCAGACTGCCAGTGTGAAGAAAGTATGGGTGAAAAGCAGTGAAATTAGACATACACGTGGATATATAGATAAGTAAATCCATGCCCACAACATAATCAGTATTCTGCCCATGACATAATCAATAAAACTAGAGAAATGAAGGAGACTATAGCAATTTAATCATACTCATAAATTGGACCACCTTCTTGCATATTACCTATAGTTGCTCTCAATCAGAACATGTGAAGGTAAAACCCAGACAGTAACCCATATTTCAGCAATTGTACTGGGAGCTCACAGTGGATAACACAATAGTAGATAATACATAGTCTCTTCTGGATTTAAGTTCTATGACTATTAATGAATATAAATACAAATGCTCTTTCATCATCTGTCTTACAAACTATAATAACATCATGCTAAGAATTAAGGGCCAAGTTCTATCCTGAAAGAGTTCATGCAGCTCACATGAAAACAGAAAGAAGGCCATCCATTCAAAAGCAGAAGCAGCATTTACTTATTAACAATGCATTTATAACATGACATTTTTAACGTGTAATAAATATGTATTTGCTTATAATAATAATAATAATTAATAGGTTTTCATAATAAGCAGAGAAACAAGTATAGGAAAAAAAATAGATTGACAGGAGTTAGCAAGAATGGGTGGTCCCTAAGGGGAAGGAGGCAAGGAACAACTCTGGTGCAGGTTGAGCCATCTTTTCAATGATGGGGTACAATCCCAGCACTGGAAAGTGATAAGGACAGGATGCTGCAGCAGCAGGTACCAGTGACTGTCCAGTGATCTTCCAGCAAGCAGCTCAAGCCCAAGATTAACCCAGGAAATGCAAACAGGTCTGAAGACAGGCACACCCACAGCAGTCCGAGGCTGAAGGCCCAGGGCCCAGCTGAAACAAAAGCCCTGGGCAGGAGGGGAGGTGGACATCACATCCCCCCTGAAAAGGCTGGTCAGGGCCTTTTGATTCTGCAAGGACTCTCAGGGCCCTGGCAGGGGGAGAGGTTTTGTGGCAAAATATTCTAGCTTTAACCTTATGTGATCTGAAATGGGAAAGTCTTTGAATTCCCCAAGCGTTTGTGGCAAAGATCTCAGGTTGGTTTTCATGACTGTGATAATTTATTAAGATTAGAGAGAAATGTAATTTCTAGATCTGCTGTTACTCACAGATTTATGGATTCAGAGCTTATCTTTTGCAGCTGACTAACAGCTGACTGAGACCAAAAAGCTTTCCCAAGAGAGCATGGAGTCCAGACTGACTTCTATTTTGCATATATTTGAAGTGTTATTGACAATGTCAAACAAGATACTTTGAACAACATATGATAAAGTATGTTGCAATGTAAGACTTGTTATCATTGGTTAAATGCTACATGTTAAGGCCAATATGACCCATACATGTCTCATTCAGATGCGTATCCAGGATACAAGTAAGGTGGAATCATAACTGTTTGCCAAATGAAAGGTGCACAGGTATCTCAAAATCAATACTAAATTTTTTAGAAAGACTATGCATAGTGAGTTAGAGAGGTCATATTTATTGCTGAGCTGAAAAGTCTCATGATAACTGTAAACTTTCATCTTAACTGGGCTAAATATGATACTTCTTTGAAACATATCACAAGACTAGTTCACGATATTTCTAGTCTATTCTAGTTTCTTTCCTTTTTAACTGTCAGTCTGCATCGAAAAACTGAAAGAACCATCCCCTAAAGTCTTTTGCTTTTACTAACAGATATATAAAGGACAAGTAGCCTGAGGCATAATATTTTTCAAGCTTTTAAATATTTTTTTCTCAATTTTGAACATGTGCACGTCATTTCAGTGGGAGTTCAGAAGCAAATGGTTCCCAGTTCAAAATGTGAATTTTCAGATCAGATCTGGTGTATAAAAAATAGTTGATGATATGGATGATATGGAATGCATTTACAGTAGATGATAACCCAAACTGACAGAAGTAAGGATTCATTGACAAAGGAAAAGCAAATTCCAGGGATCCACAAATCCCCAACATGGCAATATATCAAATAAAATGTCTTTTTTCATAGCCCCTACACCTGACTGTTTTGTTCAATGACAAAGTATCAAAGGCTTAGCCAAAACGCAATCAGACATCTGGGCTGTTCCATTTCTAAATGCTAGTTTCTCTTTTTTTATAAAACACCACCAGTCAGCAGAGAGAGAATAGAATTATTGTGAAAAAAAAAAAAAAAAAAAAAAAAAGAAAAAAAAAAAAGTCACAAACCATCACTAAGGGTCAGCCATAATACACAGGCAGTTCTTTAGTTCTTTCACAAATTCATGGCTTTATTTCTGTGATCAATATTTCAGTCATGAATTAATAAATATTTATGGCTCCAAATTCCTAACAATACAGATCTTCCTGCAGTATTAAACTGAATGAGGAATCATGGTAGGGAATACATAACGGTTTCCTATAACTGGACATGAACAAGGACAACTGTGTTCATCTGTTAATTAAATGTTAGAATGGAGTGAATAATTCAAAGTGAAGTGTTTGTTTGACAGGTCTATTCTTTTACTGATCATCTTCTTGAGAATGGTTATGGCCTCCTCAAACTCATTGTTTCAAAGGGTGGACTGACCATGAATAATTCAGTCCAATCATTCATTATTTTACAACTGCAATTTGTGTTATCTTTCTCCAGGTTTGTTTATTGGCTTAAGGTAAATGGAATGAATAAGCAAACTCTTCACATATAAAGGTCTTTATGAATGAAGATTTTAGACACATCTTGAGATATATTAAGCATATCAATTAGAGATTGTCTATGACATTAATTGCATCACTCTGGAATTGGAATCTTGGAAAGAAGACTACTACTAAAGAGACTACAGGGAGACTGCTAAAATTACCTTCATCTTAGAAAAATTACCTATCTATCACAAATATATATATATCTTCAAGTGTATAGAACCCTGAATATTGCCAAGATTTTATATGTGTGTACCTCATTTGACAGTCTCTGCAGGACATCCAGTTTTCTTTTCCTGTTTTGATGGAACTGACACCACAGCAGCTGCAGTGGGAGAAAGTAAAACAAAAGAAAAACCCTAACATGTTCTAAAAACAGATTTTGGTGAATGCGGCCCTAGAAAAATTAGGACAAGTCAAGTACTCCCTATTTTTTTCACTTGACCATATCACTGCAAGGATAGCTGTTCCAATGATATCATATCTACTGTTCTAACCTAGGCCACTTCAGTCTAAATGACATGGCTGAACCCATGAAAAGCATCATACATCTAAAAGTTGTCAGTGGTTTACCATGCTGATCCTACCAACTGAAAGTATACTGTGATATGTGCTCATGAAATCTTGAAGCAAAATGTTATTTATATTTTCATATTGACCAGTGCGATGTTCACCAATACACACTAATTGCACTGCTGAAGTTTAAATATTACCTGTATGTACGCAAGCTGTTTCTGTCAGCAATTATCTTAAACTGTAAGGTTCATAAAAGTCTGAGATCATTAAATCAAATGTAGGATAATGAAGGAGGTGACTGTAGTCTACTCTGCAATGACAAATCAAGAGAGAATATTTGAATAAAAGCACATCCAATAGCTTCAAGAAAAGGTATAATTAGAAGTGGTGAGAACGTAAATATTGTATGCAAGCACCTGGCTGACAACAGAGGAAGCCAGCAGGTACCATCTTAATCTAATAAACCTCCACCCACTCTGTTTGAAAAGCAGGTCGGGGTTAATACAAAAGGTTTCTCAAAATTTTAACATGTACTGTTATTACACATTTCAATGTATTTATTATTGCAGCACCTGCTAGTGCCACCAGAGTTAGAGGGAATGTCAGCCTTTTCTATCGTAAGTCCCTGCTCACAGGGTTTTTTATGATGACCATAAAAATCGGCTGAAAGCCAAAACTAGGCAAACAGGGATTCTGGTGTTTTTCCAGAGTATGAAGAGCATTGTGATGCTGGTGGATTTTGGTAAGTGTTGCATACATTTCACATTTGTAAATCTCACTCTCAGCTCTTTTTCACTTATGTATTTTTACAATGCTTTCGCTTGTTTAAAGCAGAATAAAAACAAGTAAGCAAGTATATATATATACACATATATATATGGTCTTTTTTCCTTCATTGACTCACATTGTTTGCATTTTTAATAGCTTCAGCATTGCTTTATATATATATGTATATATCATACTACTTTTTGGTACATGTTCTTCATTTTAAGGGACAGTTTAAGTCTCTCTTTTTTTCTAAAACACTAATATTTAAATATGTCAATTATATTTTTAATGTAGGACCAGTGATTAACTTCAGCAGAGCCCAGATAAAATTTGGATGATTTATTGGGAACTGGTGTGTGACCAGCACCAACTCATCTTCTAGAAAAAAGAGAGAGGGATGTTTAAATTTCAGTGCCTCAGAGTATTAAACCAGGTACTTTCATGCAATATATATGACGTTAAGGAAGTTCAGCAATATCAAAGTGAGACTATACATTTATTTCTTTCTTGATATAAAACACATTAATATATTTATTACTGGTAAAACAGGAAGCTTAAAAGATCCTTTGTGAGATTGGTTTACTGGTGTGGGGATTGAGATACACAGCAGTATGAGATTTTACTGCCTAAAGTAGATAGATAATAGTTGAAATATACTAGAGAGGAACAGAAAGGTGTCTCCTGTTTAAGAAGGATTTTGAATGTACAGCTCATGACAAGCAGGTCTGTAGTTTCTTTGAGGTACATGGCAGACTATCACAGACTGGTGTGGCTGCTCAGCCCATAGCCTGATGTCTCTGATGTCACCTAGGTGAGAGCATCCCGGCTTCTTCTGTGTAATCCAGAAAAGGGACACTTGGGAGAAAACTTTGATGGGCAGTAGTCTTCCCTCAACATTACACAAGGGGATGTTGGTAGAGAAAGTCCAATCAGCCAAACAACCTCCTGTTGTTCTGTGCTTAAAAGCAACTAAAAGAAGATAATATCTCATAAACGAAGTAGAGCTGAGTATAGTAAGCATTTCAGAAACAGAACAGTCTGTCCAGAGTAAAAAGAAATAAAAGTGGCTTATTACCCATATATGCAAATGAGAAATTATATCTGAGGTAGTCTGAGAATGGGATTAATTGGGGAGGTGAAGTAACCTGGGAGCAGTGGCGGAGAGCAGATAGTGCTTGAACAGATAAAGTTTGGAATATTTGGGATGGAATAATTTTTTGTAATCTGCTGGCAAACTAGTCCATTCTTCCTGAAGCAATTCTCATCTCAATAGAAACCCAGCAAATATATATATATATATATATATACATATATATATATCTTTTAGCTCTGGAGATGTACTGGAGCTGTAGATTGAACAGACCTTCTCCTTCCTTGTTCATCAACCATGTTAAAGACAAACATGTCAAATGCTATTAAAAAAGCTAACAGGATTATAAAACCTTTCTTCTATATCTGGAGAAAAAAATAAATAAATATGAAATTGAGATAAAAGAGAATAAACCCCTTAAAGCTGTAACAATCTGTGACCATAATTACTTTAATATAAACTGGCCATACATATTGTCAAAAATGAGGTATGAAAAAGGAATTTTTCAGTTTTATAAAAGTTGAATAGTACTGGCAGCTTTGGCAAATGCATGAAGAAAAGCTCATCCTAAGTAACACCTAAGGAATTTGATTAAAATTTGGACTGAACTTTAAGAAGAGTGACTTAGCTGTAACTCTTGCAACACCATGGTACAGAGGGAGTGCTACCAAATAAGGAAATCTGAATGTACTTTCCCCTTACCTATCTTCATTAAACATGTTTTCTTAATCCTAAATTCAGTTCCGGGGTCTGTCTTTCTAAATAAATCAGCCATGTTTCTCCTTCACAAATGGGATTTCATTTTGTAGATCTTATGTTAATTAATCATGAAGAAAGATTTGAAGAAGTGTCTGGCTAAGTTTACCAAATGTTTTTCAAACATAATGACAGCTTGAAAGAGACTTTGAAAATGATCTCACTCAACAAAACAGACTAGCAAATAACCCCTGAATGGCAGTGAAGCAAACTTGAACGACATTTAAGAGGAAAAAGCAAGCAAGCAGAGGGAATTGATTTCTGATGGAGATGGTGCAAGAGGTTTCACAATCACTTTTTTTTTTCCTCTGAAAAAGAAAATCCATAGCCAGAGCCACTGCATAAATAAATGCTATCGGTACAAAATGTTGTTTCTTTGTCTGCATGGATAATTTGTTTTTCTGTAACTGTCTGTCTGGAATGAAGGACAATTTCTGCAGGAGACAAGACCTTTGGTTACTTGCCTCTGTTTTAATTCAGGTGGGAGGACCGTACCGTGGTGTGCTGGTAGCTCAGAGACCTGCAAAAAATCTTTGCTCTCCATGGCTGCACCTTGCTTAAGATCTTGAAGGCTATTAAGAGTACTTGAAAAGTAATTTATGTGAGTCTATTGTGGTTTAACCCGGCCGGCAGCTA
>CM021699.1:56045290-56204318 GCA_011074415.1 Stictonetta naevosa
AAAGAAAGAAAGAAAGAAAGAAAGAAAGAAAGAAAGAAAGAAAGAAAGAAAGAAAGAAAGAAAGAAAGAAAGAAAGAAAGAAAGAAAGAAAGAAAGAAAGAAAGAAAGAAAGAAAGAAAGAAAGAAAGAAAGAAAGAAAGAGAAAGAAAGGCCCAGAATTTTATACCTACATTCCAAAGCAAAAAAAGTCTGCAGCTAATAAGCTTTATTCCCCCGGTAAGTATTTTTCTACAGACTGTGGACTTGTTCTAGAAAGGTTGACAGATGCAGAGACTAGGTGACTCAGGGAACAATACTAGGCTACCGAAACTTCTATCTCTAAGCTGACAGCTAAATGCAACACAAGGTAGAACTAGACGATATTCTGAAAACAGTGTAATGTTTTCTTAAGACTCTTTAATTCACCACTAGAACCTGTAAAAATATTTTTATAAAATATTTTAATATGGTGGTTGTTCAGGGATGGTGCTAATGATGTTTAAATCAATTTTTATATATCAGAAGTTTGGTCATCACCAGTACTTTATGACAGCCTCAAACTTATGGATGTAAGGGACATAGAAGATGAAATATCACCCCAGAAATTATCTCTCCCAGTAAGATTTGAGACGTTAATGGATTAGTGTGGGGGAATTTACATCAGGTTTTCTTAAAAAACAGTACATCAATAGACAAGTTCGGTCCCCTAAGGCTATCAAGTCAAAAGCTTTCATCATTTTGTTACCTTCCAAAAAACTCAGAAGACATTCTCAGAGAATCTGGATTCATATAAATCTATGAAAGATAAATCAATGAGCCAAATAACACCACAGGGTATTAAGAGAACTGCACTATTTGAATACACAAAAGAATGTTCAATGCTTTGTGCCATACAAACCTTTTGGTGAGTATAACTTTTCTAACCACTATCTTAACTAGAAGGGTTTCTTTTAAGATGAATATATATTCATTTTCTGACACAGGGTAGTGTATTTATAACCAATGTTTAACTTCTCTGGGATTTTTCTTTTAGCATGATACTTTGAAAATATATGTCCTTCACTATAACATTTTGCATTTAACAAGCAATAGTTTGGATTAATTTAATTAGGTGATTCTGACATGCAGAGATGTAGGTACAACATTTTTTCTTGTTTATTCCTGTGCATTATCTTATTTTTGTGGGTATGACTGGATGTTAACATTAAATAAAAAGAAAATAGCCACAGTATATTCCCATTTTTACTGCTCATCACAATGTCCTTCCAAAATGCAGATTTTTACTTTGTTGTCAGAATCTCTGTAGCAGATATAATGAAGATAGAAAAATTGCAATGTAACATGAGAAAAGTGTGTCCTTTTTGGTTAACATCTTGAGGTGACATATTTTCTTCCTCTTATTTTTGAGCAATATATTTAACTCTATCATATTTACTGCAGGCAGTTCCCAGAGAATTTTTAAGAGAGCTTCTTTCTCCTGTGAATAGGGCAATTCCCTTGCAAGTATATATTCCAGAAAAGGGTGAATGTATAAAACTTGAACGTGGCTGTTACCATCCTCCGGCTGCACCTTGCACTTCACAACTTGTCTACACTAAGGATGTTTTGGGGCAAGTTTCACACCTAGACTAGAGAACTCATTTTGACTTCTGTCAGCATTTTAGCACCATATTGATGGTGCATGCATACACAGTTCTCACAACACTGCCAGAATATGGTGGTATAGATATTTCTAAGTACAAACAGTGAAATCAGGTTAACATTAGAAAGAGGGCAATTCCTATTTCCAAAACTTCCTAAATAAATAAAATAAAATAAATAAAATAAAATAAAATAAAATAAAATAAAATAAAAGCTTACAACAGCTCCTGCATAGATGTGGACTATTTATCATTATGATTTGTGCATTTCAACATTTCTGAAGGACGTAACCCTTTGATTGCTTCCAGTGTAATGTAGTGCATTACAAAGCAATTCAGTGAGCAGCGATTCTAGGTTTTCATCCTTGAAGTTAGGATCAGTGGAGGATTGTGTAGCAGAAAGAGAAAGGAGAAGACTCCTAGAAGACAAAACAGATGAGAATGGATGGCAGTTTCATTGGAATATTTTAGGGGACAATTCACAAATTCTTACCATTACTGCGTTCATTTCATTATAAAATTTCATATCCTTCTTTTAGTATCACCACAGTCAGAACTAATAGAAAAGAATTAAAAGATTTCAGAGAGGCCATATTCATATGGATTTGACACTACACCTTTTTTTTTTTTTTTTCCAGGAGGCTCCAATACTCAGCTGAAGTGCTCCTTGATGCATTTCATAGACTTCACCATTTCTTGTGGTCATGGCTCAAATAACCCACTCTTCTGCTGGTCTCTGTCAGAGAATTCACACGTTGTGGTACATCAACATTATTATCAAGAAAGGTCGTTGCTGTAAATATGTCTTGAAATGCTTAATCTCGATATATCAAACTTTGATAGCAGTGGAGGTATTGCAGCACATACTTAAGGCCAGCTTATAACATACTATGCAAAACTTCACTGAAGAAGAGAAAGTCTGTGCTGCTGATCAACTCTTATCAATCAGGCATACCTATACAGTGTAGTCACACCTTGTGTTGCTGGCTAAAATCTAGTTTCAAAGTTTCTTGCCGAGGGTACTCTGAGAATGTCCTCTTCAATGGCTTCGGCACTTAGAGGCAGCCGTGACAAAAATGCACGCTTCTTGACACCTTCTTACCAGCAGGCAGAAAGAAAGCATTAGTCATAGAATCATAGCATCATTCAGGTTGTAAAAGACTTGTAAGATCATCTAGTCCAACCTTTAACCCAGTACTGATAAATCTGCCTTGCTAGACCTTCCCATTACAGGAAAATGACCAGTATTTCAAGCTGCTTCAGAGGATGCAGCAGAAAATTTGAACTCCTCCTATCTCAAGTGTTCACAGTGCTGGCAGCAGCAGCAATATACTGGATGCAGAAGCAGATTCACAAAAGTAACTTCTGAACAGCACAAAACAAGCCTGGAGGCAGCCACACCAATTTCATCTGACCCATGGACATCCAAAGTAGATGGTTTGCATGCTCCTGTTTTTGAGGTTCAGAAATGCATAATGCAAGACAGTTTTTGAATGGCAAGAGGGGAACATGGATGAGCCCAGAGACTAGGTCCAGACAGTATGTAAAAGGATACTTTAATAGAAATTTTATAGCAAGGCACAAACTAAGCCCTATGCTGCAGAAAATTTGTGGGGTATTCTTGTCACTAATAATACTGATACATTTTAGGAGGTCATGCTAAGGATTCAAGGTCAGATTTCCATAATGCTATGTCAGCACCAGTATAATTCATATTTTATAGTTACTAGTACTAATATCTGTCATTCTGAATCTAAAAAAGCCAGTCACTAGCTGTATGTTTACACCATGTTTTACACCTTCTATGGGAGTTACTGTGGGCACATGTGAACTGATTCTGTCCATGCCCAGAACTGGAAAAAAAAAAAAAAAAAAAAAAAAAAAAAAAACCTTAAGTGACAAATATCAGTGATTTATCCATCCCGTACTAATAATCTCAGCCTCTCAACAGCTTTCATTAGCTCAGTACTTTATAAATGCTCTCACATATCCTTTTTCCTTTCAACTCAGGGCACTGTAGAGTAAGTTTGCACCTACCCACAGTGTACAGTGCATACACTGTGTAGGAGGGCTTCATAGGAAAGATGATTTGCCATCCCCCGTGTGGAGCAGTTTGTGCTCTTGGAAAAACAAATGGCTTAAGGACATGATCATCCCCTAACTAAAATGGTGGAAGAGAAATAAGAATGTGCTGGGAGGGATGGAAGGCAGCAGCTGTAAAGGCACTGATTGATTGGTGTGGGAGGGTCTCCCATACAAAACTGACATTGATCTATCTTTTAATCTAACAGCACAACAACAAATCTTAAGGCAATCAATTTTAATGGTGTTAATAGTCCCATTCAGATTATTCACTTTCTATCTTAATTTAGGAGGCTGGCTTCATATTTCCTCAGCAGATTTGTCAAATAAGTATTGCTGCTTCTCTGAGATCAGGTTTCCTTACTGCTCCATTTCTTTAGTGTGCTTGCTTCTTTAAAGAATGTTACAGTTTCCTCCCAGCACTGAACAATTACTAATTCATTCATTTGCTGCTTGTTGTGATATTCTTTCTTCCATGGATAAATCATTTCCATGCTGGCTTCTGTTTTTCCTTTGGCAAACCACAGCCAGCTTCAACATGTCTTAATCCAACACAGACTCTGATCAGTTTAGATAATCTTTGTCACTTCTGAGTCAAGGCTGGGCACAGGTCAGGACTCTCCATTTTATTAATTGCCCTCACTTCATTTATATTTTGCTCTCTTGAATGAACCATCAGCTCTATTTTCCACACATTTCAGGCCTCATCCAGTAGCCATGGGAATAAACTCCATATTTCACTCTGGTAACAATACACAGTGAGAAAAATTTTGATCACATTCCAGTGTATTGAACTGGGTGAGTGGAGGAAATGGAGCAGGGCTAGAAAGAACCACTTCAAGGCATAAAGCAATAAGCTCATGGAGCTCATAGCCCTGCAACCATATGATCATCTTCCACAGCTGCTTAAGTCTCTGGAATAAGTGAGTAAATAATAAATAAATGAACAGAAGCCAAATTGCTGTATCCCTCTAACCAATAACCAGAGTGATGCAGTAATATTACTTTTCATTTTAATTTGTTTCTAAGTCAAATATGGATATAAATACATGTAAACACCATATGTAAAAGCCATACATCTCTGTTATTAAGGGACTATATCTTCAGTTAAGGGAACACAGTTAAGGGAATGCAATTAAGTAAACACATCTTCAAAGAACTTACTAATTTCAGAAAATTCAAACACTTTGAGGAAAATAATAAAAATAATAACATTTCTGTTTACTGGAAGTTTGGAGACTGAGTTTTATTTTCATGTAGTCTTCCTTAAGGACTTGCTACTCACCATGTCCAGAGGCAGGCTTAGTATATTTTTCATCTGACACAGTAAAACAGTTCTCACATCCTTACACTTTCACATTGTGGGTTCTCTTAACTATAGGCCATGTTAGCCTAATGAATATACGTGGCTAGTAGTCAGGTGGATTTAGGGATGTTAACTGTGTATCTATCACTCAGACATCTATATATGATTCATAAATTTAGCATTTTTCTCACCTAACATAAGCCTGAAAGACATAAAATGAATAAAAGATCCCAATCCTGAAACAGTTGAATCACCTTCCAGAAAGACTTGTCTTCTCCATCTATTGCAAAGAGAGGGGGTGGTCATTTAAGGCTGAACTTTAGCCAGTTGGTCAAGGATGTGACCAGTTGTGTGAAAATCCATTGTGTGTCTATGGCCCAGTTAACTTTGACCTGTAGCTGTCAACATTAGTTTGTGAGCAAAAGAATGTGCTAACTATGAAGTAGTAAAGATTAAGTGAACAGAGTGAAATAGTGAGGCTATGTTCATAAGATATGAATTCAGTTCCAGAAGAGAAACATTGGTATGAAAAGCTGTAAAAACTTGGAGGAAAAATAAAATATAAAATAAAAAATTGGAGTATAAAGAAAACAACTCAACAAAACTGAGGAAGAACCCATTCCACAGAGCAATGGAAGCCAATGCTTTGCCCCAGCTGCCTGAAAAACAGACACTTACTAAATATCTGCATGAGTGGGAAAAATGAAAATGTTTAATTTAATAACGTTTGTTTCAGTCCACAATAACCATATTAACCAGTAAGTACTTGTTGTGTATGCAGAAAGTGTGCATATGAACCTGATTGGAAGTCTTCACACAAAATAAAATATGCCTGAATAAAAAGTTCTAAAAACTGACCAAGGAACAGATTCAGATCACTAAACATAGGTATATAGTGCCATTTTAGGTTTATAAATGATCTGATAAAACTACAAATGTGATTCATTCTGTCAGATATGATACAAGACTTTCTGGATCCCCAGCCTGAAGTCAGGTATGGTTGCCTAAGGTACATCAGTAAGTATTCATACTGTGTTCTGAATCACATTTTTAAAACCAAATTAAATGAATCCTACCCTTACAGCCTAGACCTGAATATTGGACAATAAACTGCATTAGTCAGTCATTAAATGAGAAAATAACCAATTTCCCTAAAAGCAGTTTAAGATACCTGCTCTGTCTCTCTTCCATTCTCCAAAAGAGCTCCCTTATCAAGGCTGATAAGGGGTTTGCATCCTCAGATACAGTATGAGTATCCTATCATTTTTTATGTGTAATTAGGTAGCTCAGACTCTTGTTTTACTTGTAATAAAACATACAAGATGAAGGGACCGTTTCCCAAAGACCTTAAAACATAAACACAAGTTCCTCCCAACAGTCTGCTGGATCAGCTGTCTCTTTCTGTTACCACTTTTTATTAAGAAAAGACAAAGAGAGGGAGATGAATGAGCACAGATTAAGCTGGGAGAGAAACAAGATGGGAGAGGTAGAAGAATACAAAGAGAAGAGAGAAAGGAGAGAAAAACTTAGGAAGAGATAAAAAGCAAGGAAAAGCAAAAAGGGTGAAGACTCATCCCCTGATAGAAAAGAACAGAAGAAATCATTTTATAATGAACATATCCCCAAGGAAAATAGAAAAGAAGATTTTCCTTGAGAATGACTAGAACGAAAAGGAGGCATTGCATTTTTTTCTCTAAGATGTTGTGGTGAGAGAACTGCCTCTACCATAATTTAGTTAATGTATGAGAATGGAGATAACCCCATCAGAAAATCATCACTAGCACAGCTATTTTATGGAAAATCACTGCAGAATTTATTCAGAAAGAAGATGCACTTCATGGTACAGCGTAATTATATGACAGTTCCACAGCAAATTATATGACAGTTGCCATTAATAAAACTGGAATGCAGCACAAAATATCTTAACATTTATCACACAGTTTAATAGTTTTAATGCTTCAAATGCATTTGAAATCCAGGTATATTATGTTTGGCTGCGCACTTAGTAACACCATCCAAAAAAATCCTGTAACCAAAGGTTACTATACTGGTGATGAATTCACTGTGCATAATCACATTGCTGAGTAATTAATGTATTTTTGGAGCCCAGATTGCAATGTACAATCATATATCACACAAATGTGAGATACAAAGACAAATTACAGTGTAAATGCTGTGTGCCTATAGAATATTGAGTGTGACTGTAGAGGATTTGACAGCCAAGAGTATGTATGTGTTGTGGCTCCTCAACAATGTGCTGGACAATGCAGTGTTAAAAAAGTCCCCAAGAGTGATAAATAAATTCATAAAAGGCTCAGCTGGAAGAAGAAATGAGAATATTTAGAGGAAAAATACTTGATTCATCACCTCTGAAAAACGTAGTGGGACCATGAGGGAAAAGAGTTGGAGATGTTGATAAAATAGTGTGGAGTATTGATTAAGAACATCTTGTGTAACATCTTTGAAGGCAGCATCTGCCCTTGGACATGATGAGCAAGAAGATGAGAACTGCCTGTCTTGCATCAGCAAAAGGTTTGTGCAGGGGTTTTATAGGAAAGAGTTAAATATTATGAAGGGAGAAAACTAGAGAGAGTAAACCCATAACTAACTGTAGTCTGCACTTCTGTGTCCAGAAAGATACCTCAGCCTCAGCTACACGTGAAAAGGAATGGGTTACAGGGCTACCTGTTTGTGTAGAGACATTGTGCTTGCACTATACCTTATCATTTTTCTTTTTTTCTCTCTCTCTCTCTCTTTTTTTTTTTTTTTTTAAATGTCTGGAAGCCTTTTGGGTATCAATGTGTTAATCTCATCTAGAGGTTTCTTTCTTCTGTAGGAATTTCTTTAGTGTTTATCTTCACTGCCAAAACTTCAGAAGTGTTCAAAAATCAACAAATACTAACTATCCTCGCAAAAGTTCTCACAAATCCCAGCAACTATATATACTTCATCTTTATAAGCTTCAACAAAAGTCAGACTAAATACGGAACATAGCTTAATATCCTGTCCATGCTGCTAGACACATCTGGCCAGAAACTGAGAAGGCTTGGAGTAAGGAACCCTACAGAAGAAAATGTATGTGGTCACCACAATCCTTCATCTTGTTCAGTCGTTATATGATTTTTCCCAGCATGATGATTTCTCATTGATTTGGCTTGAAAAGTAAAGCCTGAGCTGTCATTCCTTGACTAGACCAGAAAACAAACCCAAGCAACAAAAAGGCTGTATAAGAGCTCTTCAATGACTTTAAAAAGAGAAAGAGAAAGATTTGGTCATCAAGTTGAAAGACCATGTTTCTCGGCTGTCTATAAATTGTCATGTGAACCATGTAAAGTTTACAACCTTTCAATGTTTTCATTTTTCCCTTCTCTTCCAGCTAGAAGACACATGGCAAATGTATCTTCTATTAATTTCAGTTGATCTCTAATAATTATACCTTCTTATTCATGTGTTATTGATACTTGTGAGTCCCAGACATGGACTAAAAACCTGTGGTCCTTGACAATGCACACAGATAAGAAAGGTGTCCTTTATTCTACACAATTTTGGAATTTTGGCAAGTAATTTACTAGACAATAAACTAAATGCAGCTTTTCAATGAGTGCACAGATTGGTGTATCTTGATTCAGAAACTGGAATTGTTGTAGGGGGAGTCTGAAATTAATTTCTATGATATTGATTCATCTGGGCAGTTACGTCCATCAAGGCAAGGCAGAAGAATGTTTTATGACCCTTTTCTTAATAGAAAGATAGCTGCAAATTTTCAAAACACTTCACCTGCCATCTCCTACATTTCCATTCTGATACCTGCTCCCACAGCTGCCATTTGCTAGGAATGCCCTGGAAACAACTAGTAGTTCACAAGCGTTTCCTTTCCCATGAGAGCAAACCATGGATCTTGGAACAGTTGGTGGGCAGGGTCTCCAGCCTAAATTACATACTGCCAATAGAGGTCCAGACTTTTTCAGATGGAAAAAAGAAAATCCAAGTTTCCATGCACAACAGGCTGTTTTCCTTTGAAATTCTGAATGAATTAACAACCAGGGCATTATATAAGAAAAGGATTGTTAATTTATTTCCCTAGAAGTCTGGTAAAGCTGTGAAAACATACCTTCTTAAAAAGAGCTGGGGAGCTGTGGGCAGCTATGGCAACCATGAAACAGTTTAAAATAAGATATGACCTTTTCCCTCCTCATCCTCTTCCTGTAGTCATCACTTGCAGACCACACTGTTTCTGTGTTTCATTCATAGGTTTTGATATTTTATGTGGACACTGGGATAAGACTATAAGAGGAGAACAATGCAACTGGCATGACAGAGCATTTCCTTTCCCTCTACCTCCAGTTTCCCATCCTCCCCAAGCAGAGCACAAACAAATAACATAGCTGAAGCCTTTTGACATCTTGAGATCAATTTCACACTTTTATTCAGGACACTGTATGAGGAAGACTTCTGTTTATCTGAGCTACCAGAGAAGTCAGATCTGAGGCCTATGTGTTTTTTTGGTATAACAGAAGTCAAGCGGAGCATTTCAGGCCTTTTCTATGACTATCTAGAGGGGGGAATCCAGAGAAAATCCAGTGAAAAATATAAATGTTACAATAGCAATATTTATGTCCATCTAGTGCTGCAAACCCCCCATTAGTGTTAAGACCTAGCCAGCTTTAGAGTTCAGAAGGTGAAAATTTCAACAGAAGAATCAAAGCTGTTGATTTCTGAGAGCAGAGCAAAATGTTTATACCACAGTGGAAAGACATGGAAAAGTAGATATATCTTTTCATAAGCTTTAAATAATTCTGATGTTTCTTAACAACAGTCATTCAGAGTCTCTTCACTATTCGGAAATAAAATATTTGCTCACTTTCTTTTAAAAAGAAAAATTCCAAACAAAATTAGTTAAAATATAGTTAAAATACTTTCAGATGCCTTATCTTCCTTCTTGGAATACAGGTTTCATTGTATTTCAAGTAGTCAACAAATCATTAATGAAGATCACAGAATTGAAGGGGTTGGAAGGGACCTCTAAAGATCATTGGGTCCAACCCCCCCCCGCCAAAGCAGGTTCCTCAGAGCAGGTTGCCCAGGTAGATGTCCAGATGGGCCTTGAATATCTCCAGAGAAGGAGACACCACAGCCTGTTCCAGTGCTCTGTTACCCTCACCATGAAGAAGTTCTTTCAAATGTTGGTGCACAACTTCCTGTGCTCTATCTTGCAGCCATTACCCCTTGTCCTGTCCCCACAAACCACTGAGAAGAGGTTGGCCAAATCCCTCTGTCTCCGACACCTCAGGTATTTATATACGTTGATGAGAACCCCTCTCAGTCTTTTCTCCAGGCTGAACAGACCCAGGTCTCTCAGCCTTTCTTCATAGGGAAGATGCTCCAGGCCCCGTATCGTATTTGTGGCCCTCCGCTGGACTCTTTCCAGGAGATCTCTGTCTTTTTTGTGCTGGGGAGCCCAGAACTGGACACAGTACTCCAGGTAAGGCTTGACCATAGCAGAGTAGAGGGGGAGGATCACCTCCCTTGACCTGCTGGCCACGTTTCTTTTAATGCACACAAGGATCCCATTGGCACTCTTGGCCACCAGGACACACTGCTGGCTCATGGTCAACCTGTTGTCCACCGGGACCCCCAGGTCCTTCTCAGAGCTCCTCTCCAGCAGGTCATCCCCCAGACTGTAATGAAACATCCGGTTGTTCCTTCCCAGGTGCAGGACTCGACACTTGCTCTTGTTAAACCTCATTTGGTTTCTTCCTGACGGTCCAGGTTTTGCTGAATGGCAGCACAGCCTCACAGCCTTCTGGCATGACAGCCACTCCTCCCAGCTTTGTGTCATCAGCATACTTGCTGAGGGCAAACACTCTTCCCTCATCAAGGTCATCGATGAAGATGTTGAACAAGACCGGACCAAGCACCGACCCCTGGGGAACACCGCTAGTCACAGGTCTCCATCCGGACCCTGCGCCACCTATCACCACCCTCTGAGCTCGGCCAGTCAGCCAGTTCTCAACCCACCTTACTATCCACTCCTCTATCCCACACTTTCTCAGCTTTGCTATCAGGATGTCATGGGAGACAGTATCAAAAGCCTTGCTAAAGTCAAGGTAGATGACATCCACCGCTCTCCCCCCATCTACCCAGCTGGTGATGCCATCATAGAAGGCAACAAGATTGGTCGAGCACGACTTCCCCTTGCTGAATCCATGCTGACTACTCCTCATAAGCTTCTTCTCTTCCAATTGCTTGGAGATGGCATCCAGAACAAACTGTTCCAACATACAGTTGAAGAATACAAAGAATACGGGTTTCATTGTATTTCAAGTAGTCAACAAATCATTAATGAAGATAAAATTGTCATAAAATTTTAAACACTATTTTGTCTTTCTTACTACCTCTCTTACTAATTATATTTTGATTTCTAAGGCTTTGAGATATACAGGTCACTTTTAATGTTTCCTCTCCAGTGACGAGGGCTAGAAGCTGATGCTTTTCTTTGACCGCTTTCTTCTGAAACTGGGTTTCTGACAAAATTCAATAACTCTAGGAAGCCATCTTCTAAAGTAGTAAAGCAAATAGATAATGTATTTGCAACATTGCCTATCCTTCCTTAATATGCATATAACAGCTGGTGGAAGAAAAACTAAATAACTGTAAACAAAAAAAATTCACAGATGAAAGATTCTGCTTTCATCAAAAAACACATTTCAAGATAAATATTTTCTTTTGAAATTTTGTTTTTATTTTAATCTGAAAATGATATGGAAAGCTTTTACTGATGGGAGTTGCAAATTCTTTTAATATGTTTTTCCTCCACTGCTTAATCACCTTCTCCGTGTAAAGATGTTTACTTTATTTCTTATTTGCAATTATCTGACTTCAGCTCCCAGCTATTATACTTTTCAACAACTTTTTCTTCTATAGAACACTCAATACCCAGTGTTTTCTCCCTGTGAAGTTACTCATATCTATGCTGTAGTCAAGTCACCTCTCAATCTTGTTTTACTTTAAAGGAGTTTGAGGACAGGAACTACAATGGAAAACCTGGTGTTCATTATGGGACCTGTTGTTCACCCTCAGGTAAACAAGCTTACCTACCCTCATGTCTTCTTCTTTACAGATATATTCTTGGTTGTTTAAACTGTAAAGTCTTTGGGTGTGTCTATAGTGTAGATTAGCATGTTTTTTTAATGATTTTTTCTTAGTGCAATAAAAGGCAGTTATATCATAGTACAAAAGGGTTTGTCCATTGTAGCTTATTTACACTTATTCAGTTGGAAACTGTTCTTACACTGTTCTTTAAAGTTTTTCTTTGTTTGCTTGTTTGTTTTCTAGATGAAACATTGAAGATATATGGATACATCTATAGATTACTGCCAATCTGATTTCAGAATATTTAGAATCTTGTTAACATAAGAATCTGAATTTCTTTCCAATCAATTCCAAATCCAAAGAGAAAAACAATGGAAAAAGCAATTTCATACATATCCTTGAGTGCTTTTTGTAAACAGACATATGACTAATGCCGGAAGTGCTGTTATTTTGGAATATTAATTGCTCCATTTTAATTAAGCATAGGCAAGAGATCCTTACCCTTTACAAAATAACAACAATAGTAAAAATGGCAAAATTTGTACTTTATACATTGATCTTGTACATAATTCTGCAAAAATTAATGGCCTAAAATGACTGAGACAAAAGTAAGACACAACATTTAATGATACCTGAACTCTGGTCCATAATGCTTTTTGGTTTTTACATAGGTTAATTAAACTTGGAGTGAAGTATAAAGGGTTAATCAAACCTAGGGCTCAGTGAAAGATTTTTGAGGGTAAGAGTGTCCAGAGGCATAACACAGAACAATTCTGAGGATACTTCAAGAGTAAAATATCATGGTAGGCAGCAATTGTGACCACACATTTCCACTTGTGGACTAGCACGTTATCAATGACAACCAAACTACACAATGCTTTACCAAGCAAAGAGATCAAACCAGTGGAATAAGAAGGTGGTATATTACCTCCATCAAAGTGCTTACTACTTACTGGGTTTTGATAACATGACTATTAGGAAAAAAGAGAGAGAGAGAGAGATTTTGCACACCAGTACATTGTCATCTGAAACACCACAGAAGCTCTTTATGTTAAATCACCTTATATATAACAGTAGTTATGCTGAGTACAACCCATAATGTTGAAAAGCACCTTTTTTAAGAAGTGGCCATTTTTGACAATTGTGGGATCAGAATGAAACACAAATTTGGAGAATCATAGAGTCACAAAATCATTAAGGTTGGAAGAGACCTTCAAGATCATCTGGTCCAACCATCACTACCAGCAATGTCACCCACTACACTATGTCCATAAGCACCACATCCAACCTTTCCTTAAACACACCCAGGGTCAGTGACTCCACCACTTCCCTGGGCAACCCATTCCAATGCCTGACTACACTTTCTGAGAAGAAATGTCTCATAATTTCCAACCTCAGCCTCCCCTGGCACAACTTGAGGCCATTCCCTCTAGTCCTATCACTAGTTTTCTGCAAGAAGAGGCTAACCCCCTGCTCCCCACAACTTCCTTTCAGGTATTTGTAGACAGCAATTAAGGTCTCCCATGAGTCTCCTCTTCTCCAGACTAAACAACCCCAGTTCCCTCAGCTGCTCCTCATAAGACTTGTGTTTCAGACACTTCACCAGTTTTGTAGCCCTCCTCTGGACACTCTCCAAGGCCTTTCTTGTTATGATGGGCTCAAAACCGAACACAGCACTCAAGGGGCAGCCTTACCAGCTCTGCATACAGGGGGACAATCACCTCCCTGCTGGCTACACTATTCCTGATACAAGCCAGGATGCTGCTGGCCTTGTTGGCCACCTGGGCACACTGCCAGCTCATGTTCAGGTGAGCATTGACCAACATCTCCAGATCCTTTCCCTCTGCACAACTTTTGAGCCACTGTGCCCCAAGCCTCTGGCATTGCATGGGGGTTGTTGTGACCAAAGTGCAGGACCCACACTTAGCCATACTGAATCTCATCCCATTGGCCTCTGCCCATTGATCCAACCTGTCCAGGTCCCTCTGCAGGGCCTTCCTACTCTCCAGCAGATCAACACTTCCCCCCAACTTGGTGTCATTTGCAAACTTACTGAGGGTGCACTCAATTCCCTCATCCAAATCATTAATAAACATATTAAAGAGGCCCCAACACCAACCCCTGGGGAACACCACTCATGACCAGTTGCCAGCTGGACCGGTTGCCAGTATGTTCACCACTACTCTCTGGACCCAGCTGTCTAGACAGCTTTTCACCAAGCAAAGAGTGTACTTGTCCAAGCCATGGGCTGCCAGCTTCTCTGGGAGAATACTGTGGGAGACCACATCAAAGGCTTTGCTAAAGTCTAAGTAGACTACATCAACAGCCTTTACTTCATCCATCAACAGCCTTTTCTTCATCCACCAGGTGAGTCACCTGGTCATAGAAGGAAATGAGGTCGGTCAGGCAGGAGCTGCCTTTCATGAACCCATGCTGACTGGGCCTGATCCCCAGGTTGTCCCGCACATGCTATGTGATTGCACTCATGATGACCTGTTCCATCACCTTTCCTGGCATCAAGGTCAGGCTGACAGGCCTGTAGCTTCCCACATCCTCCTTATGACCCTTCTTACAGACAGATGTCACATTAGCACAGTAATGTACTAAACTATACACTTTCATGAGTTTCAGCAAATTACTTTTCACCCATCCCAATAAAAAATATTGTTTTTATTAATAATTTTATTAATATTATGGGGTTATTCTATGTCCCTGTCCACTCTAGGGCTCCTTCAAAATTAATGAATTTGAACATCAAGTCTTACTCCAAAGAAAGAGCAAGCTAAAGTGCTACAGAATAGAGAAACAGACTGATCAGGATACTGTAAGAAAGTTTGCTTAAGCTGTTTACTTCCTATCTTTGTACAGCAAATTCTATTCCAACTTAATAGATACAGAGAAAGAGAAGAAAAGAAAAAATCTAAGATGAAGGCAGTGACTTGTTCGTTAAAGTGACACTCAGTCCCAATGTACAGTAAGTGTTAAGGTCATCACGGGTCACCTAAAGGCTACCAAAGCATTTACACTGTCCATCTCACCCTTCTGAACAGATGCCTGAAAGTGAACCAGGTGGGCTGAGATTTCCACATTAAACCTATATCAAGCTCAAATTCCTGTAACAGTGCAAGGCATTACCTGATCCCTTAATGCAGATCAAAGTCTTCCACATCTTGAGATAAAACAGAAAAGATTGACCACGTTGGTACCTGCCAAGCCTGTTGTCCCAGTTGTACCCAGGACCAACTCCTGGTATCATAGCCCAACATCGCTGTAATCTCTCCTGTTATATTTTTTGCAGGCTGTTTCCAACTCTGATATTTATACTTTGGTTTTCAGTGCTTGAACCCAAAGTTAGGGTTAGGGACAGCCCAAACCCTGAAAAGATATAAATAGCCAGATGGGAACAGTTCTAATGTGACCATGGTTCCATCTGGCCACCCCCAACCTGCACAAGCCTCAACCCTCTCTGTCCTTAACCTCAACTTGGAGGCCACTTCCAGAGCCACAGATCATAAACTGGCCTCTAGCCATGCTGGCTAATCCTGCTAGTTAATCCTGATCTAACCTTAGCTCTAAGTCTGCTCTACCCACATCTCAAACTCTTGAAGAATTCCTACCCCCACCAGCCAAAATAAATAAAATAAAATAAAATAAATAAATAAATAAATAAATAATGCACAAGAGTTCCTGGCAGGTTTGTCTGAGTTTTAACAGTCAGCAAATCTGATGTGATTTTAAAAGTAACTAAAGTGTTCATTATGTATCAAGGACACAGAAAGGCTCTTTAACTGGTGCCCTGTATGCCTTAAAATTGTACTGGCGCCTTCCCGCCTGCTTCAGTATCTTAAACTAGGCATGAATCACAAGTAAATTGCCCAGTCTAATCAAATTCCACCTGAATGTATGTTACATAGAGTTGCAGAAGATGTGATATATCTTGAAAAATGGAAATATTTCAAGGTCTAATCAGATCATTTTAAGTGGAAAAGCAGTGATCACTAATGCCAAATGAAATTAGATTGTGGAAAGTACAGAATGGGTTATTAGATAAGGGCCAAGTGATCACAAATATAAATTATTGATCAGTACTTCCAAATTCCACTGTATGACTGACATCTCCAGTGTTTCTAACCATATGTCAGTTGTTATGTGCCTAACATCCTGTAACCTTATACTTTCAAAGTACATGCCAAGGTTTCTAAGAATCAGTGTGATAGATAAAGCCTGATCCATAACTGTTTATTTATAGTTTCGTAAATGTATGAAATGCTATTGAACTCAGCGGCAAATAGGTAGGTTTATCCCTAAGCTGTAGGATCGAGATGAGGGTGATGGCTGCAGAAGAAGAGAGAAAAAGAGAGATGCAATTTCAAACAGCATCTGAAGTCAGGAACTGAGCAACCAGACTCCTTAATGGAGTCTAAATCATCTTTCACTGTAATATGTTCTCAACAAACTAAAACAGGAGAATAAAGGATGTTTGTGTCTCTCTTGATGTTCAGG
Organism: Stictonetta naevosa; assembly: GCA_011074415.1. NCBI lineage: Eukaryota > Metazoa > Chordata > Aves > Anseriformes > Anatidae > Stictonetta > Stictonetta naevosa. Next base: position 56,061,893 of record CM021699.1, read on the forward strand.
GGCAGGCAGGGATAAGAAACAAAAATATTAGCAACAGTGGACTGATGAAATACATTGCAATGAAGGATAACTTCCTTCCTCTTTCTTGGAAGCTTTTCCAAGACAACCAAGAAAATATAGTTCACTCAAATCAGAGAAAAACACAAAGCACTCAATTCCCAGATATTTAGATATAAAGAATTCAAGTCCAGCAGCCAGTGGAAGTTTACCAGGGCCACATATGTAAAAGGAAAAGAAAAAAACAATATCTGACTCACAAAATATGGATCACTGGACTGATTTGCCTTCAGAGAATCACTGAAAACCTGTATCTTTCACTTCTGCTGCAATTTATACATCATGTTGCCTATTCTTCTGAGATAGGTGCACACACCAGATTTTTATTCCAGTTAACACTTCACTTTCCTATGATTTTGAAGACTCTCTTCCTTACTAATCTGTCATATTTCTGTGAAATGTCCAAACAAAAAACTAGATTTCCTATGCAGTGACTTTGGTCTTTTTATGAAGCTTATGGGCTTGTCCAGAAACAAGAAAGAGAGTGGAAAGGAATATGGGCAAAAAAGGGAGGAAAAGCCAGTTGCTCTACATTGCTTAGTTTCAGTCAAAACTAAGATCAGATACTATGAATACTCCAAAGGATGTATTTTATTTCTCATACAAAATGTACTCAAAGATTTCTAGCTCAACTTTTGGACAAAGCTTTCAACAGAACTGTAATATTTGTGCTTAATTTTCTCTTGAACATCTTCCAGTGTATGTCACACATATCATTTATGTTGTAATTCTCATTCAAGACCTTAGTCTGAATGTTCTTTTCTGTTCAATTTTGTTTTGGTTTTGGTTTTGAGTGAAACAAAAATTGACTTTAAAATGGGAGTCATTGCACATTAACAATACATATTTTTCACAATGATTTTGATAAAACAACTTGCTAGATTAAATGAAACCAACAACATTGACCTGTGAATTTGCAGTCAATTCAGATTTGATAGGAGGAAAATCAATAGAGCTGTTGAAATTAATAGTGTTATTTTATAGAGTACGACCTGTTAACTAACCAGAATTTAAATAATCACTCCTGTGCTCGATATAAAATTTTCATGGCTTTAAACATTAGTTTGAGCAAATCCTTATTCATTAGTTGGTCAGATTTGTTAGATATGGTTTATTGATTTCCAAATCAATGAAAGGTGATTTTGAAAATGCAGCAGAGACTACTAAAAGCTCTAGTTTAAACTCAGAGAAGAGTTAACCAAGATAAAACCTTTAGTGTATAAAACATTCAGATCACTAACTTGCAACATTTCTGCAAGTACATTATGCTTCTCTTCTCCTAGCTGCAATTCCTACTGTAAGGCTCCTGCTCTGTAAGAGGAAATCATGATAGACTATATAGAAACCTATTGGCAGATTTAGCCAAGAATGCTTTTAAAATTCTTTAAAGACAAGAGCAAATAATTAAAATTGTAGAAATTACTCAAACCTGTGAGAAGAAATTAAAAGGTCAAGAAAAATACACTGTGAAGCATATAATTCAGAACAGTTTATAACTACTCAAAATTAAAAAGATTTATATTTATTATTCTTCTAGTAATGACAATGTTGAAAAGCTGCAAATGGATTCCACTCAAAGAAACAAGGAATCCTGACGTAATCACAGGTATTTCAGGGAAAACAGAAAAGAGATATATTTATATAAATGCTTGACTTCAAATTATTTCTGCAAAGGAGACAATTTGCTTATATGTCAGATATGGTAATTCCAAGTGCAAATTAATTATTTCCAGTTAGCCAAAAAATAAATAAATAAATAAAACTGTTAGTTTTATTATTATTGGCTGTTCATTTACTTATTCAACCATACATGAGAATGTTTTAGTAACAATATAATAAGCTACAGAGAAGCAACCGTGTGTGAATTTCTTGAAATATAAGTTTTAAGTGTTATCCTTTTGTAAGATATATTTTGTCTGTTTTTTTGTTTTTGTTTTTGTTTTATTTGATTTTCATTTGAAGAATGTTTTTTTGCATGTGTAGTCTGCTGTAAGACAGTTTCTTTAAATATTAAAGTAAGAACAAAATAACAATCCAAATTCATTTTAAGAAGACTAGTTGTATTGCCTTTCTGGAAGTCAGGCCATATAAACATATTACCAGCAGGTTATATTCTGCTGTTTGACAATAGCTACCACATTGTGAGATTTTTTTTTAATTTTTATTTTTATTCAGACATTTGGAATTGTTTGTTTCTGTTGGTAATGAGTCAGTTTTCCTAATTCATAAGTGCTTGAAATTTTCTTATTTCAGAAAAATGACAGTATAACATGAAGGATACTGTCACTTACTGTATCTTTCTGCAGCCTCTGTGACATATCTCAAGTAAAGTAAAGAAACAGAACATTTATTTTTCCCCCATCACTGGGAAGAGACCCCACAGTTGATTCAAGCAGTTTTAACTCTTTAGTATCTGTCAGAGTTAGAGAAGCAAACAGCCAAGTGCTAAAAAAAGAAGTATGGGAGGATGAGTCAGCCAAGCAGGAAGAACAAATCAGAACCCTGCTACCTGTTCTGTGACTGTAAAGGAGAAGGATTTGATAAAGATGTCCAGGCTGCCTGAGAAGGAAGCACTGCTGGACCCAGACCATCATGCTCTGTATGAACCCAGCATGGCTGCTCCCTGAACTGATTAAAGTGGATTTTCTTTTGAACAACTTAACTCCGGGGGGGTGGGGGGGGGGGGGCGGGGGGGGAGAGGTGGCGGGGGGGGGAATGGGAATAGCCCCTCTCTCAGCACTAAACTAGAGAAATGTGCTTTAGCTGCTCTATGAGCCCTAGCTACAGGATCACAGACCTTCGGCTTAGTTGCTTATTACCACAAGCACTCCTTCAATGAATATAAAACCAGCTTAACAAGCTTCAAGTCAACAAAACTGGGACTGCAGTGGCTAATACCTACTATCTCCTCTCCAGAGTGAGTGACACAACAGCAGAGATCTTTTGTGATTGACTGAGCATGAATGTTATTTTTCCCAATGTGGTCTAATCTACCCTGTCAGACTCACAGGGGGTAAACTAACATCACTGGGAACCCTTCAGTTAAATCCCTGTGAACCATTCTTTAAATATCCCCCCACATGTCACCTTTTAGAAAGGCAATTGTGCTACACACAGCACACTCCATGGATCTGGCATCTTATTGCCAGAGGAAGAACACAGTTCCAAAATGTCAGGGCATGTAGGAATAATGCAGCCCATCTCTGCTAACAAAATCCTTTTTAGGTGGAACAAGGTGCAGATATGAACTTCTGCTGATAAATAGGACATACTAACAGCAAGAGACCCTACCTGGTCTGTGGTATTGTAGCTGCTGCTGAAGCTATTAATACTGACCACTACACTCAGAAAAAGCTTCCACAGTATCTGGACTAGGCCCACAAAGTAAGGAAGACTGCAGCTGAGTGTTTCAGGACCTGGTCTAATCAGTCAGACAGGACTAGGAGACTTTCTGCTCCTCCATTTTCATTATTTGGTTTTCTTTTTGGAAGACTAATGAAGCCTCAGCCAGTAAAAATAAATAAAGATTGTTGTGGGCTGAGGTATGCTAAAATGTGATTTATTTTTAAATTTTAGAAAATTTTAGCTTTTTTATTCCATTTTTCCCTAGAAACTAGTAGGCATGAACACACATATGTCACGCCTAATGCTCTAATTAAAGTTACAGCAATCATAGCCACTCACGGCTCTCATCTTTTCCCATAAATCACCTTGTGATATGAATTAATGAACTGAAGGGTTAAGAAATTAGAAACTAGATTTAATTTGTCCTTTTTGCTGGCAACATCTGTGAGCAGCTACCTGCTTACAGCAATGCATAGCATTTCTGTCCACTATTTTCTGTCCACTGTTGTATGACCTACCCTCCAAAGGGAGTCCAAACCCAAATGCAGATTGCTTCTGCCTTCTATATTAGTTAGTTCTTGTATAATTTTTGTTGACTTTGATATTATAGTCTTACAACTCTATTGACATAGAGAAAACTTCAGAAGGCAGAGTTCAAGAAGCTGGTGAGTCATTTCTTCCTCTTTTCTAGAGCCTGATTGGTCTCTCGATACCAATTTTTCACACTTTCCCATCTGAAGATTTGTATTCAAGAATACTTAGTACCTCATTTTAAAGGAGACATAGAAAACTAAAAACTTCTTTCCCCATTACAACTGTTCTTCTTACACTCCAATTATCCCTATCCCTCTTTCTATAAAGCAATGAAAATGACATTTTTTTAAGATTTGTTTTTTCAAGAAAGATTAAGAAGATATGAAGTAAATTATGATTAGGCAATTTTGCCTTTGTTCTCCACCTGTTAGTGGCATGTTTTTCAGCAGCTTTTCTTGAAATTCCCATCAGCTTCTCCCATTCCAAGCTTTATACACTATTTTCTTTGTAAACATCCTGTGAATACAGATGTTAATTAGTAGACAGTATTCCCTAAAGGTGGATTTTATCAAGTGCCCTTCCAGGCTCTCTGGAGCTCTTCAGCTTTATGTGAAGCTGAGTACGACTGGTGGAATGAAAACTGGGAGAGCAAATTTCTTGAAGTGTCTCTAATCCCATTATGTACTCCGGAGGAGTATATATGTTAGTACCAAGTAGAGTGGAATGGAGATTATCTCCACTCTTTTTATGGCACTGAGTCACTGGTATGGGATTCACCAAGTTCAGCCCCTCTGGACATCTTAGATGTGAAAGGAGTAAAAATACTTTTACTCTAAAACGTGAAACATAATACACCATAATTTAAATACATTCAAATACACCATAATTGAAATACATTCATTCCCACTGGCACAAACAGAAATTGTGAAAAAGTAAAGGAGTTAAGAGTTCTGCAGGGGACCATTCACTGGCCTGAAACTTTAGCTCACCATGTAATGTTTACTCACATTATAATCAAGAATTCCCCAGTATGCTATTTGGAGTTTCACTTCATTTGCTTTATTACTCAGTACTGTTCCGTACTTTGCGTTTCACATATTATCTTCACATTATACAGATCCAGCACAATGCTCCTCAGAATAAAAGAAAAACATGGCACACGGAAGTAAAGGCTGTGCAACTTCTCAGTGAAAATATCTTGTGTGGTGCCCTGCTTTCAGCACAATGTGACAGCATGTTGAAATATTTCCTCACTTTTGCTCTTTCAAAATGAGAAACCGATGCTTAAAGACTGACAGCCATGCATCCCTTTCTTACACTGCTTTGTGATGGTTTTTGCCCAGATAGCCTCTGAGGGGTAGGGATGAACAGCAGCTACGTGATGAGGTAAAGTGCTCTCCAGAAATACCGTAAGTAGTCAAGGTAGTAAAATCTTTTTGCTTTTCACTCACTCACAGTACAAATATTTATCCCTTTTATTCTAGTTCTGAAGCATTACTGTTCAGAGGGGAAACACTGTTTCAGGTGGGGAGAGCCCACCTTCGTCAGAATTCCAAGGAAGTGCAATTATTTTATTCATCTTTCAACCTGAGAACCACTTTTTCTTTCTTTTTTTTTGGTACCCTTGACACCTTCTGACATCCCAAATAAGATATATTTTTCTGTGCAAACAACCTTTGCCCTCCAGACCAGCACAGAATTTCTTAGATAAACAGCTTCATACATACTAATGAAGATGTCTAGCTAGAAGAAGAACCTCCCCAGCTGCTTTTTTTTTTCCACAAAAAAAAAAAAAAAAACATTCCCCTTAGGCTTCAAGTACAACTTATGTTACCAAAGGAAAAGTCCATGACAGCATAAAAGCTCTGTGCACTAATGCACAGAGAAAGATTAATTTATGTTAAAAAAGGTGGATGAAAACTGAAGTCTAAAAGAGTGTAGAATCTGTTTTAGCATTTGCAGATGTAGGCCACATTCAGGTACAGCACAGTGTAATTCCTCTTACTAATTGACTAATTTATGCATGACACAAAACAGTCAATAATGCCTTGCAAGAATTTTTGCCCAGCCCTGCTCTTGCTTTCCTGTCTCACACTATAAGCTGAGATCTTTCAATGTGGCTGGACCCTTGTTGAAAATGGATGAAGTCAACAGTGTTGACTTCAACTGACAGATCATGGGTTTAGTGGTTTTGGTGCTGTAAACACTGCTAGAACTCATGAACACCTAAGTTATATCTGTGGTGGATTTTGGGGTCCTACCTCAATGTTCTTAACTTCATTTGTTCACCCAAATTGTCACCATTAGGAAGCTGACATAGAGCTGTAACACAAAAGATTTTTCCCTTACCTGAGAGAACTCCACCCACCCTCACCAACCCCCCCCCCCCTTTTTTTTTTCAATTGAAGAAGCCACCAAATTATATCCATGGAGAGGGATACAAAGATCTAAATCCCAAACCCTTTCAGGAATGATTTTATTAGTGATAGTTAGATAGTGATAGCATTGGAAACTTATTTATAAATGCCTATACATTAAGGTTGTTTCTTTGAAGCAAGCAAGAACATCTTTTCCTTGCTACTCATGTTTGAATAGTGTGGCAAGCTAAATAACAGATCTTTCAAAGCTATACTTTCAGACATGCTGATTCTCATCTGAAATGTCAACAATCAATTGAGAGAGCGCACACACCCTCTGAAAAGATGTAACATCAAAGTATATAAGGAAACAGGGAAGAAGGTGGGGGTGGGAGATGTTTATGAGACATATGTGAACCAAATGACCAGACAAAACTACCCCTTACCACCACCACCACCCAAAAAAAACAAACAAAACAAAACAAAACAAACAAAAAAAAAACACTCAGGTTTTCTCCTGGAGTCTAATGCATTAAGATAGCATTAAAATAACTAGGAAAAAATTATTCTTAGATTTTTGTCAGGACAGATTGATATAACACTATTAAAAATAAAATTAAGAAATAAGAAATAAATCAGAATTGTTAGCCCATTACATGCCAGTTGGGGTACCTGGTTATATTACTGCACACTTAATCTGTGGTATACTTTTACAGCTTCTTAATGCTACTTTGCCATGAAAATGAAAACACCATTTTTTTTTTTTAAAAAAAAAAAAAAGAATGAAATTGCAAAGACCTGAAAGAAAGCTCATTCTAGATACATTCCCCCTGCAAATTCACTAGTTTGATGGTTGCTTACAAAAATAATAATAATAATAATAATAAAAATAAAAATTCTTAGAGAGGAATAGACTCGCTGTAACCAAATCACAAATGCTTCCACTCTGTCAGCTTAACATTTGTTCCTATTTAGGGGTGCAAGAGGAAAGCCCAAGGAATCTGGTTGGATGGATGCCCTGGAGAGATGGTACTTGTTAGTACTAAGATTTTAGAAGTAGTTTTGTGGATGGAAGATGAATCAGACAGAAACATTATCATAGAACAGCATGAGAGTAACAGAAAGTTCTTGCATTGCAAGTATTTAGTCCTCAAAAGACAGCTGAGTGCAGTACATAAGAAGAGCTTGGGTGCTCAAACATTTCTCCTTTTTCAGCTGCATGAATTGTTCTAATAGACAATAGTACCTCTTCCCACAAACCTGGCGGATGAACAGAAGTCTGCTTCAACTGAATCAGAAAAAAGAAAGACGGCAAAAGGAGGGAAAAAAAAAAAAAAAAACCTCAGCAACCATACTTTTGTTTGTTTAGTAGATTATTTATTTTCATTTTGATTTTAATGTGCACACATAATTTTCTGGTTCACATTAAGAAGCAGCAAACAAGTTTCATTGTCAACAAACAGCCACCTCCAGCCAGGATGTGACAACATCTTGAAATTAGATTTCCTCATAGTCCAAAGTAAGTTTAGCAGAAGGAAGCAATTTGCTAACATTTCTATCATTATGGAGGTTTTTTGTGCAACACATTGACAGCAAAGTGACCATTTTAGACTTATGCTTACCAGCCTGGAATTTAGATGATGCTTAAATGTTTGGGTTTTGTTTTGTTTTGTTTTGTTTTTAATTATTATTTTTGTGGGTTTTTGCTTGTACAAGTTCTTGAAATATTGTCTTTGGTGCTTTTGGGCCTGATTTTCAAGAGAGCTGAGCAGATTTTGAAAATCTGGTTACCACATTTTACTTGGAGGAAGAAAGATTGATTGTGTAACGGAAAACGCTCACTTTTTTTTTTTCTTTTTTTAATTGATACCAAACATTCATCATCACTAAGCACTGTAACTAGCATCAGACCCTTGGCATCAAACCTCTGGCCTCTCTACCTTTTGAACTAAGGAATCAATTGACTTCTAACTTTATGTAGAAGAAGTCATTAGAGAGGGAATAGCTTGCATGTATTGATCATCTATATGGTATTCATGTCAACCGAAAGCTCCTAAAATTCTCATCATATATCCTTTGTACAATAAAACTTGAGAACCATGTGCACAGACAAGTGGGTCACAGTCAAGCTTCCTCTCTGATCATCTCCTTGGATATCACAGCCAAACTGAAAATTTCCCTTGAAATCCAAATCCCATTTTAGTCCTCAGATGGGACTATCTGTCAATTGATAGCTGCACATGCTTCAAAAAATACTGGCCGTAGTCAGTACAGAGTGCTCCTCACCCACTCCACTTTTCTTCACCTTTCATGCACAGATATGAGGGCATGAACCTCATTAGAGTCCTATCTGTTTTCATTTTGCAGCACATTGTACTGTCTCTCCATTTCAGCAGAACAGCTCTTTCTTATCTCAGGTTTGCTCCTCATTAAACATTAGAAGAAATCTGTTTTAAAATCAACAATAAACTTTCCTAACCCAGGAGCCAGTGATTCTCAGGTGAGGTCACTGGTCTTCATCATCAAGAAATAGCTACCTTGTGAGAGGACTGCTGAACTGTCTGGATCAACCTTGGAGTGGGCTTGGAGGAGAGAGGATAACAGCATCTGGAGACTATAACATCATGTTGCAGTAACAAACAATCTGTTCTTCCAAGCAATCAGCTTCCAGCTGAGGGTTATATTAGGACTACGAGACAGAAACTGAAATAGAGAATAAAATATTTTAGTTATATGTTCTTATGTGTTTGGAAGAAACCAGTTTTCCTAAGAGAGTAGAATATCATTCAGTTCCATCTTCCAATGACTTTTGAGAGTTCAAAGTTTATATGATATGAAGCCTTTGTGATTAAAAGCAGGATGAACTGATCTTCTAAACTAGCTAAACTGCTAAACTAGGAAAGTTGGTTATACAGGGAAGCTATCTTTTATTGATTATGCAAGGGAGCTATATATATGTATATATATATACATACTATAATGTATGCTTTGTATGTACTATAGCATATGTATACACATTTTATATATGTATATATACTGCTTAGGTAGAAAAAAGTAGCTTTTACAGGGAAACATCTGTATTATAATAGGTATATCAGAGTGAATTTGTGCTGGGATGTCTGTTGGAGGGCAGTATTGATTACAGAGCAAGAGAATCTGATCATAGCATAGATCCATATGATGTAAAACTAAAGTAACTTAACAATAGATCTTGTCTTCTATTTCACAGCTTTCACTATCGTTGAACCAGGAGACATACACAGGCTAGCCCAGAAGAGTACTATAATTTGCCCTCATTTTGTAAGAAAATATGCCATCACCCAGCTTCACAAAAATGAATTTAATTCATTGTACCTTTTTGTACGATAGGGTCAGCAGGGTTTGTCAGTCACACAGAATGTTTGGGTAATACAGAACTGTTATCACACTGATGTGCCACCCATTTGCTTCTCCAATAGTATAAATAATTTCTACCATAAAGTTCCACTTGATGTCAACTACCAGGATCCCCGGGAGTTTCATCCTGACATAAATGCCACTAACTGTCTGTTCTCCTTGAGAACGGTTTTCTGTTTAAGTACTATTTATTGAAAAATACAGAGAATGACACACACATTAATGGGAATATAATACACCCCTCTCCCCATCATAATTTATCAAGGTCAGTTAAAATTCTTGACATAAAACATGCATGTTATCATTACTACAATCTTGAAATGTATTCTAACTCATGGGAACATAGTAAATCACTTTTTAAAGAAATAATACAGCATATTGTTTGCATGGCACAAACCTTTTAATAGAATTATAACTTAGTCCGTATGTATTTTAGCACAGTGTTTGTGTTACTCCATAATCCTGGAGTGTGACATTCTGAGTCATGTATTAAATATTTACTTTTGACTTATTGGGCTCTCAATCTCATATAAAGCACCTTTTGGGTCCACTTATCCTCTAATATGAAGCAATGTTATTTGCTAGGGGAAAGCATTCCATATTCCCAGAAGGATTTTAACAGCTCCCTGGCTTAAACCCAAAGTCAAAATGAACAACAAATAGAAAAACATATTTCTTAGTGGCCATTTTATTTCTGAGAGTATTAACATCATAGGGGACACTTTCTCGTATGGAATACAAACTTATATTGAGCTACTAAAAAAATCCCAGCCACATAACTCACAGTCCTTTACAGTATGCAAAAGACAGACTACATCTTTAATTTGACACCCAAATCACTTATTTCCCCAGCCCATCTCAACAACAACAAATTATCATCCCAAACAATTTCAGAGTTCTCAAGGAACAATCTGACCTAACTCCCACCCCCCCACCCCTCCCCAAAAAAAGCTGGGGTGCATTGTCTTTTCTGACCTTTTGCATCCATGTCTACCTCTGTCTTTGGGCAAAATATAACAATCAAACAAAAGTTTTGAAAAGCACTCAAAATAACTCTGACTATGGTCACCTGAGACTTCTTTTCACCTCTTGGCCACAAGAAGGAGGGTAAGACCTACTATAATATATAAGAATAGAAATGCAGTCTGGTAAGTGAAAGGTCCTTCCAGACCAGTGTCTTGTGCCACAAGTGGCACACTTGCTTTCTTCACACCTTCCTTTCCTCCCCAATACTTTTACAAACCCACTCAAGTTATTTCCCTTTCCCGTAAGAAATTCTCAGCCATTTTATAGGAGCTGTTTCATGCCTTTGATCACCTCAGGCTGCCATGTTCATATCTCTTTTATTATTACATCTTTCTTGAAATTATGGGACCAAAACTACACAATTTAGGTGAGATGTTATCGCATCTTGAATTTTAACACAGTAGTGTCTTTGGTTTTGTTTACAATTATTTCCTTTCTAATCTTTATTTTTTTTTTTTTTTCTGATACTGTATAAAGAGCTGAAGTTTCCATGGAAAAAAATACCAAAAAAGTTTATTAGAGTCAAAAAGGTTATTTTGATGCCTATAATTCCAACTTGCTTCATCTTATATTTATTAAGATATTTGTCTTTTTTTCCACTTTTTAAATTTCATTTATTGTTGTGTTCATTTCATCTTTTTCTTTCATCTTTCTGAAAAAATTCTGCCGTGTTTTTACAGAAGTATTCAATATCATCAAAAAATCTGTCACCACAGATTGGCCTTTCTAGATCTTTTATGAATCTTTAACTGCATATAACCCTTCATACAGATCCCTGTGACACACAATGACAACCTGCAATGAGAAAACTGCTTATTATTTTGTTGTGCATTTTTTGTTCACAGCCCATAACCAGATACTGATCTTTATGAGGACTCTTCCTCTTATATCATGCCAGTTTAGTTTCTTAAAGAGTCTTTGGTGAGAGATCATCCTCTTTTGGAAACACAGACAAATTATATCAACAGGATGTCCTTTTATCTTCATGCTTGGTGATTGATTCCTGGGATACCAGCTTAGAAAATCTTTTGTTCTCATAGTTGTTAATTTCTTCAAAGAACTCTACTTGTTTTGTGAGGAATAGCCTCTCTTCACATTAACAATGTTGACTGTTCCCTAGTAAAACTACATTTATAAATTTGTCTAGTAACTTTATAGCTTAGTATAGTTTTAACACTGTCATTTATCAGTTTGATTTCTGAATATCAGGCTCAAGTCAATTTTAAGCAGCTAGTTACACAATACATTAGTTATTCATTTATTTCATTCTTTAAGATGTTTTAGAACTCTTGAGTATATACCAAGAGGTCTGATGAAATCTGACAGTTTATTTTGTCCAGTTTGTTCTATAATATTCTATTCCAATAGATGAGGCCCTACAGATTCTCTGGCAGGTTTCCTGCTTCTGATGTGTTTGTAAAGAGATTTGTTGTTAGTCTGTGTGTGTATTTTATCAAGTGTTTCCTAAAAATGTTACCTATTTTGTACTGCCTCAGTTGTTGTGGTGGTTTGTTATTTATATACCAAAATTTATGTTGGTTTTTCCTCTCTCTTTTTTTTTCTTTTTTTTTTTTTTTTTTTCCTCGTATGAACATCACTTGATGTTCTCAAGTTCGTTCTCTCACTTCTGGTAGCCTGCCACCCCCTTCCGTATAGCTTTCTTAAGCTTCTAGCTGAAGTGTTTGTAGTGGGTTTACATGGCAAGGTTTTTTGCAGATTTCCATGCGGCAGCCTGTGAGGAAGACCAAAGTGGAGGAGGTGGATCTGCCCTGAAGGAGGCTGTGGCCTGTGGAGAACCTTCACTGGAGCAGACCCCAGGCCAGACCTGTAACCCGTGGAGAGGGGACCACACAGGAACACGTGACCTGGAAGGAGCTGCTGCCTGTTGAGGGACACAAGTTGGAGCAGTTTGCTCCTGACAGGTGGACCCCGTGGTATGGAACCATGTTGAAGCAGTTCTTGAAGAGCTGCTGCCTGTGGGAAGCCCCCACAGGCTCATTTCAGGAAGAATGGAATCTCATGGGAGGGACCCCACATTGGAGCAAGGGAAGAGAGTGACTGTGAAGGCATGGCGGAGGCAAAGCACTAGACTGATGGCAACCCCCATTCTCCTGTTCCCCTGTGCCTTTTGGGAGGAGGAGGTCAAATAGGGTGGATGGGGGGAAGGTGTTTTTAGTTTCTTTCCTTTGTTTCTTACTTCTCTAGCTTGTTAGTAATAAGAAATAAATTTTACTGTCTCCCTACTCTGAGTCTGCTTTGCCCATTACAATAATTGTTGAGTGATCTCCCTGTCCTTATCTCAACCCTTGAACCCTTTTCATTGTATTGTCTCCCCCTTCCCCTTTGAGAGAGGCTAGTGAGAGAGCAGCTGAGGTGGAGTTCAGCTGCCCACCTAAGTAAATCCATCACAGTCTTGTAACAAGCAGATTCATATACAATCCACCAGTGTTACACATGCAAAATTTCACCAATATCTGTAAATATTTTCTCCTTATACCTCCTCCTTTTAACCTACTTCCAGTATTATTCTTCATTTTCAAGCTTTTTTCTTTTTTGTATCTAAATATTGCAGCAATTAATTTCTTGTCCTGGTGTGCCATATCCATAGACATACCATGTTATTGTCATAGGACATTCTATTTTATATCATATCTATTGCATATGTAATGTGGCATGTGGTCATTATATAGGCCTTTCAGCCTTTATTTCCTTACTTTATCCTGTTCTATTAGGCTTACTGTTTAGTGAAAGAAAAAAAAAAAAAAAAAAAAAAAAAAAAAAAAAAAAGGCTTCCCTACAAACAACCCAGAGAAAAACCTGTCTAACTGAAAGTGGAAATCAATATATTGCTTTACTGCTACCACACAGAACAGGAATAGCTATGACCAAATCTTGACACAAAAAAATAGTCTACATCAAGGATCGGACTGTCTCTGCACACAATCTCAGTTGCATAGTTATTAGGAGAAGAGATTTTGAAAGCTTGGGGATGGAAGGAGACACAAAATTCCCTTGATATAACTGAGAAATGGGATCTGGGAAACAGACAATTTTTGAGAAGAGAAGGCAGAAAGTTGCAAAGCTAGTGCAACTCCCTGAAATCAGAATAAAAGAAAGGGTGATGTAAATCAAATTACCAGACAACATTTCTGGTAAAAGAATGAAAATTCTTATCAGCATGGGACAAGAAAGACAACACAGTGGTCAACTTGAGAAGTGGGTACACATGTAAATGGGAAACCCCCAGGGCTTGGAAGACTGTGGAGGAAAAGCAAACATAGCATCAACTCTGCTTTGGGAGACCAGGATAGCTGCAGGACCTGCCCATGTGGAAAAGGCATGAGTGCTTCATACACACAGATAGTCTGGCATATGGTTTTTATATATAACATATGGTATGTGTGTGGACTGTAATTAAAGGGAACCACTCTTATGAGTCAATATATGATCTCACATAAATTCAATATGTAAAACATATGCTATTTAGGTATATATAGCAGTTGCATATAACTTACATACATTTTTGTGATGCATCATGGGCAAGCATAATAGGAGACATTTGGGTAATTGTGAATCCAAGGGGAAGGGATTTTTAAGCCAAGAGAACCCTGATGGAGTACACAACTGCAGCAATGATGAAAAAAAAAAAAAAAAAAAAAAAATGAAAAAGCTTAGTGATAGTTAAACCATAGGGTGAGAGGAGGAGGAACAGGGGGTACTCCTGTTTCCTAGCTTGGAGGACATAAGCCTATGGTGAGAAAAAGACAGCATATAGAATAATTTGCTGTGACAGATGGAGGAGAAGCAGCACAGAGCAAATACAGAAAATTAAAAAGAAAATGAGTAACAGAAAAAAAAAGATAGAAGAATACAAATAAAATGGGAATGAAAGTAAAAGAAATTTTATAAACAGGGAAGTAAAGAAAAAATAAATTCTAAAAATATTAAATACTAAAACAAGGAGCATAGAAAAAGAAACTAAAGCATTTTATTATTTTATTGATAGCAATTAAACATATTAATACAGCTTGAAAAATAAGGCATCATTTTCTGTGTATTAACAAAGTAATATTAGACATTTTTTCTCAGCCTTTGTCACATCATGCCTCCTCCGGATGTTGAGATTATACATCATTAAGATCCATTCGGATGAAAGGCACTATGTAAATTTAAACTCATTAGCATAGTAATTGTGACATTTTCTCAAATGCATTGTGATTCACTCTAATTTATTTGTTATTTGAAATGATTTTCCAACTAATTTCTATAATTCTTCGTCTAGTATTCATTCATGGTTTATTGTGAAAAATTGAAATTCATAATCCATGCTATTTTGGTTGAAGAAATAATCAAATGATATTTTTGTTTGCTGATGATGACTGTGACTCTTACAATATGCAGTTTGGTGTATATATATTTTCTCGATTATCAATTTAAAATCTGTTTATATTTAGCAGTATATATTTTGCATATAAAACTGTGCTCTAGAAAATACTCTTACCAATAAACTTGTTTTTAAGAGTGGATATTGATGAAAAATGAATAAAATAAATATATATACATAGTCAATGAAATTCATTTGAAGTTACAAATGAATGTTCACAGTATGTTTCCTCAAGCATTTGCCAGCTCTGGAAATAATCTTGGCCTAGGTTACACCCAGAAATATGTGTATACACTGTGTTAAAACCAGATTTAAAATTCTTACTAATTTATGGGAAAAAAAAAAAAAATGGAGTTGCTAACACTTCTAATGAACTTTTTTTTTTTTTTTACAAAATAATAATAATAATAATATTCTAAAGAGAATAGATGTATAAGCTCTAGAACACTAGTAACAAATGTCATTTCTGTGACTGTGAGTCTTTTTCTAAAATGTTGTTTTATTTGGAAAAATTCAAGTTCTGATATGAGAGATGACTCATTAAGCCTAAATTCACAGAATTCCCCAAGCAATTTCTTTATTTTTACATAAAGGTTGTGTCAATTCTTGGGATGAAAACATTGCTTGTGATTTTATCTTGCTTAGAAATATTGTGTGCTTTTAAACTTGTAGTGAAGAATTGTCTTTCCATTATGCAGATCTTAATTTGAACCTATAATATTGCTTAATCTCTAGTTCATATGGCATTCTGGCATGTCAACACGTTTCACCTAGAGGGAGATGAATCACAGAATGGATACAGTAAAATGCATCCAGATACAGACTTATCTGGGAATTTTAAAGATATTCTTTTAATGAATTATTGGTGCTGTACATCACACATCAAATTTTTGCCACTGTACCCATGGTCTAACGTTCATTTGAATATGCAAGTTGTTTTAGTACACTTTCTTAATACTTTCTGTCTATGAATGAAGTTCTTGTTAGAGATTTTTTGTAGAATCAAAGATCTGAGATACCCACATTTTGCTGTGAATTTGAAATTAGAGAAAAGCTGTCTGTAACTGTTAACAATTAGTTATTTAAATAATATATATGCACTATTTATATGTCTGTTGTCATTCTCTGTCTCCCCAAAACCCTAGGATATAGTGGCAGCCTTTCTTGTAAGTAGAATCCTGTGCTTTTCAAAAGTACGGCATGATATATCTAAGTTTGCAGTGAAGACAGGAACTTTTCTAATTCCATTAATTCATTTCATGTTTATTTGATATTTCAGGGAAAAAAAAAAAAAAAAAAAGGAAAAAAAAAAAAAAGAGAGAGAGAGAGAATAATTGTTTGTGGGAATTAGTTACTCCTTTCTTCTCTTAAAGTCAGAGTAACTGTAAGAGTGGTACACTTTCGCTGAAAAATACCTCAATCCTCATTTTGAAGATCAACAAGAAAAATAATTTGTCCAGTCTTCTGTTTCTCTATTAGATTCCTAAAAAGCAGTAGTTGTCATTATTTTATGTAGGTAGCACATTTTGTGCTTGAATACATAACCAGTCATTCTAGATGTGTAAAATAATGTTTAGATTATTGAGCAGATGTTCTAGACAGCCACATAATAGAAGTGCAGGATAGTTCTGTATTTTCTGTCTATTCTGTAGCACATATAAATATTTTTCTACCATTCCGTATCTATCAGAAGATTACATTCCGCTGGAAAGATAATCAGTTAACTAAGCAAGCAAATTCATACAACATACACTGTATACTGGAGGTTCAATAACAGAAACATTAAAATAAGAAAGAGTTAAAGCTGGTAATGTAATTATGTACTGACTAAATCAGTGTTATTAGTTCTTACTGGAAATTGAAGTTGTAATAAGATCTCTTAAACAACAACTCTTAATTTGAGATGAGAGTATGACTGGACTCTGAGATATATGGAAAAAAATGTTTTTTCTGCTATTTTCAGTTTTTAACTAATAATTTATAATCTTCTAGGAGTATAAATTGAGCAAGTTCTGAGAAGTTCTCAATAGAGAATTGATTCAATAAACTTCAGCGAAATTTCAAGAAAGTCAAGCTGTGTTTTTAACAGACAATTTAAGTTATGAAAACCATTAAATATGTATAATTTA
This sequence comes from Stictonetta naevosa, assembly GCA_011074415.1. Lineage (NCBI taxonomy): Eukaryota > Metazoa > Chordata > Aves > Anseriformes > Anatidae > Stictonetta > Stictonetta naevosa. Next base: position 56,079,121 of record CM021699.1, read on the forward strand.
AAATTATTCTAGTCACTAAACAGTACAAAAATACTTCTGTTGGTTTGATGCCATTTTTACAACTGGGTACTTCAAATTTAAATTAAAGCAAAATTCTGGGGCAAAACATAACCTGAAAAAAATACAGACATGAAGACAATCTGTTGAATTTTGCTGAGTCCTATTAACACCTCTGAAATCACACATAATATTCAGAGGGAAGAGGAAGAAGAAACAACACAGTTGTAGTTTACTACTATAAAAGCTTTCCTCATTGTTTTCCTTTCAAAGCTAATGCTTCCTAAGATTTAATTGGCTAGATATAACAACAACAAAAAAGTTGAACATCTATTATAGAACTCAACATGGTACTTAAACATACATATTTAGATCTTTGCATCTGTTCCTAAGCCCCCACATATTCTTAGATGCAAAGAAACTTTAAAATCTGGTGGAAAGCCTTGAGCGTCATCTCATGTGACTAATTCAAAACATGTTCAAAATAGATAAAGTGTGGGCAGAACTAAGAGTCTAAATACATGAAGAAAGTGCAAAGAAAATATGTAGGCAACTTCCCCTTGTGGTGAATTCTTAAAGATTATACCTATTGTACAGTAAATTACTTACTAAATTACAAATTAAACTAATCAGTTTTCATGTAAAATCTATCAAATTAAACATTAAGGTACCATCTAACAAAGAGGATACTGACATACAAAATATAGTTTATAATTCCTCTTTGAACCAAGGGTATACTTCTTTGTATACAATGTGCATTTTATTAAATGGCAGATTAAAATGTTAAAATTTTATAATATTCATTATATATAATATATAATATAATATATATAATATTCATTAAATAAATGGATTATAATTCTTTCTCACTATAAGATATATCACTGATGATCTGTTTCAACAGAGGAAAAGAATTATTCTTGTGATTTACATTATTCTCTACTCAAGTAGGTAGTAAATCCTTTTCCCCTACTCTAGTATCTGAAATACTTTTCTTTGCCACTAGGGCAAGTAAAGCACTTTCGAAAGATCAGCATCACAGCACATTCTAATCCTTTTTTTAAACTACAGTGTTCCTGAGACTGATTATATATGCTTAGACCTCAAATGGAATAGTTTTTATTATGAGATCTGGTAGCAGTTCAGGTGAGTATCATCTCACCCACACAATAAGGGGCAACAAATAGTTCAGTTTCTGTGCAAGGCACTGTAGGCACAAAATTACAAGATTGAGAGTATTAGCCAATTTTCATGAGCCGATTGGCTGAACATTGCTAAAGTGCTCTTTAATAAGTGCTCTCTTTATTTCTTCTAGTGTGAAAGGCAGGGCTACAAAGCTAACAGGCTTTGTAGGTGGGAGCAGGCAATTAAGGTCTTTTTCACAAATACAAGCCCCTGTAAACTGAATATATTCTTCAGCGGGGCATTTTGTTTATTGAATTTTACTTTAGTTGCTTTGAACTTGAACTTTGGTGTTAAATTATTTTCTTCTGCTATGTATTGGAGTGATTTGTACGCAGACCTCCCACACACATCTAATACAGTTTACTTCACATTTCACTGTGCTTTTTTGTTCAGTTAGGCAGAATTTTCATTCAGGTTTATGGCTAGAAATCTAGTTTTCACAGAGTTCTGGTGCTCCCGACAGGCCAGCTAACTGTGGAAAGGGAAAGAGCACTTCCACTTAGAGGTAGTAGGTATGCACCATCCTCCCATGGGATCATGCAGTAGTCTGAAACATTTTCAGGTGGCATTTATTTCTTGGCAGAACTTCCTAAACATGGGGAATTCGATCACTGCCTGTGATTCAAGCAAATATCTACCAGGAGAAACTTTACAGATATATCTCAGCTGATCAACACTCAAATCAGATGCAAAATTCTTCTAATTAAATTTAGTTAGATACCATGAAGATATCCGTATCTGAGCTAGTCATCCTGGTTTCCCTTTATAATTGAGAGGATAAAGCCACTTGGAGATTCATCAGATCCAACTGAAGTATGATAGCTTAAACCTTATTCTGGAAATACCTACCAGACATGAAAGAATAAGTTTGAGGAGGATGGAAGAATTATTGGGAAAGTTTTTCTGACAGAGGGAAAATTTTCAATTTTCATCAGCATGTGTGAAAGTGGAAGCTGGCAACAATGGAGGGAAATATGAAAGGAAAGAAAGAAATCTATTATTCAAAGGAGGGTAGTCAAGGTATATGAAGGTATGTACTGCGTTGAAATTCCTGGACTTCTAAATGACCCAAAATAGTGATGTATGTGAAGAAAACTGAGGTATTCCTCTGTTCTGTCTAGTTCATTTTCTTCCTGGATTTTTCTTCCAGCTAAGTAAAATGCAGTTGGCTTGGCAAAAGCTGATAGGTCTGACTCTTTTCACCACCAAATGTCACAGAAGCAGTGAGTTGTAAGCCAGAGCTGTAACAGGGTGAATCTTCACGGAAGTTTTCCTGGGAACTTTTAGATACCAACTAGTCTTGGAGAGCTAGAGCTCTGGATTCTCGTTTCTATAAACTGAGAAAACAGACCTTGCCTATAAAGTGTACTAAAGAGGCCATGAAAAGCACAGGTCCTGGAATGTACTCAGAAGATTGAGGCTCGAGAACCCAAAAAATGAATGTTAAACCTAGTGCCCCAAACTACTGAACATTTAGCTGAAGTGCTTGGGCAGATTTACTTGGCAGCGTTTGATCTGATGCCAATGTAACCCTCATTCTAATACAAGTACTCTTTTATAAATTTAAGTTTGTAAAAGAGGATTTAGAATAAGGTAATAGTGTGCTTAAAAAACAACTTGATCTGATTACCAAAAATTCCCATTTCACCAACAATACCATTGTGTTCCTCCGTCTTAAAACATTTATCCTAACTTTCATAGGCCAGAGTTCAAACAGTGACCAGCTCATTCAATAGAAGAGAGCTATGCTGAGTGGAACAAAGTATTTAACTGACTACTAAAAAAATAATAATTAAAAAAAAAAAATACACATCAAGGAAATAGTCTGTAATTGTGAGCATAATTAATGTCTGGAACTAATAGTTTTCCCTTGGAAGAGAAATCTCATAATTTTATTAATCTGAATTGAGTGATATGCTATATACAATAGTCTTGTTGTGGCAGAAAAATGAACAAAACTATGTTATGCTTTTGTTAATATCTAATTTATACCACACCAGAAGCCAGACTCTTGGTCAAATGTAAACTTGCATAATGCCATTGAACTCAATGAACCCTTGAAAATCTACAAAGATCTGATACAAAGAAATGGCATCACTGATGACACAAAGAAATGTACACTGTTTGGGTAGTTATTAATTATGGAACAAATGCTTATACCTCCACTTGCATAGAAAATCACCCTATTTCTTTTGCAGCTCTTGAGCTCTTCAGTGCATAGACTTTGAAGCTGGCATTAAATTGGTGCTGAAGTTTTAACAGCTTTGTTACAATCTCTCACTCAGTTCTTGAATTCTCAGCCTATAATGAGTTGTATGCTCTCAACACACTGCAACTACATGATTACACATGTAAGTACATACTCAGGAACTTAACTGTTGTGTCAAAACATACAAAATCCAAGTGCTGGATTAAGAGCACATGTGAATACCGTCACAGAAGCTGATCACACATTCTCCTTTCAACACTTCTTTTTATCTGTATTTATCTATAGTAATGTACATTAAGTTATTCTGAGATTTTGCAGGTGCATTTTTTTTGAATAAAAACAAAAAGAATGGAAAACACTTTATCTTTCTGGTAACAACATAATTATTTACCTTTCAGATACTGAGCAAATGTGTATTTGTGTTGATCAGTACACTTGTTTTGTTTATTCCCCAAATGCTGCAAGGCTAGCAAGCAACCACAAAAACAATCTTAGTCAAAGCTTTAGCTAGTGTATAATTTTGTTGAAGTGAGCCACTTATGTGTTTAATAGAACAACAGCTTCAGAGGTATTTAGCAAAAAGATATAATTAAATGTTAATTTATATTAATTTATATATTATATATGTGTGTGTGTCTCAAGGGAGATTGCTATTCCATGTAGATTGCTCTAGAAAGTTTAAGGACTTGAGATAAATATGATATTAGAGAAGGAAAAGAGGTGGAACATAAAAACCTTGAGCTGCATTTAGGACCAAAGTGGAAGAATTGCTTAAAAGGCAAGTAGCATTCGTATAATTCAATCAACCTTAATATTAAAATAAAAATATATTTAAAAATAGTTCTTTTCAGACAGTCACTTGTCTGAAAATATTAATCACAACTGTAGTTAGTAGCTGACCATTATGGCTGAAAGTTTGTTATGCTTCTATAACATACCTCCAAGACCAAATTTTGTAAGGCTGCCCATGCAAGCTAGTTACACTCAGGAGCACAGTTTGCCTGGACGGGTGTTGCTCATCTTGGAAACAAGTAATTTATGGCTCCAGGAGATGGAGTCAAAAATGGAGATGTGATATTTAAATTGCTGATTGGCATAATCATTTTTCATCACATTCTAATTTCTTTACTCTAGCTGTGTAATATTTTCCTACATTATGTACTTGATCAATTTGACACATCTTATTTCAAATATATCCAATACCATTCTTTTTGACAGTATGTTATGCTTGACTTTTAGCTATTCCAAAGCAAAATTCCTACCAACACCTTTTTTTTCATTCTTCATTCTACCTCCTACCTTTGCCAAATTTATAGGATATGGACTATGACTCCCTATAGCTAAATCCATTTCCATATGATCATGACTTGTGTCAAAAGCCTATTAAAATTAAAATCGTTATAATTTGCTGTAATTTAAAACTGGAAGTCTTGTCAGTTCTCTTTCTTAGCAAAGGATATAATTCACAGAATCACAGAATCTGTGAATTATCTGTGAGGAGCTGGCTTTGATCTGACATGGGGCAGCTCTTGGGCTCTTCTTACAGAGGCCACCCCTACAGACCACCTGCTACCAAACCCTTGCCATGTAAACCCAGTGCAGATGTTGATGTAATAGGGGACCAGCATTCCATGAGCCACTACATAGTAGAGCTATCACACAGTATAAACACACCTGACCAGTGATTTTGCAAATAGATTAAATTAATCTTCTAAGCAGAATAAAAGAGTTGTAAAGGAAAGCAGTGTGGATCCACTATTATGCTCTAAAGTCCCACTGTTGATTCAGAGTAATTCCCTCATGCATACGCTTTCAATCTTCATCCTTTAAACACAGCTTCATTGGTTATACTGGACAGGCACACAGCATTCATACAAGTGTATGCAATTCGGGTTGTACTGAAATGGATTGCTTATGGATGATCAAGGTGAAAAAAAAACAGGCTGATTATCTTCTCTCCATGTTGCTTCTTGTTCAAACATCTAAAAACTCTGAGCAAAGCATCCATGCTTTCCTTTTTAAGACATCAGTGAAATATCACAGCTTAAAATGGAACATGACCCAAAAATTTCAGAATATTTCTTAGTCCTCCAAAGTTAAGATACTACATTTCCCTTACAGAACAGAAGTCAGAAAATTTGAAAGCTGTTCCTTCACCTTAAGAGCTTACTTCCTAAATGAAGAAGACTTTTCCGAAGAGATTCTTTAGGTTGGATGCCTGTTTCTGAACTATATAGAGAGATCACATCCCACAGCAATATTTGAAATCACATGTGGAAACCAGCTGAAACAGCTGTCTCATACTTTAAAGCCAGGCTATTAATATTTATTAAGTGTCCGCCAACATGTAGGCATTCATCCTTTTCATAATTCTGTATCTTCAGATGTTTAAAATACAAGTGAAAACAAATATTCTTTGCAACATAGTGGCATGGAGCATTATTTCCAAAGACCATATTCTGCACAACCTTAAGCATGTCTGCACAGGGAAATTACCCATTACAACTACAGTAGAATAAGGTTAATATTATAAGTTAAATGAGGAGTGTTTACTCATTTGTATTTCCTGCCTTTTGTCAGCTTCATATCAGATGTTTATCATAACCCAAACATTTAGTATGGAGCATAGTCATTTAAGACGTGTACATTTCTATGATTGGAACCATAATATACCTATAATATGAAGTACATTATGCAACATAAATTTAAACAGCTGATGAGTTTTTGTCTTCCAACACTTCCTTTATTGTCATTTATTAGACATACATAATGGGAGACAGACTCATGTTAAATTAATATTAGCCCTAAGTGAAATAAAATAAATAAACGGAGAAGAAGAAGAAGAGGAAGGAAAAATTCTCAGGAAAGTCCAGTCTCCATAATCTTCAGTTCTGAGCCCCATGTTTGAAAATAAACCGAAGTAGATTTGATTATTTATATGTACAGATACTTCTTATATAATACTGAAGTAACATCAGCAACTTAAAACCCCTCCAAAAATCTGTTACATTTAATCATCCCAAACCCTTTTTTTTTATTTTATATTTTTTATTCACAGTGACAAAAAATTAGGTGAAAACAGAGGCAGAGGATTGGGTCAGGATGAGACTGAGCTATCACAACAGTTTTTCACAGAAAGGATAACAAAAAGTAGCATGAATATCATACTTGATCTAAATAAGTTATTTTTGTATTTGTGGGCTTAAGCAGCAAAAGATCACTCCTCTCTACTGGGAAGGCCCAGTCTCCTCTGTCCATAGCCTCTCTAAACCCAGGAATTTGACACTTCTCTTCAATAACCAAGGAAGTTATTCCCAAACACATTGGCCAAAGGATTATTCTTCACCTTGAGTAACAGACATGGGTCCCAGACTTCTTGTTCCTTGAGGAGCTTTAACCACAAGTTCAATGATCTATAACAAATCACTAATCCTTGCTATCAGACAGTACTCGCTTCAAACCAAGTGGAGGTACCAAACTCAGTGTTAATAAGCTCAATATTAACACTCAAAAAAAGCAATCAGAATTGCTTTACCATCATGAACTCAGAAGATTAATGTTTTTGGTATTGGTATTATAGGATATTTGAGCAAACTGTAACTAATTTCTCCACTTGAAGCTCAATTTGTGTGTGTGTATTTCTGTGTAGAATCTAAATATTTATCAGACCAGTGACAGCGTAAGACAATGACTCTGCACCTTATAATAGTACTCAGGTGGGATTACAGAAAGCCAGTTCCCAAACTTTAAGATAATGCTAAAATATTTTAGTGAAAGAATGTATCTCTTGTAAGATGAAGAATTGAAAAATTGGATACCAGAAGTGTAATAAAACAGAGCACTTATCATGTGAACTTTGACATTGAAAAGCAATAAAATAGGTATCTACTAAATCCTTGCTGCTAAAATTTTGGTAGTCATTCTGATGTCTTTCAACAGAAACCTGAGTATGTATGCAAGTTTTAAGCACCTATGAAAAGTCAGGAAAGGGGGACAGAAGAATGAATACCACAAGCATTTGAATGTCAGGCTTAGTTGCCTGAAGAGGTATTTATGTGCCTAAACTATTCTTGCAAATCTAGGTCTTTAATGTTTAATGTGGAGGTTACTGATTGCTAAAGTGAGATGAATAATTCACAATTAGCAATGTATTCATACAGCCTAGCTTATTCTGCTTGTAGAATGTGCAAGAGTAAATCTAGATTTCCCTGAATTTATTTGCTTTATTCCTTTAGATAAATTGCAAACATCTTCTGTCAGAGATTTGGCCATCACAATAGAATTCTGAGTTTCATGAATTAAAGTGGAAGAGTTCTAACTGTTCAGAGCATTTTTTTCTGATATATCATCATGGTTTCTAATAGGTTTTGAAACTCTTGGGGTAGTGCAGTAGGTTTAAAAATAAAAAAATAAAATTAAAATTAAATAAAATAAAAAGGAATTTTAAAACACTTTAAGTCTTGTCCCTTTTTAGCCACTTAGCTTTTCAGTGATTCATAGCCACCAAAATTAGCTTATTATGGAATATATTTCCTGAAAATTGAACTAAATGTAATTTTTATTTTACTGCATTGTAAAGTCTTTGCATGTAAAGCTTCTCTGTCCTTGAAGGCGGGGGGGGGGGGGGGGAACACTAAACACAAATGTCTAGTATACTGCTTTTAATTGCTTGTGCTTCATCACATAGCACATCTTCATTCTCTTTCTCTGTTAATTTTCTTCATCTCCACAGTCATTGCAACACTGAAAAAAATTATATGAAGCCACTGCTAATGGTCCATGCATGGTGTTGGAGAAGTCACCCATTTTCAGTGATGAGGTCAAATGCAGCAGTTGCTCATCTCCAAAAGTGATATATGTCTCTGATTCTGCTTTTATATCTCAAGACATCAAACCTTCACCACAGCAGGTAGTGTTTATCCACTTGAAGAGACGACAGTCTCTCAAGTGCTTACACTAAATCCCTAATAATAAAAAAGCTATTTTTGAATCAGTGTTGCACTCAGATTTGATGCTTCTGTTTCCTTTATATAGGAATAAATGTCACCTGTTGTGTAAAATGATGCAAAACAAGCCTGTTTGATCAATCCTCGCATTTGGGAAAAAAAAAAAAAAAGAAAGAAAGAAAGAAAAAAAAAGCTCAATCAAAATTGCACAAAAGATATTTTACAGGATTTGTCTAGATCTTAATGATTAAACAACTGACATGCCAAACAGTTTCCATGAAGTTGGCATTCACTGTTTGTTTGGCAGTTTAAGACATCTAATATACTTCAGCACAAAAAGATAATCTTTTATTAACATATTAAGTTTTTTAAGGTGTCATTAATTAAACATGTTAAAAAAAAAAAAAAATCTCCGGGATAAATATTTTGATAAAGCTCCAGTATTGTCACTGCCCTGTGCTCTATGACAACAGTCCACTAGAACTCTACAGTACCAACTGCACTGTAGCAACAGAAATACTCTAAATGTCCATCTTGGTTTTACAATAATACTAATTTTGCTTTAATTTCTTATTTGGATAGCTTCATTAAGTTTATACTTAATTCCTTTTGGGGTGAGAGGTTTGTACTGCCTGTGATTTCAAACAGAAACTTATTTACAATCAGAAATCAGATCTTTGCTTCTTTTAACACGTCATTGGCCTTATCGTCTGCACTGTTTCATTGCACATAAGTCATGGGAGAAAGAGCATTCTCCTCTATAAACGTCTGTGCAAAGACCCTCTTCACTCCAAGAAGTATACAGAAGCTCTGAAAACATTAGAGAATTTTCTTATACACATGTTTTACATATATTAAGTTAGTATATTTTGATGTTAAGTCACTGGGAAATAAGATAGAGGTCAGTATTGTGTAATAAGTGATCCAAAATATATAGGGACTAAATTGCTTCCTCAGCAATGTTAAAATATTTTTTGATGATCAGCTTTTAATAACACTTACATCTTATATATTATTCAGCCTGGATAACAATACCAGATTTAAATTTCGTTTTCTTGTTAGCTGGTTTGGGTTTTTATAGAATTATGTAGTACTTTAATGTTAAAGTTCCCTCCCACATAAAATAATGTTTAAAAATCTCTAAAATACTTTCCTATATTAAAAATAAAGATAAAATAAAAATAATATTTCTATTTATCTTTACTTCTGCAAAACAGTTTTGATGGCAGAAGTTTACTTAATAGATTTATTTAACTTGGATCTTCTCATAACTTTAGTTTAGAATGATACTCATAAAAGACAGGTGGTGCTTAAACTTTCTGCATGGATTTTGACTCAGGAGGACAACCTAAATTACCCTCTTACTGTCAACATCATTGCAGTGACAATGTGTCTCAAGAAGACACATCCAAGGGAATCCCAAAGTCAATTACAATCTTCTTCATTTCTGTTTATAGGAATACTCTCATATAGTGCTTTTACAAAGTGGTTTTGTTTTTAATCCAGTCTATAGTCTAACGTAAATAAAATATATTCATGCTTTTGAACATGTAAACTTTGGAAAACCATGGTTGCTACAACAGGGAACTAATCAAACACAAGAAGAGTAATCTCTCCCCAAAAATCTCTACAGATTGTAGTTTCCCCACAATTTATGGCCAAATAGTACAAAAAGAGGATGTCTAAAGTTCTTATGCTTAAGTTTAATGTTCTTGCCACAAAAAAAAAAAAAAAAAAAAAAAATCAAACTTAGACCAGTCCATTAGAGACAGATTAAGAATGAGGTGTTAGAGATCGTCAACTCCTCAACCCCTAACCCTCACTTGAAAAACAGTCTGCCAACAAATTCAACAGGCTTTATTATTATTATTATTATTATTAGCAAAAACCTCGTCATTGACAACTCTAATTGACATAAATTCAAAAGATTTTGCAAATATTTTCAACAAAGATCTACTGTATCTCCATGAAACATAACATCAGATACTATTTTACTGCTATAAGCTTCAGACCCTTATATTCCTCATGTCTTCTAAAAAGGTAGGCTTTAATTTCTAATGATCATTTTTACTAGGTAATATGATAGACTTCCTGCCAAACTATAGATCCTGGTTGTACATAAATAAATAAATAAATAAATAAATAAATAAATAAAAGCCCTCTAGTAAATCAAGATGAAATTTCAACCTCGTTCAGTCTACTCAGTACCAAAGTCTTATGGGAGAATCTGGTGACATTGGGATTTTTTCCACTTTGGATGGTGAGATCAGGTGTGTTGCTATAATGATGAGCATGTTTCCAAGGAAAAAACTGAAAAGAATCACTCTTTCTCAGCATCCTTTTCTAATCATGGCCTGGAGATATCATTAAGGAGAATTAAGCAACTGTGTGCTTGGCCCTGATTGCTTCCCATCAGCTTTCATGATTTACTTAAGACTCTCCTGACTGTAGTCTCTTATAAAACTTCAATAAGTAAACTTAAAATATACAAAATATATATAACATATATATGTATATTTAAATACTTAAAATATACCAAAAAAAAAATACTTGTTTGTTTGCTTTAAAAGTAGGAATTCAAGGGTAGGAGTAGCCTTATTATCCAGGGTTGGATGGATAGGCTCTTTCTGCATAGCCTTAATGCTTTACATTGCATCTATACTGCAGATTTACATTCCTGTCTTCAGCACCTGAAAATAATTAAGTAGCCCCATATCTGTCAGTATTTAAATATTTCCCATCTAGTTGTACTCCTTTTAATAGTGTTTATGTACAGCTGGCTCTGGTGAATGAACTTAGGAGGAAGTCTAGACAACTACTGAAATGAAACATGTAAGTTTCCAGGGACTCATCCACCTAAGAAATGGGTCTCCAAGGTTGAGGCAAAGAATGATGTCTTAAGATCTCTAGACACTCAAAGTTGCTTTCTGAAATTGTACACCTCCAAAGGAACGTCATGTGGGCACTTAGATCTATCTTCACTATCCCAATTACTTTTGATATTTTTGCCTTGCTATTGAACATTCTGGAGCCAGCCCTGTGAATATGTACTTGACAAAACACATTTCATTCCAGCATATCCACTGGCTCTGGTGGCATCCCTTGTTTGATTAAGCATTCAATCCAAGAGAAGGAGATTGACAGATCAGACCAAAATGGTGGCTGGAATAAGAAATGCTTGTAACAAAAAAGGATAATTAGAATAAGGAAAAAAAGAACAGAATCTGCTCTTGCTTAATCCCTTCGAATATTTCTAGGAAGATTGACATATAAATTCAGAATATTCTCTGGTATTGTATACCTAAGAAAATTATGCAATATTTCAAGCATCAGTTAATTTTTCTAAACTAGATTGTGTAAGCTATTTTTAAAAGCTGTGTACATCTGCAAAATAGTCTGTGCTACAGATGGAAAAAAATACATAACACACGTTAATTTCATTTCACATAGTCTGTATATTATGATAATTTTTCATAAATAAATATAGACAAGTTCAGACAAAATCAGGATAATCTGCTGTTTGTATTAAGTAAATTTATGTGTATTCTATTTATACTGTTCTTTCATTATCCAGAAATCAATTAAACTCATATTCAAGATCCATTATACAGAGAAATTTTAGAATCAAAAAGTTTCAATAATTTAATCCATGCAGATAACTTGATATATATGAGTATGACTTTTTCTTTAAAATTGTTTTTCTTTTTAGAAGGCTTAGCGTTTGAACTTTAATATTCCTAATTCTTATTGAAGTTCAATACCTGTATATCAAAAAATAATCTGATTACCTATTATTAGTGGATTTTCCCCCTAGATAAACATCTTTTAATTTCAGTATTAATGTTAAATGACTGCAAAGAGATATGAATGGCCAATTTATAAAGATATTTCTAGGGTTAGTTAATTTTGGCATGAGACCTGGGATCACTTTAGAAGCAGATTTTTCCCATGGGCTAGTGAAGATAAGAAATATCATGCTTAATTACTGTGTAAATAAGATACCATCATAAATTTCTCAGAGTATGTTTTCACAAAAGAAATATGTAAATTTTTAATACATAAATTGTCATTGCATTAAACCTATTTGTTATTTGTCAGTTTCAGGGAGAAAACATCTTCAGAGTACCATGTGGAGCATGTAGAGCTTATTAGGTTTAAAACTGGAATTACTCCAACACCCTTCTGTGGCTAGTCCAGACTGCAGGACAATAGGGAAGATACTGCACAGGTGGAGATGTGAATGAAGGGTAGGTTGTTACAGAGTTAATGTGCAGAAAAGGGTTATTCTTATTTTTTTAAAACCAACAGGTTATGTGGCAGTAATGGAAGAAAATGAATGTCAACAGCCGCTCTGTGGAATGCACTGGAGGCTTGCAGGCATGAAGGAGAGAATGCTTTGAAGAGACAGCTCCTCAGCAGTTGGGCCTTTTGAAAGGCATTTTCAGGATTAAGCCCGAAAGGCTTTGTGTACCTGAAAAAAATGCCATGGATAAAGTACATTGAGTGGGGTGTAAACTTTTCTCACATTTGTTTGAGATTGCTGTGGCCACCATCAGCTGGCAGGCTACCAAGTGTGGTTGTTTAGATGTAGGAGAGACATGGAGGTATGCAGATGTTGAGCAATCACCGATAAAGATCAGGTTAGCTGTGGAGGGAAAAATCCCAGTAGCCTAGCACAGTATCTCCATAACACAAGACTAATTTTAACCTAGAAAGTTAAACATTTCCAGAGAAGACAAACAGTACAGAAAAACAAAATGGGATCAGGAGATTAAAATAACAATGCTGAAAACAAGAGCATGGAAACCAGGACTTCAATGAATAGCTTGATTCTGACTTTTTTTTTTTTTTTTTTTTTTTTATAGTACAAGCTTCAGAGTCGCTTCAGAGTACCTTCAGTTTCAACGTATCCTTAGGGCTACTATATCCTATTTACATTTATGATCAGCTGAAATACCAACAACAGTACCCACCACAGTATTACCTCTCATAGTATTTGTGGGAGGCTTATTGTTTTGGAAACAAGCCACTACACACTCATATTCACCTTTTTTTGTCTCCCAAAGCTATAGGGTGAGCAGCCAAGATCAAATTATCCTTATCGCTGATACATTTTTGGTATCTTGTGTCTGCTGAAGGAGAGACCTCATGTAGAAAGGCAGCACAAATAGAAAGCCAGCCTACTCACTTGCCTGCATTGCTTCAGGTCAGGAGTCATGAGTTGTTCTGGCTTATTCAGGCGGAAAAGGTTAATAAAGAAGGGTCCTGTGCTGCTAGAATATACAAGAGGAAAAACAGAAGGATAGAGAGAAAGGAGACACCAGCTCAACATTGACAGAGTACCAGCACTTCGGCAGATAGAGGGTAAAAAACAAAGTGTTCCAGTTGTGGCATAGAAGATGTTGCTGGAGAGGTTGCAGGTAATTAATAATGGGAATAGGAACATAAATAAAAAGTTCCAATCAGCCAAAAAACATGATTTCTGCTTTGCACATCGTCAGTCTCTGCACTGAAGGAAAGCACTGCAGGGGAACCCCTGTAGTATTTCCTAGAGGCTCTGACAGACTGCAATTTACTCTGCATTCTTCCTTTGCAGAGGAAACGGAGAAAACATAAGAACTGTTATTAATGTTGTTTTTTATGTATTAATGCATCACGGATTATTAATACTCACAGGAAACTGGAAAGGGACTATCATTGCTCAGAAGAGTTTACAACCTAGCAATATAATCTCAAGACCATGTTTGCACAGACCTGGACACTCTTCATTCTCTCAGCCTGATACTTTAAATTTCCCTCCCTTAAACATCCATTTGTCCAAGTCTGCTTCTGAAATAACTTGTTGTTATGTAGTTGCCAATCAATTGTCATATTGCTACCAACTCCAACCAAGCAATTAGTCAGGTCCAAAAGAGGACTTTATCATGGCTCTAGAACCAAGGTTGAAGAACAGGCTTCTGCCCTTAATGAATGAACAATGAATCCATCTAGTCTGTTTTATTCTTAAATGAAGATCTGTTTTACTGAAATTTATTTTAACTTTAATTTAATTCTATTTCAGTATTTCATTACTGAATATCATAAAAAGAAATAAAAGATACAACATGCTATTTTCCCCTAAAGTGATGTGAAAACACATCCTATTGTATTTATAAGCATTTTAGGCAATAACTTTATAATCAAACAGCTGCTACAACAATGAATTTTATCTTTAGAATCTCAGTTAGTGATTTCTTTTAAAAATAATGATATTATCTTCTGTAATACTAAATAATTTAATCTACAAATAGCTACACAATATAGATGTTCCACTGAAACAAAAGGATGGTGCTGGCACAAGGACAAATGGATATAAACTGATCATGAATAAGTTTAGGCTGGAAATTGGAAGAAGTTTTCTAACCATCTGGGGACCGTCGTTCAAAAACAGCCTTCCAAGGGAAAAAAAAAAAAAAATCAAACCTGTAGTGGAGGCAAAGAAGCATTTCATTTCTAGAAGATTTTGATTCCTGCTGTCTCAGCAAATGTTTCTTTTGAAGACATATGCTCTTCAGTGTTCTTGCTCAGTTTAGGAGGGGCTTTGAATACTTTTTTTTTTTTCCTTCCACATTTATTTTGTCCTTGACAATGCAAATCTGCACGTAAGAACAGTTACCTTTAACATCACTTCCACAAGACTTTGGGGTTTTAAACATTTTGCCATGAAGAACTGGGGATCTCTTCTGAAATTCTATGACATATTTTTAAAAACATCACATGAAGGAAACAACAAGTTCATGCCTGAAATAAGTTTGTTCTCAGAGCTTTCACTCTTCACTACTCATTCTAGATCATTCCCAGATTTTTATATGTCTTTTAATTCCACTGGAAGCTCCTATTTTTATGAAGGAATTTTATTCCAGATCAAATTTAATTAATCTTTGACTTCTCTTGTTCTCTCCTCTGTGTGGACAACTCCAGCCAGAGACAAAAATATTAAAGGTTATTTCCATATAATTTTGTTAGCCAGTCCTACAGATGAGCAAGTCTTTCCCTTCACTCCATTGTTTTCCCATGTCAGCCTGTATTTATAAAGCATTTGAATTTATTACTTCTTGCTGTTTTCTGTAATAACAAAAAAGCTTGTATTTGTGCTACCTGTCATATCATTGACATTCCTCCTCATTTTGCTTGCTTTTTTTAAACAAAAAAAATATTTTTTCTTTTCTGTATCTTTCCTTGTTTAGTTGTGCTCTATGTCTTCTTCAAGGACCACAGCATGGTTTTTTTGGTTGTTAGTCTGCATAAGTGTCAGGTCCCTGACTGCATTTCCTATTTACCTTCCATTGCTGCCCCAAAAGGTATTTAATTTTTAATGATAAAGTCTTTGAACAAGACTGTTTATCATTATGAAAAATGGCTGTACTGCTTTCTCTTGTTACTCAGTCTGTATCTTTCAGAATACATATTCCTATTTTCAGGCTTTTCTGATCATCCGAATACCTGCCTGTTGCCCCTACCACAGAGACAGAAAATCATATAGCTCACACAGTCACTAAATATCTGATTGGGAGAGGCTATAACTTCCACTTTTAGGAGATGAAGATGCATTAATGCTCTTACTGCCTAAATGATATGTTAAAGTTCCTTTGAAGCCACTCAGCTCAGTCTTCTCTGAGAAGGCTTGAAAATATTATAAGCACCTGGAGTTTGAACTTTCTCTTCACGTCTCCCTTTATAAAAAGCTTACCACAAACTCCTCCCATACAGACACATGCATATGCAAGAACTCATGCAAAATCTACAGGCATACTGTACATCTACAGGTTACTGCAGTTTTATCACCTTGCTCACTTGGAGTGCATTATTTCAGGAATAATGCATTACAATAGAACAATAGATTCATACATAGAATTGCAGATTACTAATGATTATATTAAATTGTCAGCAAAGATCATTTTATATCTATGTTCTGCTACAAGCTTTATTGTGACCCTTGACAAGATAGCATTTCTGTTCTCCCAAAGAAGTCCTTTGTAAAGATATAAAAAGGATATATTCACCACTGATGAGTTGATGCTCATCTGTTATATCAACAGGGAAACACAAACCCAGAAGCAAAGAGTCTTTCTCTGAAATAAAAAGTTTTGCTGATTATTTTTCTTGATAACACCTTTTCTAAATTGGAGTTAGACAACCAAAAAAAAAATTTGAACACCTGCTTAAAATTATTTGAATGTTTCCTTTTTCCTGGCTCAATTATACTCTTACTAGTATTATGGATAATACAGCATTATTTTTATTTTTAATCAGAAAATTGAAGCTTTTAAAAAGACAAAAAGTACATTGGAGGTTGTCAACTTTTCTGTAGCCATTCTGAATGCAAGCCAGTCCATAGCACACAAGGCCAGTTATCTGACTATAGAAGTTTGAATCAATTTGGCTATTGTTTATAGAGAATTTGGTAGATTTTGCCTTTTCTTCAAACAAAATCAACTTCATTTGTAAATAGAAACATTTGCAGATATCTAGGTTTCATGAAACAACAAAAAGATATGGTTATTTATTACCAAAAAAAAATAAAAAAATAAAAAGGAGAGGGGGGATTTCTGCATCCACTAGAGAAAGTATTCTACTTCTACTTCAAAATAATAATGCTGCATTAATTAAAAAGTTATTGCAACACCAAAATTCAAAGTCTTCCTAGACTCTACCATAGTGTTCCTACTTCGGTATTATCAGAGCACCAACAGATGTAATGCATAGTAATCTTATTACACATTGACAGCTTACACCCTAATGGCTCTGATGGAGCTGTTATGATGTATTGTGTCATTTCCTAATTGGGATATAGTGCTAAAAACAGCTGTATCTTGACAAGCGCCACAGAAACCAGGTCTGAAAGATCTATCACTCTGCATGCTGGCAGTGTATATAAGCTAAAAAAGTTTGAATAAAATGAAAAATTAAGTGCTCAGGTGGGGTCTACTTTAGTAATAATAATACTTTGTTCTTATCTAGACTCCTCTGTCTGAAGATCTTGAAAGACTTTGATTAATTGAGCTTTACCAATATCTCTGTGAGCTAGGAAATGTTTTAATATCCACCATCTCACACTGAGGCACAGATATGTTCTGTGACTTGTCAAGGTCACCCTGAAAGTCTGTGACAGGAAAGTCAGTGCTCCAGTTTTCAGCCCTAAGCCTTAGGCAAAGAGTTCATTTTCTGCTATTGTTTAGGAATATTACCAAACTTGAATTGCACCCAGTTATCATGTCATTCAAAGACCATTTAGTAATGCAAATTCACACTAATTCTAGTGCTAATTCTTCAGCACTAGCAGAGAATAAAACTGATGTCTTTGTCCTTGCCTTTCCTTGATTCCATTCATTAAATTCTGGTGATATTATTTGCATATAATTTTTGGAATTTAATTTTGAGTCAGGGTGAGAGCAAAAGAGAGATTTTTGTATTCTCCTGCAGATTGGCTCAGCGATGTCACAAGACTGTGCCTTTACATAATTTAATGCAGTCAGTGTAACTGTAGAAAGAACTGCAAGACCATAAAATATAAAAATAGTGAGACAGTACAGGTGCAAGGCAAAATGAGATTCTTGTCCGTACAATCTTTTACTTTTCCCACAGGAGCAGAAGTTTTGATCCTTTAAGCTCAGGAAAAAATAAAAAAATAAATAAAAATAATACAAATAATACAAATTAATATTAAAACTGCTTGAAAGCTTCTGGCTTAAGATATTTAAGGCAAAGAGGAAAGAGATACATTGCAGTTGCTGCTCTGCTGGTGCTGTTATACAGAAGCAGGGTAGAAACAGGCAAAATATTTTCAGAATAATTGGTGGAGCATTCAGCATTCAGCTGAGATATCTGTGCAATAGGTATAATTTCCTTCTCGCCATGCTACCTCTCATGATATCTTTCAACAAACCTTTTGCTGCACTTACTCAAAATAGTCAACTTGCCAACATTCTTCAGAAGCATGCCTGGACATGAAATGTGATCTTAATTTTCCTACAAAACCACAAGCCACCAAATATTGCCTTCCATCAATGCAAGTCAGCTAGAGGAAAAAGAATCCCTGTTGCTTCCTCCAGCACTCGGGACAGGCAGTTTTAATTTGCCCTTAAACATAGTTATGACACAACAAAGAGTAAAAGATAGACACATGAGAGATGACTGATAATATTTTAAAAGACTTTGGCACATGGTTATAGCAAAGAACCAATACTCTGTCCTTTTCACGTCATTATACTAAAATATTGCTACTGTAACTCATATGAAGCTTATGAAGTCATGTAATATCAGAACCTAATGAGCAGTTTAATACATGTCTTCTGGAAGGTATAAATACAACAATTTCCAGATCACATCCACAAGAGCTGCTTAATGATCAGTAAAGTAACAGGAAAAAGCCACGGCCTAAGGGGATGAGAGACTTAACATCAGTTAATAACATTTCATGCAGCATATACATGTACACTTCCCCAAGAGAACTGCAAGAGGATAAAAGGATGAAGAGATAATAGATATTCCAGTGGCTGTTTTATTCTGGGTTCTCATTTTAATCTAGTATGTTTCTAAAGAAGAGGAAATAATTCAGAAAATATAATTTATTCAACAAATTTCTCCTCTAATCCAAAAGACTTTTTTCTCTAATTTGTTTAGTATTTGAAATGATTTATGAAACATTTTCTGCACACAATGCTGGGTCCAAAATGACTTCAGAGATTTGCTTTGTAAGTATTCAAATCTCATTGATTACAGAGAGATGGAGAGACAGATAATAATAAATGTCTATTGAAAAATCAGGTACCTGATTATATTTAGCAATACTTTCAGTTATACTTAAGTTAAATTTTACTATCTACTGATTATTTCAGAGTGTGAGATGATAAAGTAGATTTACCTGCATATTAACACAGTATTTTTTTTCCATAAGCCTAATTATTGCCATGTACTTTATGTGAACATTATTTTTTGTATTAAATCTAAATAAACATATAATAGGTTTTATAAAATGATTAATTAATTCTCTAGCACTATTTTTCAGTATACTCTTTGGAGAATGCAGGGCAACACTTTAACACATTCCTAATTTTATTTTTTTCCAAAGAGTACAAAAGAGCTTGCTTGTCTTTAAGTTCCATTGATTTATTGTGTTACATAAGTTTCCTGAATAAAAATTACTTTCTTAAGAAATAGAAAATTGTATTTAGCTATTTTTTCACATAATTGTGCTGTAAATCAGAATTTATTACTATTTTTAAATCTTTGTGAAGAATCCTTTCACAGGTTACTCCATTGACCATAACCATAACCACTGTGTATTTTGGAGTTATCACTATCAAAGGTACATATTAAAGGGATGACTGGAATTATGCAACCATCTAATTAAAAAGTCTCATCACATATCCACAACTAAATAATATAAAGTACCTATAAAATCACGTCTGAATGGAAAACCATCACTAAGCTTCCTTCGGCCAAGACCTGTTGGATACCACTAACACCATGTAATTCTTGAATTGACAAATTGACAGTCTTAGTTTATCATCTGTTTCAATGCTTAATTGATAAGACTCATTCTCCACTCACAGTAGCATCCAGATTTAAATCTTTTCCCTGTACAACATCAGTTTTCCTATGCCTGGATATGTAAGAAATTCACAGGATAGTTTATCCTTCGGAACTGTCCAAAATGAAGGAGAGATTACTGTGCCTAGCAGGTGAATGACATTCAAACATACCTCTTCTGTTTGACATCTGTTTATTGTTTTTTCCTTTAATCTCTTTTAAAAAGGAGTTTAAGCTTTCCTGTACCCCTGTGTTAGTTCTCCAATTATATACACATTGCTTACTCTGGAAAGAAGCACTATATTTTTAAAATGTATACTGGTGCCAAAGCACATACTCAGGCGCCTATTACCTTCAGAGGCCTGTGGAAACAAAACTCACCAGTTTAGGTAAACGGTGAAAGATGTAATATTGGACTCCATTTATTCCAATTCTATTGGCCTATGTTAGTTATTCTTGTACACTCAGAAGCCTGTTAACATGTTTCTTTCCCCTTAATTTGCTATGCATGACTGTCTGTGATGTTACTCCATATTTGTTTCTTATTTCACTGGCTGGGGAAACAAAATAGCATAAGAAACTTCCTTCACCTTTCAGTCAAGAGATCGCTGATTTCACCATTTCTATGTATTGAATTCTTAGCACTGACTATAATTTTCAGGACATATCACTTACTTGTTGTTTTACCAAACTAAGCAGAATGTATACACTGTTTTGTTGTCTGAATAAAAAAACCCTTAACTGTAATCCTTCCACAGTGGCTGAGGTAGTCTGAGTGTTGCAGAGGTTTATGCAGTCCTCATTCATGATGCCATAAAAATTTCAGTCTTATTTAAAGAGTAGTTTGGACATCCACTGAAGGAAAACACATGCAAAATCCTCTAGATTAATAAAAACTAGGACAATTAAGAAATGTCCTTTGGGGGAAGCAAGTGCTCATACAGCCCAGTGTTCTGACTTCATTAGTGGACACACAAAGGGAGCACACAAGCTTGGCAACTCTCAGCTGTTTGTTCCCCTCATATACATCCTCAGCATACAGAATTATTTTATAAAAATTGTCGATGGATACATCCATGCCCAACATTAAAAGAACTAAAGGATTCATTTGTGAGTGTTTCCCATGTATTTAACCCCTTTGTGAATCTGCTGATACTGGCTGCCTCCACCCTCTCCAATGACCCACAGTCCCAGAAGTTCACTGTATAAAGCACTTTCTTTCACTTGTTTTAAACAAAACCCATATTGGTTTCAAGTTCCCACAGGTCTAATATTGCAGGATTTTGTGAATAACTGCTGTGTATTCAGTTTATCTACTAACTACATGTTTTCATGAACCTCAGTCATTCTTCCATAGCTTACTCTGCTTCAGAATGATGTCTCTGCACAAAGCAGCTGCTCCATCATTTTGAACATTTTACTTGTTTTTCTTCATACTTCTTTCAATTCTGCTACACATTTCCTGAGATGTCTAGACCAAACTGTATATGAAACTCAGGATATGGGTACACTGATAATTCGATTGATGCCCTGTTGTCCTCTCAGATCAGGTGCTCTCTGTTTCTAAGGATAATCTCACCCACTAACTTTTCTAAATATGTTCAACATTTTGGTGGCTTTTGTCTACCATTTGAAACCAAGATATTGATTTTGGAGAAATGTCAGAAGTCCCTTTCTGAATTGTAAGTGCTAGTTATGAATTCTGCCTCATGACAGCATGGCTTTCAATATTTTTGCCTAGATGCATTGCTTCACACTGAACTTCACCTGCTGACTTTTGGTCTGGTCAGCTTTATGATGTGTTTTTTGAGGTCCTTGCCACTGAACAAAATAGCATTGATAGTGAACAGAGAGCTTACTGTTATCTACAAACTTGTTCTTGTGTTCATTGTTCACTGCCATCTTCAGACCACTGATGAAGATGCCAACTAAAAATGGTCCCTGTAAGAATCACCATCCTGACAAGTTGCCATTATTATGGCCTATCCATCAACTCTTCTCCTTTAAGAAGTTTTATTCCAATACCATGGCAACATAATTTCTTTAAAATACCTTTGGTGTGAAACTTGATCCAAGACATTTTAAAAAGCCAAGTGTGTATTTGATACCTTTTGTCCATGTTATTACCGAGAACACCACTGAACTACAGAAGCCACGTAGACTTCTTCCAGTCTGTTTACCCATACACATATACACCAGCACACCAGGAAGGAAAGTCTTACTCACTAATCTGTAGTCCTCTGTATCAACTTCAAGACCTTCTAGCAGACTGCAGCTACAACAGCTGTCCTAGTCCTCTAGCTCATTTGTAATGACATTTTATATCCCTTAGCCAGAAATTTGGAAGCTTCATATTCAGAACTCTTTATTGTATGCTATCTGGTCCTGCTAACCTGTCTAGCCTGCCTGGATGGTCTAATACTTTTGGTGTATTTGCTTCAAATTGATCTATATTTTCTATTCTATTTGCAACTTCTATTCTATTTGCGTCTGGTGGGGAGTCTCAATGTTAAATACCAATGCAAAGATTTCACTGAGTTTCTCCGCTATGTCCTTATCATCCCTTCATGCTCTTTCTACATCATTGCCATCAAACAACAAAGATAATGTCACAGACAATCCTTACTTGAATTATGAAAGGAACAATGTCTTGTTTATATATATATGTTATTGTTATTATTGATATTATTATATTGTATTTTTTGATCAAAACCCTAACATATAAGAATGAGATGATCTTAGTCCTAAACACAAGTGTGATACTTTAAGGTATGTCCATAGCTAGCTGTTAAGTATTGTTTTCACAATCTATATAACTTGTGAAAATTTAGATATATTTACGTCCTTCAGAAAATCGTGAGGTGCCAGGTGAGATCACAAACTACAGAACAATCAAAGCTTACTTATATAGGAGCTTTATCCAATAGAATCAAAGGGCAAAGGTGTAATGAAATGATGCCATACCACTTCAACAAAGACTACATCACCTTCATTCACTTCTTAAGGACTTTAGAAAAATGAAGTCCTTACTTTTGGAAAGTAAGCTTTCCAGAAAGATGAACAACAGTCATTATGACACTAAAGTTTGTGTGTCCCTACTTGTATGTTATTTCTATGAAGCAAAGATTTTTCTATTTCTATACTTTATACCAGCTTTCAGGAAAACAGGTATATGTAGAAATGTAAATCAAAAGCACTCACTACCCAAAGGAGGGAGAGATTATCAATTGTTCTTTGAAATTAAAGTGATAAGAGAAAATCTATGCTGTTTTACTAGAACTACTTAAGCTATGAAAATAAGATTTTGATCTTAAATAATGCTTTACAGTTTTAAAACATCTACAAACACAACACTATAACAACACTGAATGATTTCGAAACCTGTACAGGGAATCATAAGTTTATATGTCTCCTATTTAAACTACAGACTATATTTTAAAGATATAAGAGTGTTTGGGGAGTGAGGAGAGCATCACAAATTCTTTGCCTCAAAGAGTGTTTGACTTAAAATTTGGGAGCCCTAACTCCCACAGCTGTGCTCTGATCATAGCAACCTTTTATAAGCTTAGCTCAAAAATCTGCAAGTCTGAGTTATTTAGTTTAGGGAAGGAAAGATTTCTCTATTGGAATGACCATTTTTAGTATAACAAACAGAAGATATTATTTATTTATTTATTATGAAAGGTGGGTGTCCTGGTTTCAGTTAGGATAGAGTTAATTTTCCTCCCAGTAGCTGGTAGGGTGCTATGTTTGGATTAGGATGAGAAGAGTGCTGATAACATGCTGATGTTTTAATTGCTGCAGAGCAATGCTTACACCAAGCCAAGGACTTTTCAGCTCCTTGCTCTGTCCTGCCAGCGGGCAGGCTGGGGGTGCAGCAGGAGCTGGGAGGGGACAGACCCAGGACAGCTGACCCCAACTGGCCAAAGGGGTATTCCATACCATCTGACGTCATGCTGAACAATATATAGGGGTGGCTAGCCAGGGTGGGGCGCCGGCTGCTCGGGGTTGGGCTGGGCATCGGTCAGCGGGTGGTGAGCAATTGCATTGTGCATCACTTGTTTTGTACATATTATTATTATTATTATTATTTTATATTTCTGTCCCTAATAAACTGTCTCTATCTCAACCCACAGGCTTCAGTTTTTTTCTCGTTTCTCTCCCCCATCCCAGAGAGGGAGGGGGGAGGGTGAGCGAACGGCTGGGTGGTGTTTAGCTGCCGGCCAGGTTAAACCACAACAGTGGGTCAGTCATTAGACATTTATCCAGATTTTTATTTTTTTTTAATAGAAATACCAATTAAATGCCCAAATGTGGTACATATGTCCAGGAAGAAAGATCCATGGCCTCATGACACTCAGTGAGACTTAGACCAACCCCCAGAATCCTGTCATAGAAATAAAACAGATCACTAGGGGTAGTCAGCAAACTATCCTTCTGCAAAAATATATTGATATAATTTCAATTACATCAGTATGCACTAGCAAATGCTTAAAAGTATACAATTAGATTTTTCTAACTATGTATGGTATCACTTTTAGTATCACAGAATCACAGAATCATCTAGGTTACAAGAGACCTCCAAGATCACCGAGTCCAACCTCTGACCTAACACTAACAAGTCCTCCACTAAACCTTGTCACTAAGCTCTACATCTAAACGTCTTTTAAAGACCACCAGGGATGGTAACTCAACCACTTCCCTGGGCAGCCTATTCCAATGCCTAACAACCCTTTCCATAAAGAAGTTCCTCCTAACAACCAAACTAAACCTCCTCTGGCACAACTTTAGCCCATTCCCCCTTGTCCTGTCACCAGGCATGTGGGAGAATAGACCAACCCCCACCTCTCTACAGCCTCCTTTAAGGTACCTGTAGAGTGTGATAAGGTTGTCCCTGAGCCTTCTCTTTTCCAGGCTGAACAATCCCAGCTCCCTTAGCCACTCCAACATTTCCAGTCATTGGTCTTTCTGATATAAGCAGTTCTGAAAGATTCAGTTAATGTCTGAGGAAGACCAAGAGTACCTCTGCTTGTCAAAGGGAATAGAGTTACACCTTCCCTAATATTTTTTGAAAGTTTGTTCTTATAAGATATGCAGAGATTTTCTATTAGTGAACTAGTATTACTTAATGGTAGTGCACTAAAAGAAATCTTAGCCACCATCACTCCTTAACTGAAAAGGCAGAAATCACACTAACTTTATAACAGTCCATTAATTCACATCTGCACAAATAACTGGCTGGGAAGGAATACTGAGGTAATATTTTGCATAGCTCTATTAAACTCCCTTCTTGAAACTCAGCTTAACTCTTTGCTGGAGCAGAGTGCATGCTTGTCTTTTCTGAATCATTGAGCATAATTAAGCTTTGTACAGCAAGTGAAACCCTGAAATCATGTACTAACTGCATTTCACACTCCAACGTGTAATTTCATTATAAAAAAATGAAGTCATGAAAATATTCTAAATAATGCCTAGAGTATTGACAGACAGCTTGAACAAGAATATTAAATACTGGTGATTCTTCCTCAGCTTTCACATTGTTATGTATATATTTCCATGTGAGGTTTTTACATAAGATCTTCACATTTAGTCTTTGGCAAATATATCAATACATTCTCCTTTGAAATCTATGCAAAACAGTTTCACATTCTTTGCCATAAACCTAGAGTTTTAAAGATTAAAAAAAAAAATGCATTGTCAGTTATTTCAGAAGAGTTAGATATGATCTCTACAAACGAAGCAAACATGAGATCTTTGTCCCTAGCTGTCTTTCAATACATGTCCCATCCCAGTAGAGTATAGATGAATTATTAGCCAGATATGAATATCATTGTCTTTATTCAAATTAGTACAGACATAGTTTCAACATATAAAATATCCATCTCTGGAGTTCTGTAACACTATCACTCTTTATGTCATTTTTCCCTGCTAGCTTATTTAAATCAAAAAAGACCATGAGATTACCTCAGTGACTTCTCAGTCCTTAAGCTGTCAATTTCTAAGACAAAATGACAGCTTGAAGTTAATTAGTAGGTCTGTTAAGCTCTTTAACCTCTTGAAGCACTGAATGTTTCCCCCCCAGTCTGTCATCTGAGCCCATAAAATATACTGAGAAAAGTTTCCCTAACAAACAAAGTTGAACACAAAAAGCTGGGGAACAAGTGTGGAAGAACTCATAAATAAATGCAATTCAGCTTCTGTTCTTGTGACACGTAGTCAGATTTCTTCAACCTCAACTCCAACATTTGAACTAGTCTCATCTGAACCTCTTTCCATTTCATTTTTCAGATTATTAGAATAGTAATCATAAAACTGTCAATACTCATACAACTGTCAATGTTTATGAACTACAGCAATAAAATGTGTGGTTCTATATGAAGTGAAATATATCATGTGTCACACAAACCAGACATGATGGGGGAGTTGTAGACAAAGAGGAATGCTTTGTAGAATCATAGAAAAATACAGGTTGGGAAAGACCTCTGGTCCAACCTTTAACCTAGTGCTAAATTCAACCACTATACCACACTACTAATCATGGAACCATAGAAAGGCTTGGGTTGGTAGGGACCTTAGAGATCATCCAATTCCAACCCCCCGTGCCATATGCACAGATACCACCCAGAAGATCAGGTTGGCCAAGGCCCCTTCCAGCCTGGCCTTGAACACATCCAGGGATGAGGCATCCACAGCTTCTCTGGGCAACCTGTTCCAGTGACTCACTACCCTACTACAGTGAAGAAAGTCCTCCTAATGTCTAATCTAAACTTACCCTCTGTTAGTTTAAGACCATTCTGCCTTGTTCTATCATTATCTACCTGAGTAAAGAGTCCTTCTCCATCTTTTTTATAAGACCCCTTTAAGAAAGTAAAGGCTACAGTGAGGTTTCCCCAGAGCCTGCTCTTCTGCAGGCTGAACATCCCCAGCTCTCTCAGCCTTTCTTCACAGGAGAGGTGCTCCAGCCCTCTGATCATCTTTGTGGCCCTCCTCTGGACTCTGTCTAATTGGTCCATATATTTATTGTGCTGGTGGCCCCAAACTTGGACACAGTACCCCAGGTGGTGCCTCATGAGGGCAGAGTAGAGGGGGACAATCACCTCTTTCAATGTGCTGGTCATTCCTCTTTTGGTGCAATTCAGGACACTGTTGGCCTTCTGGGCTGCAAGCACACACTGCTCCTGTTGAGCCTTTTGTCTACCAGAATCCCCAAGTCTCTCTGCAGGGCTGCTCTCAATGAGTTCTTCTCCCGGACTATAATACTGTCTGGGGTTGTCCTGACCCAGGTGCAGCACCTTGCACTTGCACTTGTTGAACCTCATGTAGTTCACATGGTCCTACTTCTCCAGCCTGTCTAGGTCCCTTAGAATGTCATCTCCTCCTTCTTTCATATCAACCACACCATTCAGCTTGGTGTCATCTGCAAACCTGCTGAGGGTGTGCTCAATCCCATCATTTACAAAGTTCTAAAACTACATATTTCTTGAAGACCTCCATGGATGGTGACTCATCTACTCCCCTTGGCAATATATTCCAACACTGCACAACTCTTTCAGTAAATAAATTTCTCCTAATATCTACTTCATATCTTCCCTAGCACAATCTGAGGTCATTTCCCCTTGTCTTATCACATGGTGCTTGAGAAAAGTGCTTAAGGATGCAGTAAATCTAAGTGCTCCCCCAGAGGAATACAGCTACCACCATAGATACTGGATTTGGCAGAGCTAAGATAGGAAGATGGTTTCTGCACCATTTGGCAGGCCATCCACTATGGATCATTCTTCACACTCCCATTCTTTTTATTCTTCCAAATGTCTCATAGATTTGTTCAGTTGAGGACCATCACTTGGAGGACTCTTGGATGATGTGATGTCATGACAAAGAAAAAATCAGTTTTGTTTAGCTTGTCACTCAGGATGAGAGGAAAGATGTGGCATTTGGAGTATAGCTGATGTGGCTTAGCATGGCAGATAGCTAAATACCATATAGCCATTTGATTAGTCATCCCCTGGCAGAGAAAAATGAAAAGTGCAAGAACTCATTTTTTGAGATAAGGACAGTTTAATAAGGAAAAAAAAAAAAAAAAAAAAACAAAAGGAAGGGATGGGACGGGACGGGAAGGGAAGGGAAGGGAAGGGAAGGGAAGGGAAGGGAAGGGAAGGGAAAAACTGTGAGATGAACATCTTCAATATTTTTCAGTGACAGTGTGAAATTAATTTACGAATTAGTACCATTTTCAAGTTAAAAAGTAGGAATAAATTACCTAGGCCTAGAAGGTAATTATATTTGCTCAGAATAAATAAGGCAGAAAGAGAATGGTATCCACCATTATCATCATCATCAGTATTATTTTTATACCATCCCACTCCTAACTCAATCTGAAATTGTCCTTGATAAAACAGTAACGGCCTGAAGGATAAACAATAGTACACATAGTCACCATCAGGGAAAGAAGGAACTCAACAAACAGAGCCTCATGATTTACTATCAAGGTTGGCATGTTTTCAAATGACCTCCCATTTTCTGAATTCCCTCTGGTAAAGGTTATTTGCAAATGCTTGGTAAATGGAGCTTCTTAGCATTTTCTCTGTGCCTTGTCTTCATAACATGAAAAAATAAATAAATAAATAAACCTTTGGGATGATCAGTTTATTTCATCTTTTTTTTCCATATTTCATGGTAATATCACAAAGACTTGACACCATTCTTAAACTCTTCAAATCAGAATCTGGTGTGCTGTATTTCAGATATACCATTTGGGATTCATGTCCTCTAGTTAAACTTCAGCATACAAGAAAACTAAATGGAAGGGGGCTTTTCATCTAAGAAACCTTTCTGAAGAAAAGCTTCATGGTTTCTATCTTTCTTAGTTTTGTAGCTTGTTCACTACTCTATTGGTCTGTTTAAAACAGTGACTTATTTGATGATATTTTGAAAAAAAAAAAAAAAAGTACACTTACAAATATTTGGTAATAGTTGAAATTCAGTAATAAAAAAATGCGAGCAACATTGCTGTGAGTCATGGTATACATGGTACACAAGTATACAACAAAAAATTCAACAGGTGAGTAAAGCTGAAAGACATTGTATGATGGAAAAACGGTCCCTGCTGGAGAGAAATGGCCAAGGGTGACCCTAACAAAACATGTGGAAAAAGTCTGGAATGTTTTTGGAAAAACTCCAGCTAGAATCAGCACAAGAACTCAGCAAATAGTATCTCTAAAAAATGAATAAACAATGAGAATTTCAAAAAGACCGTTTAATACAACACCAGTGTTGTGATTTTTTTTTGTTGGTTTATTTGTTTGTTTTTATCTATGTCCCATTTCCTCTACTTTCATTTAGTTTTTCATGTTGTTATTCCTAGTAAAATAAAGGAAATTGGGGCCAAAAAAGGACTACAGAGTTCTAAATCTTAGATGTTCTACATGGACAATTGCATTCCCTGGACTGATTTAAATTTAAATGAAATTAAATTAAATTTTAGTTTTAAATGTTAGTGTTTATAATTACCTACATTTCAGTTATAAAGTTCTACTGTACAAAACTTCCTCTTTCATTTACAAATTGAACACCTTGCTTATGCTACACTTTTTGCACATTTCATCAAGGAATATAAAATTATTAAATCTCAAAGAGGTTTAGGTAATACAGAATAAGTTTATATTTCTAGGCATGGTTTGCATTATAACTACCTACAGTTCTTTTTAGTTTGGAAGAATTTTATTTGTGAAGAAAAGAATATACTTATCTTTAATATATGATCATTAAATAAACATCATTTGTGCAAAATATTTGTTATATTAAAGAGTATTAAAAATATATCACTCTTTATTTTGAAAGGCTGCATGCAGGTGGGGAAATACTGCAATGCTAACGTAAAAAGGTATAAATAATAAGAAAAGTTTCTCACTCTCTTCAAAGAAAACTCCATTATTTGATTTGTTATCCTGCCAGTTCTCACTGGCAGATAAATTGATTCTGACTCCTAGTTTATTTTGGGTAAGTTTTGTTTTAGGTTATCTACCACAGATATACAATTCCATCTAGCTTTCCATGAGACTAGGGTATCAACTTCTCTTTCCAATGTTAGTTCCTCAGAAAGCCCCAAATTTCCAATTTGTCCAGTGATGTCCACATTGTTAATGAAGGGAGGAAATGTAACTGAGCTTCTCCAACTGCTAATAACAAGCTGCATGCAACAGATTTGTTAATCAGCAAATCTATGTTTCGCCAAGTACTGTAGAAGTGGGCTTTAAGTTCAAAAATGCTTATATTTTGCAACAACAATAATCACAAAATATTAAGAAAAAGAAGTCATATAGATGATGTGTGAAATAGGTGATGGAGGTTTAGGGCTACTATTTCAAAGCAAACACTAATTAGCAGTACTCTCCAATTACCTTCTTCCACGCCCTGCCCTGCCCATTCTTGACCAGTCTAATTCTTCCCAGTCAGAAATGGGAAACCAATAATCAACTAGAATGGTTTGTTATGTCAGTGAAGACAGGCACAGAGAAACTTCTGCATAAAGAATTGCCCCCAAAGTAGCAAGAAACTAAGGCAACTGTACAAAGAAGCAACCTAAGAAAAGTAGCAGTGTCATTAATTCCAAAGTGAAAGAATGGAAAGGATCAGTCCAAGTCCCTCCCACTATATCTGGCAACAGACTGTTATACATTCTTTTCTTTTTTTTTTTTTTTTTTTTTTAAACGTTGTTACCATGGCTGTTGATCACTGTCAACTGATCATTTGTCCTATTACCACAGAATCATAGAATCATTCAGGTTGGAGAAGACCTCTAAGATCATCTACTACAACCTTTAACCTAGTACTGACAAGTCCACCACTAAACCATGCTACTAAGTTTAAACCATGTTACTAAGTTATTGCAATTATTGAAAAACACTACTCTATGTCCAATGCTGAGAAATTTCTGATGAGTCAGGTTTCATTTGTGTTCAAATGAATGCAAAAGAATATTTGTCATATGCTTTTCTGAATCTCACATAAGCTACTGTTACCATTTAACAACAGCAAAAAAAAAATAGGCTTCAGAAAAAGTGAAGTGAGTTATATGAAGTCTGTTGCATATAGTTCTTACACAGTTTTGTTAAAGTGAAACAATTAAACTTTATACCCTGTTCCTGTGTAATATTAATTTTCATCCACAGTTTCTTCCTTCTCTCTAGTTTTGTTTCATGGAAGCCATGGGCTCTACTGGTTTCAGTAGAACAAAACTGGATTACTCAGGCTGAAAGGCAGGTTTTCCAGGAGCTCTGTAAATCTCAGATGTTCTCTTGAAACAGCTGCCAACAGGTAGTAAAATGCTACCATCCACTGCAAAAAAATTTGCAGCATGGGCATGAAGATGCTATAGTAATGGATGAAGTAAAACAAATGGACTTGTGAAGTTCCTGGGACCACACACCAGGTTTGACTAGGTCATGAAGCAGACATCAGATGGCAAAAATTTTGTCATCAGTAGTACAGAAAAAAAAAAAAAAAAAAAAGTATATGAAGGATATGTGTTCTAGAGCTGAACAGCTCCATATCTCATTAAATATCCCTTGAGTCATGCTTGTCACCACTAGCTTAAAATTTTAATTTCCTTGCTTTCACTGGTTGTCAAGGCTATTTGATATATCTCTTTGTCTAATCAGTGGTACCAATGTTTTTGATGAGGCTATGTTGCTAACCTGGCGCTCCAAGAAGTCACAAACACAGAATTGTTTATACAAGAACAAATTAAGTACTCTGAGATAGAAAAATAACTAGTCCTACAAAACATAACATCTTTAGCAAAAATGCTTTGGAGAGCTAGATTATCAAATGTAACAGTTCAGTGGTTCAATTCATACCTGACAGGCTTCAAAGAATATATATGCAAATTGATCTCCCAGCTGCAAGGGTAATTAACATGGCCTGCTGCAGGGGGCTGTTCTTCCACCCATTCTGTTACATTATTATTTTAGTGACTTTATATTTTTCTCAACCCACTGTCTTTTGGTATGGAAATAAATTTAACTTCCTGCTTTATGTAAACTTCATTATACTACAATCAGCAGGGAATCTAGCCTGTTGGAAGCGCTAATGTTTGAAAACCAATACAGGCTGATATAAAGCTTAATGCTGTACAAGCACTGTTGTTGTTGTTATTACATGTGTATTCCGGGGTTTGCCCAGTACAGTTGTTATACTGTTTTAAGGGACTACAGCAAGTCTAATTTTCCTTGCATATTTAAACCAGTTTAACAATATTGAGACAGAGCTAGCAAAGGACAAGAAAAGACAAAGAATCTTGGTATGTGCTGTTTAATCCATTTGTCACTAGTGTTTTCAGAGCATGTTTGCACTGAAACCAGCGGACTTATTTTAACTAATGTTGCAGTCCTAAATGTATAGCATTTCAGGTCATACCAGACCCATTGACAGTGTACTGGGTCATGAACTGAGGTATGTGGTTTTGTTCCCACAGAGAGATGTGCCCTGTGTATTACATATTGTAAAATGTTCTCCATATGATTATGAGCAAAACTATTTTCCCATTATATAGTAAGAGTGCAACTTACAGAGAAGCAATCACATTACATATGCCTGGGAAAGCTATAGACATAAAAAGATTAATAAGTTTGGATACCTTTCATAACCAGAAACTTCTGTATTAAGACATTTCTACAAATTATAAAACAAAATCATATGTTAAATCATTTTAAGCAAATATTTACAAGTAATAGGTATATCTATTATTCATAAGTGTCTCACCTTCCCTTTACAGACGGTCATTGAAGTCAATTGATTTACTACAGGGATAAATGTAATCCAGACCACTACACATTTCCATGATAGTTGTTATAGATTTTTATATCAAAGTTTGATATTGTTGTGTTTTTTCACATAAAAACATTTACAAGTTTCAAACAAAATATAATACAGCATGTATGTGAATGTGTACATGTGCATGACCACACATCCATGTTAAATAATGTTGGGAAAATCCTATTAGTCAGTGAAATATTTTTTAAGAATTCAGATGTCAGAGTCAGCTACAAATGCAGAAAAAATCCAGTTTGTATGTTACTAGATTTAGGCCAGTGCCCTGGAGGGTCAGGTCATGCCCTGTATTTATCCTCATTTGATGCCAGAATGCAAAACAACTAAAGGAGCTTTTCAGCTGCCTACATACTGCTGCACACCCAGTTCTTAACAGAGGTTAATTGAATGTATGCTAAAGGACACTGGTGGGAGTGGGAACAGAATCTCTACTGCGCGAGTGGATAAGGTCAATCCTGACCCTGGATATCATCCCTACATTTTTCCAGAAAGTAAGTTAATAGACCATGAGAGAGAAAAATGTGGGGGGGGGAGGGGGGAGAAGTGAAGACAGAGAGACAGAGAGAGAGAGAGAGAGCACAAGCTATTTCAATCCATTTTATATTTATGAAGACATATTGTTTAAACAATAACAGATGGGAATTTTCAGTGGCATATAGAATTAGGTGCCTATTTCCCTTTTAATTTTATTGCTGGTTGAGAGTTTATCTTTCTAAACCTCTACAGAATAAGCCAACCTACATTTGTGTCTGAAAAGGAGACTTCATAAATTACATGTTACCAATATGGCAAATTGCACCTTTATGAGGCAATTTTTGGCAGATTAGCTGATGTGCATCACCACAGCTTCATATTCAAGTGATTTGGACGTGGCACATAATGAATAAGACATTCCCAGCAACAGAACACCGATTTTGCATTATTATAAACCAGGGGTTGACAGCAGAATACCAAATTTGCATTATTATAAACTAGGGACTGAAAGTTACTGCTGTCTGGCAAGTGTTCAGCAATAATTTGTTGGCAGTCTCAGCTGAAAGGCCAAGGACTGGGAGAGCAGGGAGGCTGAACATATCTTTCTGAGAGAAAGCTTCTCAGGTCAGTGTTGAGAAATACTTCTGTGCCTGTGCAGGGGCTGAGTGCTAAACTTGCCACTCATGCATCATGAAAGAACAAAGGTTGAACCTTCAGCATGAACAAACCTCCATGTTTCACATCCCACAAAACTCATCCTTCAAAATAATTATTAAGAAAACAGCAAACCTGTAACATGAGCCCAGAATGCTAACAGAACGAGAGTACAGTCACAAGATTTTTACCTTTCCATTTTTTCTGTAGAGCTGAAAAGGTTGAAGTAGCCAAAAAAAAAAAAAAAAAAAAAAAAAAAATCTGTTTCTGTAATTTTCCACTGTGTCTGCAGAACAGCTCTTTAAATGCCACTTGACCTTGAATGTAAAAATAATCTGTCCTTTATCAGTCATATCTTTTCATATCCTAGCTAACGGCATCAAGTTTACATCCTGTTTTACTGTGGAGCTTCTTGTGATAATGAATTGAACCAAGTAGCAAGTATCTGTCCTCCAGAAGTACATTCCTCTTCACTGTATAAGGAGTGTGGATGCTTTTTGCCTGTCACTTGCCATTTGACTTTGACCTGCAGTCACTACCACTATGCATCAGCTCTGACTTGCAATCCCCTCCTTTCCACTAAGGGTAATGCTCAAGCTTTTGAATACTAAAGAACCTAAGTCACTCTAATATAATAACAAACATTACTCCTTTGAATAACTTTTTCTCCATACTGTCTTTCTACTATTGTTCTATCTTGCTGAACCTAGTGAGATTGTTCATGTGAAATATATATATATATTACCCATCTGAACAAGAACTGGCAGTGTCAAATGTTTAGATTATACATCTGTGGATTCAGCATAATTCAGAGTTTTTCCCTTTGTTGTATAATGCCCCATACTGGTTCAGGTGACAGATGACAGCAAGGCTGAGCTATGTGGCAGAGGATGCCTTCTTGTGCAAGACTTCAAGGCAGGCAGTGGAGTGGGACATGGCACATATGCATAGCTTTGATGCCTGTTTAACACATAGGAGCAGGAGACTGACAAGTAGAAGTAAGAATTTAGCTGGCAGGGATGTAAAGTTCCCTTGCCCTTCTTCCCTCCCCCTCCCCCCCCCCTTATAAATTCACACAAGAGTGTGTTCTCGTGTTCTCTGGGCAAAGGCAGCAGGTGTGTGCTTGAGAGTGGCTGGCACCTGCTGGACCCATTTCTGGATCCTTTGGAGCTCACCCTGAGACAAACTACAATAAGAGGTGAATTTCAGAAAGAATGTGGTAATGTGGATAGAATGACAGCTCTTCACAAGCTAGTTAATATACAGCTAAATTATGATGTATTCACTTAAAAGTGCAAGTACAAGTTTATTCTCCTGGCAATTCTCACTGAATACAATACATTGATTATATAGCCTGGAATAAAGATATTTGTCTGACAAAAAATAACTAAGGGATCTACAAGGCTCCTGATATATCTTCTACTGAATTAGAGAAATTTGGAGGCTATGGGGGAAAAAAAAATAAAGGAAATATAATAACACTGCCCTTCTACATCCTCACAAATAGTAGTTAAATTAAAATGACCCAAGAAGCTTGAGGGCTCCTGTGATTTTTTTGCCCCTTTTCAAGAGACCTTTCAAGCACCATGCAGGGCACACTGCTTCTCTCTGTTGAATGTTGAGTGTGAAAAATTGATGACAGTTTTCCTATGCCATGTCTGCAAAGTCTATAAGTGACATGTAGCAGAAGTTGTTGGGCATTTTCTTTGGAAGAATTGCTATTCTGATATTCTTTTTGTCAAGCCATGAAGGCAGGAGGAACAAATGTCCTTGACATCTATGAGGGGCTATCTGACTGCAGACCTGAAGATAAACCTCTGATTATATGCCCTCCAGCTCATGCTGGATCTGTGTCAGCAGCAAAAGCAGCAAGCTGTGCTGTGCCTGACGTGCAGAAAGGAGTAAAATATATTGGAGAAATTGCAAGTTACTGCAGGAGAAAAATGGATGAACTCTGCTCTCTTATTTTGATTCACAGTCTTGGGAGCTGGTAAGGATATCAAGATGACAGAGTCGCATCCTTGTTGTACCTTTGAACAGATTTCTGGAAGAAATTCTTCCATAGTAAGGAGGCCGCAGTGAGGGTTCTCCCGGCTAATACAGTTAAAAGCATTTCACTGTGTGAAAACCATGAAACTGCACATCCCCTTCTATGCAAGCTTCTGGTAGAGAAAAATGGAGCTCCTCAAGCAGGACTGAAACACCATTCTGCCTCCTCCCTGTCCCTGTTCTGGCCTCCTCTTCAAGCAGTAAATTTATTTATCTCTTGCTGATTCCATGTTTATAAGCAGATATTCAGCTTCTTTAGTCTGGGAAATTATCAGATTCAGGCTATTGCAGATCTGTATTCCATTGAGTCATTTCACATGTTCTGAGTGAAAAAGTTCTCAGCATCAGTCTGTTGTGGTTTGACTGCAGTAGGCAACTAAGCATCACAAAGCCGCTCACTCTCTCCACCCAAGTGGGATGGAGGAAGGAATTGGAGAAGTAAAAGTGAGAAAACTTGTGGGTTGAGATAGACAGTTAACTAAGTAAAGCAAAGCTGTGTGTGCAAGCAAAGTAAAATGAGGAATTTATCCCCTACTTCCCATCAGCAGGCAGATGTTTAGCCATTTCCAGGAAAGCAGGGCTCATCACACTTAAACAGTTTCTTGGGAAGACAAATACCATCTCTCCAAATATCCCCCCTTGTTTTTTTTCTCCCCCCAGCTTTTATAGCTGAGCATGATGTCGCATGGTGTGGAATATTTCCCTGATCAACTGGAGTCAGCTGTCCTGTCTGTGTCCCCCCTTAACTTCTCATGTGCTTCCAGTCTCCTTGCTAGCAGGGCAGCATGAGAAGCAGGAAAGACATTAATCCTGTGTAACAACTAAAAAACAACTAATACATCAGTGTTCTATAATCACTATTTTCATCATAATTCCAAAACACAACATCATGCAAGCCTCTGAAGAAAAATAGCTCTATCCCAGCCAGAACCAGGACAATCACCCAGCACTTCAACCCTTACAAGTTAATCTGTCTGCAGGGTAGGAATATGCCTTAAAATAACACTATCAAGCTTTCAAGTGGGGAAAAAAATTCTGAGCATTTGAAGTGCCACACAATCACTTTATTAATTTTGTGTAAATTAAAAAGGAACAGCTGTCTAACTCAGAAATGTGTTGGGCATTTAATTAGTTTCATTAATTAGATGAACCTTCTCCTGGAAAGTGATGCAGGATGATGCTTCTGAATCAGGGTGTTCTAAACATGGGACAAAGTGCCATGGAAACCTACTGTTGTTCTGGTCACTCAGTATTTCCTCCACACACCTCGGAAATTCTTGCAGCACTGGCAAGATGCTGCAGGTCTTGCCCACCAGGCCAGTACCAACAAAGGAGCCAAGCAGGGATTTCACAGATAACAGTGTCATCCACAGGGGGAGCATAATAATCCTACAGTGAGCTGCATAGCTTCAAAGGTTTGTGAGAACACTTCACCTGAATGTTTGCAAGGGTTGATATAAGAAATGAAAGGCAGCATTGGCAGCTTTAAATATATTTTGGACTTTGCAGCACATATTCACATTTGCTGAGAGTATTAAGTGGGGGAGTTTGCAGTTAATAGCAGTATGGTGTCTTCAGGTTTAAAAATCTGGCAATGGTCTTACCAATCTTCCCCTTTCCCAGTGAAAGTCCTCTTCATAGTTGAGTCACAGAGCACAAAGTGAGTATAAATATGGGTTGGGAAGACCTATAAAAACATTCTCAATCCCTGGCAAGTAGATCAGCCAGTGCAACATTGAAAAAAGCACAAACGTCTGTCTTTTCTTGGATGATCTATCCCCAATCATCAGCATGATGACAGTTGTGTAGCACTTGGTGGTAGGCATCAGAGCTGATACTATAACATAACAGCAGGTGAACTAGTTCAGTGTTTTCTGGGTTATATGATGAGTTAGTATGCTCTGCCTAGGAACAAAGTCTTGAAGAATCTATATTTTTCCAAAACCATAACGTTAGGGTCTCTTTGGGCCTTAGTTTTCTCTATGGCTAAGAACAGATGGGAGAGCTGACCTGTGAAACAGCAAGAGTCAAGAAAACAGCCAAGTGACAAGAGTTCTGGATACTTACTGCAAATAGAACCATACAAAAGCAGAGGAGGTGTAAAATTTCAGGAGGTGTAAAATTGTTGTCATTAACAGACTCTACATTTCCCAGGTAGCTCAGGGTTAATTCCAGACTCCTGGCCAAAATAAGAATATGTAATTTTGTTCTGCTTAACAGGTATTACCTATCATCGTAAACTATGCCCAGTATTTCTTCCACATTTCCCACTTTTTGCCTGCAGATGTCTGCAGTTCAGTCATGTGGGCTGTAAAGCTCACTGATTCTAGGTATTGTTTTTAATGTCCATGTTTTTGCAGGAATAATTAGATACACCAAGTCCTGTATATTTGTATATGGTGACTGAGAAAAATACCCCCCAAAAGTCTCTGAACTATGTGAACATTTAAAATTTGGATGGATGTTTTTACTTTTCATTTTCAGTGTTTGAATTCTTCAATAGAAAGACTATATTGAT
Source organism: Stictonetta naevosa (assembly GCA_011074415.1). NCBI lineage: Eukaryota > Metazoa > Chordata > Aves > Anseriformes > Anatidae > Stictonetta > Stictonetta naevosa. Next base: position 56,117,555 of record CM021699.1, read on the forward strand.
TTCTTCCACGGTCTGACTTACTTTATTTTTGGCCCATATTTCTCTTTCCCACACCAGGATTTCTATCTTGATACCACATTTTTTTGGGCTCTGGTTGTTCACTTAGAGAAATCTAGGATCAGTAGTTTAAGCACAGTGCTCTTCCCAAGACCCAGTTCCAGGTGACTTATAACTGTAGGGACAAAATTAGAAAGGCTGAGTTAGGTTAACAGTGTCACTGGCGGCACAATACCTCCCAAGTTAAAAGCCTGTATTCTGCTGCTGAAGGTCATGCTTTTTTCTGTTTCAGACAAAATGGGGTTTGTTTCTTTAGACAGTACAAATACTGGTTCTTCAGTAACTTTGCTCCTTTTGACTGAGGCAGGTGAATTCAGCTGGCAGGTCAAGGGGTAGATTCTTCTGGGAGAGGAAAGGGCTGGAGGTGATAACTCCTTGGTCCAACACAACTGGATGATGTCATGGGCCACGAAATTATCACTGATAACTGTGGTGACAAAATCAAAAATTTAAATAAGCCAAAATCTACTCATTCCTGGAAACATGTACTTAATATCTCCTTGGACTTTTGACACAGTCCCACATGACATCCTATTTCTAAATTGGAAAGATATGGATTTGCAGGGTGGACCATCCAGTGGATAAGGAATTGGCTCAATGGCTGTACCCAGAGAGCAGCGGTCAATGTCCAATGGTTCTATGTCCAGGTGGAGGCCGGTGATGAGCAATGTCCCACAGAGGTCTGTCCTGGGACTGGTGTTTTTCAATATCTTAATTAATAACACAGACAGTGGGATTGAGCACACCCTCAGCAGGTTTGCAGATGACACCAAGCTGAATGGTGTGGTTGATACAAAAGAAGGAGGAGATGACATTCTAAGGGACCTAGACAGGCTGGAGAAGTAGGACCATGTGAACTACATGAGGTTCAACAAGTGCAAGTGCAAGGTGCTGCACCTGGGTCAGGACAACCCCAGACAGTATTATAGTCCGGGAGAAGAACTCATTGAGAGCAGCCCTGCAGAGAGACTTGGGGATTCTGGTAGACAAAAGGCTCAACAGGAGCAGTGTGTGCTTGCAGCCCAGAAGGCCAACTGTGTCCTGAATTGCACCAAAAATAAAAATAAAAACAAAAATAAAAATAAAAATAAAAATTGCAGGTACTTCTAGAAATCACAGTGAAGTATTAATGGCTTCTGTGATGGTTAAATTTTGTCATCTGTCTGTGACAATTTTACACAAACATGAAGTGGGCAGCTTAATGTTAAAGATTTTTTGATTTTCAAAAGCAGGTATCTTTCATCAGTTCCTTTCAAAAAAATGAAACTGTGCTTTGCCATGTCATGACATAATGTTCCTTCAGACCCATAGCAAAGTCCAATGTATTCTTTCTACATTTAATTTACTCCTACGGATGCTGTGTTGGGATGATCTTGCACACACCTCTGGTGTTCCTCTACTAGAAAATGTTATCTGCTGCAAAACTAGTAGAGGCAGAGAGTGTGCATGGACATAGAGCTTAAATCCTAAGGTGCAAAATCTTGATTTCACTGGGAGATCTGAATTTAGAAATACCACCTACTTACAATGGAGGCACACAGCTATGTGCATAAAAGATATCTAATAGCGTAATTGACTAATAGGTGAGAGGAGGAGGAGTTTCAGGATCTGCAGTTTAACCAATACCAATTCCTAGTACTGTTTTCCAGTTATCCAAAAGAGGGTGCTAGTTCATTCTTTTTTCATGTTTTTCAAAAACATTTCTATTCCCTTACCACAGTCCTTGACTTCTTGGAATATTCGTGGTGGAAAATGAGGTGGAATCTTCTCATGAGTCACCTTTATTGCTACCAATTTGACTCACAATGAGAATTCTTGCTTTCCATTTTTTTGGCAACATTTCCATCTGCATGACTGTACTTCATATTGAAAAGCTCCCACCTAGACACAGTACCTTGCAACACTGTTGAAGGCATGAAATTAACTTTGGCGAGAAAAGAAAGACATTATGTAGTTGGACAGTGTGTTTTTAGTTATAAAAGCATACATTAAACTGTTCTTTTCCTATAGATCAGCAGAGACCCAAGAAAGGAAAAGTTGTTACACAAGTTACAATGTTAAGTATCTTTGACTTATTGCTGTGATTATACTAATTGCTCATCTTCCTAGTGGGAGGTTGCAGGAAGCTGTTTGAAGTAATCAAGCTGAGATGTGGTCTTCTATTTATAAGAGACCTAGAAATCTTACTTTCCCAAAAAGAGTATCTAATTGAATCTCTAAAACACTGCAGATAGACACAATTTCTCTTTCCTCCCTCAGAATCTCACGCAAGAGTTAATGATTCAGTTCTTTCTCACCGTGAATGTCTGTGAGCTTCAAATGATGTTCCCAGAGAGTGCTGCAGACAGCCCTTGTTCCTCTATTTGCTCAGACTTTCAATGCACAGCAAAACCTCTGCAGCTCTATATTTACTGCAGGATCATCTCATAGAGCTATATGGTGCCATATGAACATCCATTTTACCCAACTTGTAGGTAGCTTAAATACAAATATAGTAATTTTTTGTACTTACATTAAGGGGTTTTGGTCCACAACAGTTTAGTGTTGTGATATATTTATATATAGAGCACCCATGAAATAAATTAATTCCTGCCTGCCATACAATTGTAGCCCCACAGAAGCTCTCCACCTAATGGGAAAGGGTAATTTAGACCTACACTTTGATCTATGTTGATTGCAATAACGACCACTGAACATTTTTTCTCTATACAGGCCTTTTAAAGTTAAGCAGAAGGCCAAAAGTCAATTTATTTGCCTCAGACAAATGAGGACAGAGCTAAACACTAGTGGGATTTGAAACAGTACTTCTAAATAACCTGTTGAGAGTCTTTGTGTGGTAAAGCCAGGATAACCTTACTCAGAGAAACATGATAATTCTGCTGAGAAGAGGTTAAATTTCATCATAGATCACTGCCAGGATTTTGCTGTTGTTGATGTTGTTGTTCTGCCTTTTTTCTAGTTTATGACTACAGTTTCTTGGTAAAACTGGACACGTATTCTTAATAAGTTGTTCCAGGAAAGCCAAAATGACTTGATAGCAAAGGTTATATTTTCCCAACACTTTCAACCAAAGAAAAAGAAAATGGAAAGTCTAAGTGAACTGTTTTGACATTTCTGAAGCATTTCACTTACAGGCACATGCAATAAACACAAAGGAAATAAAAAGAGCTAAATCCACACTGGTACTGAAGGAAGCAGCAGATGTGACATTTTTTCACAGTAGACTTGTTACTAGGGATTTTATGGAGGCTGAACAAAACTCAGGTTAAAATCCCTCCTCAGCACAAAGGGATTTGAAGGCCTATGTTTCATCTTGCAAGGAAATATCTTACCCACTGACTGTTCTGTAAGTTATCCTGGGGTAGAGTAGATGTATGAAAGACAGGATGTTCCTTCAGGCTATATTCACCTTGCATATGAATATGAATATGGTTTTATAGGAATGGCCTTAAATATGAATTATGCTGACAACTGACTTAAGTACTTGGTCCTTTAAATGCTATCTAAGAGCTTCCTTACCTGAAAACTGATATTCCTGGATGTATCCCATCTCAGCAAATAAGTATCCCAAAGAGTGTATAACAATGTAAGCAGTACTGTGGAAGAAAACACATCCCAGTCTAGCACACATTTAAAGGCACTTTCCTGGCAGATGAGATATCATTTCAAAACAGCTTTGGCAAAAAGATCTCAGCTGGCGTATACACTGTGTATGAATGCCCCATGGCTGAACTTTTCAAGGAGAGGGGCTGATGGCTGTGTAGCACCTATTTTTAGATAGTTTACATCCACAGATACCAAATGCCAAGGCAAAAAGAAAAGAGAGCTTTAAAGAGAAGAATTTAGCATGGGAAACTGCAAGGATTAGGGAGTGCTATTTGATTGTTTTATTAGACAGACTTATAGGAGTCAGAGGCCAGGGAGAAAAGATCACTCTTGAAATGGGATTTGAAGACAGTCAGGAGGTCACTGAAGCAAACAGCAGGGTATCTGTTACAGAAGCTGAGATTCACGGGAGAAGCACTAGGAGAAAAAAAAGGCCAAAATTAAGTCCTCATCTCCCTCTAATCACCATCACAAATCAATACAAATCAAGTAATTTACAGAAAGAGGTAATTTCGTGTGTTTCTTTGCAAGCCCTGATGGATCTATTGGCTGGCATGCCTGTTGTTCCTATCCTTGATGTGACATGCACAGCACAGGTATCATGATGTATATAAACCATGAAAAACTCTAGAGTGTTTCATTACCATGAGAAATGCAGGGGCTGGCTGCTTTTGACAGCCAGTGATGCTATTAGCTAGCCTTTTGCGTTGGTAGCTGAAGAAAATCCAGTCAACATATTTTAACCTTCAGAGCAATTCAAGCACATTGTGATCTTACCAAAGCAGCTGATAACAACTGAAGTACAAGCTCTGCATCAGACAAACAGCAGCTGGGGGAGGGAAGCTCCCCTCTCCTTCCTCCCCCACACCAACCCAGCTTGTAGATCAAACTCATCATCCCTTGCAAGGCAAAAGGCATTGACAACATCATTCTTCCTCAAATAACAGAGAAAGAAGAGAGTTTGCTGCCGCAGTGATGTTTTACTGTGCAAAGAAAATACACAAAAGCACTCAATGCCTCTAAGAGAGCACAGAGAGGACAATCCACACCTACCTGGTATTGGGACTCCAGACCTTGGATTATAAACTGGATTAGGATCTGGGCCAAAACAAATCGTGATCTCTGCTGACTTAATTTCAACTCCTCTCTGCAGTCTTTCATTAGGAGTTGTAAATGTTTCTTCTGAGCTTTTTCAACGTAAGGAAACACAAGTGGTTTCCAATTTCAATTGGGCACTATTATGAAAGTAGGCTGGTTGGGAGGAAAAGGGGGGTAAACTGGCCAATCTTTTGAGTTCAGTCTGGGTCTCACATATGTAGGAGTGCAGGAATCCCACAGTTTTAAATTTGGAAATGGGCCCAGGCTAGAAAGTAAAAATAGAAGTGTATGTGATTCTCAGAAGCTCAGCTGCAAGGAAGGGGGAGAAAACTTTCCTTTAGACCTTGATTCAAACTTTTCAGAAGTTTCAAGGGCAAAGATGAAGGAGCTCCGGGGCTCCACTTCATTTTGGAACTTGTAATTTATTATTCTCTGCAGTGGATGAAAACTATTCCTAGAAAAACAAAACTTCTTTAAAAAAAAAAAATACAGATTGCTTGTAAAAATAAAAATAATAAATAATAAATAATATAAATAAGAAATATAAATAAAAAATGTAGGCGAAACACATTTATATAGTCTCCATGGTTATTTTATAGCAGGACCACATTTTAGCCATTATTCTTTAATTCTAAAAAAGAAAACTCTCTGGTAAATTGAGAGAATTAACAGTAAATAATATTGTTCCTTTAAATTTCATCCTTAGAAGAGAGCAGGTGTCTGATTTCCCTCAGAGAACATAGTTCTACTTCCCGGCTCAAACATTGCCAGAGTGGGTGAAAGAGGTTTGCATGACTATGTGTTCTGTGTATCGAAGTTTACTGGTATTAGAGAGGGATGCTCAAATTTTTTGTACAGGTAAATCTTGTGCAAATTTCCTATATAGTCCATAGCATGATCTGCATGTTATCCACCTTGAGAAGGTAAATAGAGAGTAAACTAACAAGTAACTAATTTGGGATTAAAGCAGACATCCCTTGATCCAGTCTTAGGAGACGGGCTGCACTGGACACAGACAGCAATACCTTTTTCTGTGTATAGCTCTGTGTGCGTGTGTGTGTGTGTGCAGCTATGGCTATACACAAAGGAGGCAACTGCATATGGAGACACAAGGGCCAAGGCAACACTATCTATTTTTCCTGCAGCAAAACAGTCTGTCTGTTACTACCGAAGTAAGGACTGGGAAACACGTGCAAGGGGTGGTATGCCCCAGGAGCAGCACTGCTGCTCCTTACCTTCCCATTTCCCCATGCTTTCCTTTCTAAAGCTTTTCTTGATGCTCCACATCCCCTCAGTTTTCCCTTATTCCTCCCATGACTCAGGGGACACCTGCACATTACCCTCGGTGGCGTAATTGAATTAGGTCTACCAAAACCACCCATGAGGTATCTCCACATTATGTCCCTAGTGGTCCCCAGTGCCAGCCTCCACTGCCTGGGTAGTTCATCCCTTTGGTTTCTGGGGACTCTCATTATCCCATAGCCCCCAGGCTGGCACTGTGGGTCCCGCAGCACAGGGCCTGCATGGGGACAAGGCAGCTGCAGTGAACTACAAAAGTCTGCAGAGCCTCAGACTTGTTACTTCCCGACAGTGGCAAGAGATACAGCAACCCTGTACAGAAAGCTGAGCTTTCCCTAGAACTAGACCCAATATACTGAGGTCATCTTCTCGAACCTTTTCTTTCTAACTGCGGTCTTAGACACAACTGCTGGCCCCTGGAAAAGGGATTCATGTGTGTGTAAATACACACATTTTCAAATATAAAATTAACAGCACCATCAATGGTTTCCACTTTGATCTAAGATTACATTTTATTCCAACTTCACCACAATCATTTTTCTTCTTTTTTGGGGGGTAACAATAATAAAATAATTTTATGTGAAATAAGACCACTCAAATGTTCAAAAATAAGAATAGCTCTCAGCAATTCAACTTGCAGAATCTGAGTAGACTATAGCTTAAATGAGTAGATTAAAAGGCTAGCAATTTTATTGAATCATATTGTACAGTTTCAATTGCATCTCCCAATATAAAAGGCTCAGTGATTGATGTGTTATTGTGAATTTGTGGATTGTATCCGTAATGAATGTGTTCTAGAATGACCCTCTGAGAGTAAATCAATACTGGAAAGAGACCTCTACTAATTTGGATTCCTTACTATTCTAAATCAATTTTTAAATGACCAGATTTTCTATTAACAACAAAAATCACTACAAAATATGAAGAATAATAACAGATTTCACAGTACGGGTCCTCTCGGCATCCCTGAATACTCTTACTTGGTACCTCACACTTTTCAGACTTCTGAGATGGTAGGCAGACAGGGGAAGGAACCAACTAACATTTTCCAGAACAGTAGTTTCTAACCTGTGACCACCACAAATCTACAAACTAAATGGTCTACAAAAAGAACCTATGGAAAAAAAATAAAAATAATAAATAAATAAATAAATAAATAAATAAATAAATAAATAAAAATCAGTATCTTTGCTTTTGGGGAAAAAAATAGATTAACATTGGTGAAACTATTATTTTTGAATAGAGCCACATAAACTGTGAAGTTCATCTTTCAGCATTTCATGAGCAGCAGGCTGAAGAATCATGGTCATTTCTCCTTGTTTTCAGAATGGTCCACGTAACCAAGTCCTCTGATTTGAAGATATGGCTGGATGGTGAGATGGTGAACCTCTTTGCCTTGCATTGCACCTCTGAAAATTCCTCCATTTCAGGTACTGCTGAGGATTGTGCTGCTAAAAGGATGAAGCTGCTGGAGGCATCCCTGAATGTCCCTGTCACCCAGGCAGCAGTATGTCAATGAGGTCATACTTCTCAGCTGTCCCATTGTTTATCAAATCCAAGTAGAAACCAAGGGCTAAATCTCCTCAAATGTAGTGGAAAAAAATGCTAGTTATGCAGCCAAAGTTTTCTGATCAGTCTGTTTTTATTTTATTAACTTAAAAGTCTCAAGTTGGCACTAATTCATTCACTTCAATCACCTATGCTGCAACCAAAAAGACAGGATGCAACAGAATTCTGTGCTGTTGAGTCACGGTTACTGAGCTTCATTTTGGTTTTCAAGGTTCTTTTCCTCTTTCTTATGAAATCAGTATTCTGTACAGGGCTTACTTTTGCTGATAAGTAACTTTAGTGTTGTTGGGGTAAAAGAGAAGTGGCTTCAGCTGCAAAAATGAACACACAGACCGAAAGGAGAAATTACTCAAATATGGGCAGGTGACAGTCAAAGTCACAAGTATCCTTGTAAAAGAGCTGCTAAAACGGTAAATATTTATACACTGCACACAGATTTGTGCTGCTGTGCAAACCTGACTCTTGGAACTAAACCTCACAAATGTGTTACTTTGCAGGCAATACAGTGGGCAAACAAACACTTTAGTGTCAAATAAAATGAAATATTATATATATATGTATATTTATATATATATATATGAGCAGTGCTCAGATGGGAAACCAAGAAGTGGATATTCTATATTACCACTCTTCAGGCCTCTTGTTTGAAAAAGGATGACTGGGAAAAATATTTACACCTTGTTACAACCTCACTGCCCTAGGTGATGGAAAGTGGAGATAACAACATGAAGAAGCAGTAGGAGAACTTACAGTCACACTCATGTCCTCCTCTGACTGCTAGTCTTCAGCACCCATTTCCAAAACCATCTCACTTCACTATTTCTGGTACCAAACCTTCATTAATGACAGCTTAACTGTGACAGAAAGCATTGGCGTTCTGTGTTCAATGATGTGACAGCTCTCAATAACAATGAATTCAACTATGGATCAAAAAGGATGAACTGTTCAAAAAACAGTTCAGCTAATCCTGCATTTAGGCACACAAGAAGACAAAGAAATCACATAAAGTGCAATAAAAACTGCATGTATTTCACTGTTTACTGAGATCCTACCTATGTTCAGTGACTTGCATGGGAATATTACAATGCAATTATTTAGGTCATTGTAAATTATAGATCTCATTTTTCCACCCCAATATTTATAGAGACTTAGATTTCTTATGCTGGCACCAGCTCTTATAATCTGGGGGGGGAAATTTTACCAGCAGGATATATGTTCATCTTATTTTCTGCAGCTGAGTGTCCATGACCTGCCCCATGGATACACAGATTTTCCAGTTCTTTTCAGTTTGTATGACCAAATCATTCTGCTTCAGTGTAGTTCAGAGACTCCCCTGCCTCGACTGGTCTTTATCCCCAAGATCACTGGGAGGTGAAGGGAAAGAACAAATAGGACAAATGCATTCCTTCTGTAAGCAGATGAAACCTTATAACCTTATTTTTTCTCTGTCCCCATTTTAGGACTTGTCAGTTGAGCAGCAGCTGTTTACACCAATTATGAATTTGGCTTAAGATATAGAAATAAAGCAGTGGATTATATTCCATGGAGAGTACATTAAAAATAAACAATGCATGTGTGTGTGTGGCAGATCGAAGCCTTGAGTCCTTAATTATAGGAAACAGGAAATACTTTGGTTGCCCTCCTTCCCAAGATCAAAATTAGTTAATAATTACACCACTTCTTAAAGGTTCCTTCTCCCTTTGACTTTATGACCACTGAGGAGGGGGAGGGAGGGAAGGAGAAAGGAATGGAGGGAGGAAGAGAGGGAGAGAGGGAGGAGGGGGGAGGAAGCCAGGGATCACCATAACAATATGTAGGTGGAAAAATGAGACATTACATGTTCTAAGATAAGAGCGAGGAAAGCATTGCATGATAAAATCAGCCAGCCCTTCCCTTGTGCAGTGCAGGTCATCCAGGAGCATTCAGGAGAATTCTTTTGCTTCATTATTTAGGAAGCTGAGGAGCATTATCAAAAGGCATTCAGGAGCCAGGGTGGGGGCAGTCTTAGCAAAGATTTCAACCATTTTTAAACTGACATTTTTTGTTCAGAGATCCATCTGGAAATGGAGATGAGGGAACAAAAGTTTTTCTTATGTGAGTAACCTGGCATTCTTCTCTGTTTTAAGGCATTGTCTCCTCTCTGTTTGCATTTCTTTCTTTATAAGCTAAACAAATTCAAAATTAAGAACTCTTTGGATAATCTCAGCCAGATTCCCAAAAACGTTGCACGAGACTCAGTGGCAGCATTTGGTATGTTGCAAGTGGTCTGCATAGGCTCAAATCAAGGGTGGCTTTTTTATTAATTTTTAGACCAATATAATAACATACTTTGTATGGTAGCATAGGTAAAGACTGAGAATCCAGGCCTGCAGCTTCACTGTAGAAAGAAAATTCACATCCTGTCAATATTGGGAAAAAAATGCTGCAAATGAAGATGCAAAATCAGGTTCATGTTTAAAACATCTAAACTAATTTTGCTTTAGGAAAGAAACAACACATTAAGAGCAATGTGTGAATATCCACCGACAGCCCTGAGTGCAGAATATTGTTTCAATAGTGCAGTTTTCTCATATACATAAAATAAGTAGGATTCAGTTGGTTAATAATTTATCTAGTGACTCCTTAATCTTGAACCAAAAATACCCTTGAATGTTTCCAGAGGAGCTGATATCAGGCATCCACAGCAACCGTAAAATCTGTCCTTCTTCTATTTTATATTGGCTGACAGTTCATCATAGCCTTGGCTCTGCAAAAGACATACATACGTGATTAATTTCATGCACAGCAAACAGTGCCATTAACATCATGTGCCTACGTCTTCCAAACTCAAGGGCCCAACCTCACTGAGTTTGCCCGGTGCCCTCTCAATATAGACAGAGTTCTTGGGAGTGTCTTTGTACAAATCTTAGTGTGAAGAAAGGAGAGTAAAAAAATGGATCTGTTTCCACAAAGGCAGTGTCTGACAGCATTATAAAACCAGGACTGTTTGCAGGGCTTGCATGACCATCTCATGTCTGGCACCAAAAGGATGCTGTAGAGCCAGAGTAGCCACCACTGGCTCTCGAATACTTTGTCCTGAGTGCTTAGCCCTCTGATCAAGAGGACTGGGATCACCACCTAATGAAAGTTTCCCAAACAATGTAAATAGATATACAGTTATGTTTGCCACGCTGGCAAAATAAACTTCTGTTTCATCCTTTTGGATCCTCTCAAAGAGTCCTGGCCTTGTTTTCCTGAAATCCCTCAGAGAAAGACCCAGGGCTGAGGCAATGAGATTCAACTGCTGCCTGTCCTCCAGCAGATACTGTTAACCATTTGGCTGCAAATTCCCTTCCACTAAGAAATGGGTGCCTGTACTCAGACTGCTCAGCATTTACCTGCTACCCTGAAGTCCTTGAAAGTTCAAGGTTCAACAGCAGTCAAGCACTTAAGCAAGCACTTACTGCAGTTTGGTGACCAAATGGATAAGAACGACTACCTCCGAGGGGTGCTTGAGTGTTTTCAGCCCTGCTGCTATCTCATTTACTCACCCCAAGCAACTCCCTCTAACTTTGCTGCATGATGTGCATTTGTACTGAATCTGTGAGACTCATTTAACCAACCAGTGTAAAGGTTTCGTATCTCCTGAATATGAGGCAGTAATGTGAGGATGAGCACCCACTGTTATACTGAGGTTTTAACTATAAACCAGTCAGTAGGTTTTGGAGTGCCACTATGCTGAACACTTGCATTCATGTGCAGAACTATTTATACTTCATCTCTCCAGTCAGACAAGTGACAATTTCTTGTATCAATCTTGCAAAGAGTCCTGTGTTGAAACAAAACAAAGCAAAACACATTCACACAGCTTGGTAAAGCTCTTCTTAGTCCATGTGCTTACAAATGCAGTGGGCATCAGTATTTGGAATTTAAATAGGTTTGTAAAACAATGCTGTAAGAAATAATATCACTCTTGGTACTAACTGGTCATTTCAGAATGTTGAGGGGAAGATCTTGATGAGTTTACTGTTGGCTACCATGGAGAAGATGAGAGGACTGGGATGCCAGATCATTAAACACTTGGAATTATTATTGCTTTTATTATTGCAGTATCTACAAAGGCCAATTCAGCCTCTGCAACAAAAAATCTTGCAACTGAGTTTTGATTTTCCCAAGATTTATTTGTTGCTTTTGTATTTGTTTGTTTGTTTGTTTAAGTTTTAGAACTTCCAGCTATATTTCTGCTCTGTCAGAGTCCATAAAAAGTTTTCAAGAAGTTGAGAAGATAGTGTGAAAGTTAAAGACACAGAATAGCTATGTACAACATTATATTATCTTCTGCTGCAAAAAACCCCAAAAGTAATTGCCATGCTAGAAATCCAGTTCTGTGCCCACAATTATGAAACAGTTATCAGATTCATCTAACAATTCTCATGGGCAAAAAAAAAATGTTTATGGTAAATGAAATAGGTTGCCAGCAGAAATAGGTTGCCAGCGTACTCTGAAATATGCATCCCTCCCCCCCAGTTCCCATTACTCTGGAAGAACTCCTAAATATTAAACATAAGCACTAGGCAAGCTATACAAAGCAGAATGAAGCCTGAATTTCTGTCATCACATGCTCTCTAAGTAATTATTTTATGCAAGAACTTCCTTAAAATGTGATCATTAATAACATGTTATTTGAATACCTGGAATGAGTCTGTTTTCCACTATAATCAGTGCTTGTGATTATCACTGGAATAGGAGGATTTGAGTGTTAGCACCCTGTTTATCCATGGCCAGGTAACACTTAGAATTCAACCCTTGGCAAGCTGACCTGCTCTGAGTTAATGTAAAGCAATTAATGCAAACAGTTCCACTCTCACACAGACAACAGTGATTCCCTGGCAAACTGTCTCTGGAGACCAGCACTTGTTCAAAATTTTTCTGGCCAAATTCTTTGGTTTCAGTATACCTGTTTTCGCTGTTCATGAGGTAAGAAAAAAAAAAAGGGGGGGGGGGGCCCCCCCGGGCAACAGTTGCCCTTTCTGCAAGTGGTTGAGAGGTCTGGGGCATGGAACTGGTCTGTGTGTAGGATGCTGTGATCCTGAGGCCCAAAAATTAGCATTCACATCCTAAGAAACTGTGTAGGCTATAGTGTCCTCAGCATTACCACTACATCCTTTTGCATTAATTGGCTTTTAGGGGTTTTAGCTTAACATATCAGGAATACAAGAAATTCACATCATCTTACGTTGGCAGAACACAAAACGGTAGGGAAAAAAACATCAGAAGACCAGGAAGATGCCTCAAAGATTCAGTACAACTTTGGAATACAGTGAATTAACTCAGAGACAACAAACTGGCTCAGTTCTACTTGGTGTGTAACATATTGATTACTTTATCATTTTTTAAAATAAATATTGCAACATTCTTATGTATTATTTGACATACTTTTGATGTTATTTTTACTATATCATCGCCTAGGGTATGTGTCATAAATTGTGAGGCCTTTTTTTTTTTTTTTTTCCTCTATAACTCTCCTTTCTGGAATTGTGTGATTATTTGATGGTTTGTTGTTGTTATTTAATCAGTTTTAAAACCCTCATGGCAACAGAGAAAAGTATGAAAACAATTCATTCAAAAACACAGCAGCATCCATCAGGATGACAAAAAGAGGTCAAATTGTGTCATTCTTGAAACCTCAAGATTTTTGAGGCCATTGCATAAGTTTTGTAGTCTAACTCATGATTTTGAATGCTTTGGTTTGACAATACAACTTTAAAACATTTCAAATAGGGAGAAGATTTTTTTTTTTTATGATTAGAAAATCTAAGGTAACTCTCAAAACAATGTAGCATAAAAATCTCCAGGCAGATACATGATTACGCGCAAAGCTTTAATTCTGTGGCTACATCAGGTGTTCACTAGGACATCAATTTCTGCTCTTTCCCACAATGACAAAACTACTAGCTCCTTTCTGAAATATAGGTCATTTGGAGAGACAAGTTGAACAGATAGGTATAGAGACATACACCTACCTACACATACATTCAGGGAGAAAAATAAAGGAAGAAGATCATAATATACATATTCCTGTCTAGAAAATAGTATTTGCATTTGTATGTAGGGCTCTTGATTCCCATGAGGTAGTTATTAGAAGTTTCCTTCTTGCATTTAGTCATGTTTGGAATTGTTTTCAGGATGTTTAGACTCTCTTCTTCAAGTTGTCACCAGCTCATTACCACAGAATTACATTTTACAAACAAGAGCTGGCTAGAGCCAACTTGGCTTGGCTACTGCTGCCTGAGGGAATTTGAAAAAATTATAATTTTCCTGCCTTTGGAAATTGACAGGCATGGACCAAACCACAGGGAATCTCACCTCTTTACTCCTTTTCTGAGCTAAAGCAAGCAGTTTTGTTTTCTTGGTGGAGCTCTGCTGTTATTGGAAATGAGAACACATACAGAACATTTTTAATACACATAAACGCACACACACACACACAAAAAAAAAAAAAAAAAAAAAAAGGTAAACCTGAGCAGACATTACTTTTCATCTTAATGGCTCTTAAAACACAGTGATGCACAACAGCACAATAAGGTTCCCACTGCATCGCCCTTAAAAATACTAAGGATGAGTGGCAAAAAAGCTTCTTCCAATGCAGAGGTGAATCACACCATTGCAAACAGCGCTCAGAGTAGAAGACCACAAAAGTTTCAAAGCAGCCCAACTTCTCATCTTTTCTAAAAGAGGCAAAGCTAATGATGGCATCCAGAGCCTTTTCCCTTTAGGGTTTGTGGAATATATTTATGATTGACCCATCTGCACCCTGCTTGACAGCAGTTTACCTACCGCTACCATCACCACACATTTCTCTGTACTGTAATAATGCTTAAGTTACTGACTGATGTTTGTCCAGAAATATATATATCTTCTGCCTTCAATCCTTCAGCAAATGTCTTTCTTCAGCTTTATTCTCATAAACTACCCTGCAAACTGTAGCCTCCCCTTCCCTGACATTCTCTCTTTTGCAAAGGATTTGCAAAGTTCTCCTCAGAGAAGAAAGTGCTTCCTTTATAGAAAATACAAAGCAAATTTTAAGGGATGGTCCCCCTACATAATTGCCCAGAGGTCAAAGTGATGTACATTTTCTTATAATTACAGTTAGATAGTAACCACTGGTTAGTGATAAATTAAGTAAGCACTTCTTAACTTGACTTGGCATGAGAATGGGATATTAATCACCAAATAGCCATAATTTACCTTCAGTTAAAGCATAAATTGCAATCACAGATAGATCAAGCTGAATATAAGCTTTTTCCACAAGCAATCTACAGAACAGATTCTCAGGCAGTGAGGGCTTCCAAAGTTTAATTAAATTCAGAGCTACATCAATTAACACTAACTGAGATTTGAGTCCAAAGGATGATCTGTGGGGTAAATTGAACACAATTTACCTTAATATCTGTAAGGACATACACATTTGTTGTCCTGATGGAACAGCAAAGCAGTCCTGAGCACACAGGAACATATTCTTATGCTTTTCCAAGGTGGAAAGGTACAAGCATCTTCACTGAAACTTGCAGAATAATTCCCTTGAAAACATGCTCTGTGTAAACAGTTACCTGAACTTGTTGGAAGTATCAAGTAAATTGAAAGCCATTGGTTCTCATTGCTAAGGCCTTCTGCAACAGAAAGTCAAATTATTTAAAAGGTAAGCCTTTTCTCAGAGTACATGAGCAAAAACAATGCAGCCAGCAACTTCAAGACTTCAGGTCTTCAGATGGAGGAACTACATTCCTTGACTGCCAGCCCAAGCTTGTGAAAATTAGAAAAGAACAAATGTGCCCTTGAATCATCTTCAAACCAGAATGAACAGTTCAATTTTTGGTGGAAATTATTTGAAAAAGAAGAGCAATAATTAAAAGATGATAAATGTTTTAGAAGCTTTCTAGTGAGGTGTATTTGTTATCTCCTAGTTCATACTTATTCTTTTGGGAATAAGTTCAGAAAGCATAGCATCTGTGAAAGCAAGAAATCCTACTTTTCAATTTTTGTTGTCATTTTCTCATAAGGTTCTGGTCAGAAAATGAGATTAACATTTTACAGAAATGCTTGCAACATTTTTGTCACTGTCTCAAAATGGGTAAAAATGTGTCAGAAAGTTTGACAAACATCAAGAATATGCCTCTATGCTGTCAAGAACATCCCCCTTCTTGATGAGCCAAGACATGTACTACTCCCACATTCACACTTCTGCCTAAAGCTCTGTAAATTTTTCCTGCAGGGACTCCTAAACCTTGAGATGAGAGACTTTCCCTCTGTTTACATTAGGTAGAGTACAGCCTTTTGCCACATTAAAAAAAAAAAAATGCTACTTCTCTTGGAAACAGGCTGACCATCTGAGCACTGCATCTGAATACTTTTAGATGTTTAGCAGCTGAAGTGTCCTATTGTGGATCATTCCCTTGCAGAACAAATGTTGCTGTCCGAGACTGTTCCAAACATTTGTTTGGCACACGAGCTTTCCCTCTCCTTTTGAAGCAGTATTAAAAGCACTGTCAGCTCATTAATGGATTTTTTTAAAACTTTTCTTTTGGCAGAGATGAAACTACCACTGAAGGAAATATCTTGTAAACATTGAAACTACCACAACAGCATTCCAGGCATACATGCTGGAAAACAAAAACAAAATAAAAGCAGCCTTTTGCAATAAAATGTGTCTTTCCTGAATCAGCAGAGACTCCCATGACCTTGCAGCCATTATTTGGAATAACCACTGAGAGCTGCATGAATCAAGAAACAAAATAAAGGCACCATAGTGCAAAGGACAAATCTTCCAGGGTTAAAGGACAGCTATTGCCCCGAAAACACGAAGTACTGAAAGCTTACCCTTGGATTGACTTGTGCACAAATGTCACCATGCCTACGTCAAAAGCCATATTTCCCAGATAAGTCAGTTTTCCTTATAGAAATTCAGGAAAGATTTAAGTTTTAAAGAACTCTTTGTGCCAGATTTTCATATCTTATTCCATAAGGCTAGCATTAATATTTAAATGAGATGTGGGCACCACAAAATATTTAAAGTCCTCCTGATGAGAATGAGATGATAATTCTATGCTTAAAATAGATGTAAATAAAAGAAGAAAGGAATAGGTGTGTTTATCAAGCTTAATCTCTGTTATGGAAAATATTTTGTTAAGATCTGTGCTTTTTTAGTTCCAGAAAACTCCAAATCATTTATTAGATCTACCCAAAAACAGTCATTTAACTGCAAAAACATACAACAAACAAAATATACTTTACATTCTTTTGATTCACTGTCTAGGATTGGTTTACACTTCCAGGTTCTTAAGAAAATCTAAATAAAAAAAAAATCTGTTAATGAGAAGGTAGGTAGGTGTTCATTTAAAAAATAAAATAAAAATAAAAAAATAAATAATAATAATAATAAAAAAAAAAAGACAAAACTTGAGGAGATTAGGTAGGTAAGTAGGTACATGCAAACATACACAGAAGTATCAGGACTTGGAATGAAATTCCTTGAAATGTCCTTCCCTCGGGTGTTTTCAGCCTCACCACAGATTTGTGAAATGGACTTTGTAATCAGTCAGGAAGAATATTGAATCTAGAACTGCCATCATAAATGTCCCATGCATGGGACAGTTTGTCCTAAGGTGCAAGGTTTATGAAAGATAGACATCTGTCTCACTCATGCTTACAGCAGTTTGGCCAAAATAACTGTGGTCCTCTTCTCTCATAACAGTCAAAATCCTCTGAACAGTCAATGATTCAGATACCCAGAGCAATTACCTAAAGCAGAACAAATTTTGTGCATCTTGCTTACCAAATGTATAGATGTAGAACTTTGCAGCATGTTTTAGTCATGGACTTCAATACTAGATTAAAGGTTGGACTAGATGATCTTAGAAGTCTTTTCCAGCCTGAGTGATTCTATGATTCTATGAAAAATCATGAGGAAGTTGGAGCTTTTTCTAATAAACTTCAATACCATGTCCTTGCATCAACAAATGAGCTTATAATAAATTGGCAATAATTGAAACCACTGAAAGGAACAGGCAAGAAAAGGAATTAAAGAATAAGATTGTCATGACTTCACTATTTTAAGCACTTTGCCTTAATAAATGATCTATAATAATAAAGAAAGTTACATAGAACATGCAGAAAAAAAATAAATAAAAAAAAAAAGATGATAATTTATGATTTCATATGCCCATTTTGTGAAGCTTAACCTCCTTTTCTGGACATACTTCTTTGTGACTTCAATATTATACAAAGATATTCATGAACTCCTGTTCTAATTAGTCCATAAATAGGCAAAAGGGAATATGTCCCTTACACTGTATATTTAATGTATCCATTTAGTCATTCAGTCACCCAAATCTTGTACAAATGCTTGAAGGCACTGTTAAAGTTTTCAATTTTACATTAAGAATTGGACAGGCAATATACACCCTAATCCATGCATAAAATATTCTTTGGAAAAAGCATCACATCCCTGATGTAGGTCAATTATTAATGAGCTTGGCTCTGAATTAGTGTGTTTCAGTTGCAGAAGAACAGCAGTAGAGTGTAGAATATCCTAGAGCACTTGAGTAACTAGTCCCTTTTCCAGCAGAACAGAGAAACTCAGTCATAGCCCATGTTACTTCCCAGACTTTAACATGACAAGGAAAAGATTGTGTTTAGTGAACCCTTTCACCTAAGGGAATGGTAAAACCCCATAGCATCACAAAAATCTTACTAAGTTGAGTCACAGCACACCTTAGGTCTCGAGAACTGATGATCCCTCTGTTCTTGCTACCTCCCCAAGGTCTTTGCTGCTCCGTGGTGTGATACCTGTCTGAATTTTTCTGCCAGTGTCAGCAAGTTTCATTTTCCCAGTTCTGACAGAAGCAGTTTAGACCATAAATTTCTTCAGATTTGCCATGTTTCACAGCATTTCACAGTATTTCTCTGTCTCTTCCAATGCACCTAGGTTTTTATATCATGTCCACTGCTGTGTTCATCTGAGTACTTTTCTGTGGCACCAGAAAATGCTTCATTTCCACAGAAATTAGCCCTGGAAGGGAATTTTCTAGAATTTTACTGGGGAATAAAATCTAGAATGTGTTTTTCTCTAATCTAAACTGGGGATTTCAAAGAGCTGGCACTTAACTAATCTAGTGAACATTCCAACAACTGTCTCATCTCTTTGAGACAATTCATGATTGTCTACTTCCACCAGAATGACTTCCTAAAACATTAATATTAGAATAGGTTGTGTCCACTTCCAGAATCTGACTTTTTCCATTTGAAATACTATAAGAAATAACCATCTCTTGAGACTAGAGAAATTGTTTTCTTTAACAGAAAAGAAGATTGAATTTTCATGAAATCTGAAAAGAACTAAAAGTTCCTCTCAACTTCACCTACATTTTCATCATACCTCAGGAGAGTTGGTTATAACAAACAATATTGCTTGATTTTGAAAATGGAGACTCTCCCGATATTGGAAAATGAGCAACCCAAGAATAAAAGCATGTTTCAACTACATCTGACATGGAATATGCCAAATAGTAATGGAACATGACAGAAACAGACTTAGCCAATTTGGTTTTCACACTGCTCTGTTAATTCCAGCTTTTCTTGGGTTGCTTACATAAATAAATACACAGTGACTGAAACACACAGGAAGATTGTATGGTCACACGACAGCAAATTGTGAGGCTGGTCTGGCATATCACTTAGATATCATCTTAGATCTGGCAAAAGGAGCAAGTGAATATCCATGTTCCTTCTTTACTTTCCTCCCCTTTCCAGGCCAAATACAAAGAATCATACCAATCCTCTTCTCTACCATCTCTTTCTCTGTCACTTGAAAGGACAGTAGGAGAACTGCAACAGAAGAGACATATTCAGGAGCATCCTGACATGGGTAACTCAGGAGAATGGCTGATGTCCCCTAGACTGACAGTTGCCTTCACAGGGCATTACATCACTTCACTATGCACTCATTAACAAGGTGCTGTCAGGAGCAAGAAGCTAAGAGAAAGGAAGGTATAAATCATGTTTACAAACCACATGTGATATCTTTCAGTGCGTATGCGGTCTTTCAGTAGGTCTATTTAGTATTCTGTACATCTGCTTAGGGTTCTTTTTTTTTTTTTTTTTTTTTTTTTCCATAGCATTTCCTATCATATCAGCTACAGAATTGCCTACATGGAGGTATCCATAAATTATACTGCAGCCTAGGAGTTTCTAGTGTGTGAACAAAAGGCACAAATGCAAATGCAAGATGTTTAATTCACTGTTTGTATGTGATGTTACCCAGGTGCTAGTGACATCCTTCTGACCAGTGTAGAGGCACAAGGGACCAACCCAACATACATTTTTAATGTGATCAGCTGTGACAGCACATACACAGAGCAGACCTTGCGGCCCTAAAGCCATCCTTTTGGAACACTTCTAGGGGCCCAGAAGAAATTGTTTAATTAATCTTCTTTTTTCAGTATTGTGGCTTTTTTTTTTTTTTAATATAAATTATGTACACTGAAAACCTGCCAATTATAGCAAATTAAGGGACTTGGCAAGTGCATCCCTTGGAGACAGATGGTAAATAACATTCAGATTCTGAGCTGAAATAGGGCTAGCGATTAACTGGTACAGGATAGAAAAACAGTCCAAAAAAATGAAATAAAAGGTTTTGATATGAATGCAAGTAGTGTAGGTTGCTTTTTTTTTTGTGCATGCGATAATGATGGCACCAAAAATATTGATGATTCATAATTAATATGCTGCACCCTCTGAGTGGCAGCAGGATTCTAGATCTTTAGCACTATTTTAAAAACCAGTGCCAGTTGTTTATTTTGCTGTCACAAGACTGCAAACAACTGTCATATTGTCCTTTCTGGAAGATCAGTCAGTTAAAAACACCAAAACGGGGCTGTGGTCTCCTGAGATGCAGGCTGGTACAATGCAAGAGTGGAAGTACGTCAGGAGAGTGTATTTGTTTCTAACTTGAGCTGCAAATGAAACAGGAATTATGCCCTCAGCCTTATCCCCTACTGACCATTTCTCCATTTTAAAAATTCTCTGCACCTACTGTTCAGAATAAACTTGCAGTCTGTGGCACAGAGAAGGTGGTACTGATCAGAAATGCACTGGCAGAGCTGCAAGAGGGTAGGAAGATCTCACAACATCTGCATGTTCTCTGTCTGCGAACAATGATTATTACTAACCTGTCACTCTCAGCAGCGTTAAAATACACCAAATCTAATTTGGTCTTAAAAATGCAAGAACACGGAGAGTTTTTTTTTTCTTTTCCTTTTTTTTTTTCTTTAAGTAAGCAGTCAGAGATAAAAAAGATGACAAAGTCAAGAGTGTGTTAGTCATTTAATTCATACTCTGCTTAGGATACTAAATTCAGGAAATGACTCAATCATTGCACACAATTACAGCTATTTTCAGACCTTAAATGATGCAGTACACCAATACTGATGCAAAAACATACCACAATTAGTTCCTGCAAATGCTCTTGCAATAAGACATCATATCCAAGGGAGCCTTCAACCTAATTATGGCAACAGAGTATGCCTCAGGGCACACCTCTATATATGATTTTGTTATTCTTGCAGGATAACCTGACAATGATGTCACCAGAGTGCTACTTCACCTTGCATGCTCCCAAGTACATGCAAAGAAGGCCAATTGCTTTTATACATGTTTAAAGGATCTATTTTGCTTCAGCTGTTAGAAGCACACAGAGCAGTCCAGTTACCAGTCTCTTCAAAGTAATATTTGTATCCAGGAAGACTTAAAATGGAATCAAGTTTACATGCTACTAAGAAAAAGAAGACAGGAAGTAGCAGATGGAATCTCTTCCAAAGATTGGATTATTTATTCAAGAAAACTTGACATGTCACATAGTGACTTTTCTCATAAACAAGAGGCCAGAGCTTTAAAGGAAAAAAAAAAAAAAAAAAAAAAATAGTAGAATCACAATAAAAATCTGTATTCCACCTGTTTAGTGTGTTTAGTGTTTGATTTATGAAAAATTGAGGTTCATAAAAACTCAAAGTAAAGTTTAAGAGTAAAATATGAGGTGCAAGGGAGTGCCAGATCTGCTGCTAGATGCATTAGGACTAGAACTAGGGATGATCTTCAGCTTTATCTCAGCTGCCATGCTGATATTATGTATAACCAACTGTTAATAAGAGGAACCACTCTTCATAAATCCCTCCAAAAGAGCGAAATAGGAGTCAGATCTGCAAATACAGGACTCCAGTTTACCCTTGAGAATATTTTCATTGATAATTTTGAGTATGTTTTCCTTCTTAGTTTTAAACCCAGTCTACAATATGTAAGGTATAATAAGGTTTTCCTTATGTTAGAAAACATATTGTAACTCAGACAGATTAAATCATTGTGTAGAAAAATCAGACAAAAAAACAAACCACAAGTATTCATGTTCAAAGCCACAAATATTTCTGAAAGCTTACTTTTTATTGTTTAGATTTTCACTGTTTAAAAATTCTGTATTTCCAAAATTCTGATTAAAAATGTTCACTCAGATGCTTCCAATTACAGAATCTATCTTGCTAGTCAGTATTACTTCAGAGGATCTAGAAAGTACTGACTCATCTAAGAATTAAAACATTTGTGTCAGATTTGTGAATATTGCTTTAAAATTTCATGAAAAATAGGGAAGTTCAAGTTTTTTAATACTTCTACTACATGCAAAATTGTTAATTGCAAATTTCTGACATGCTAATATATCAATGTGACTTATATGTTAATTCAGTTTCACTTAGGTCTTTCCATATATAATAAAAGGAAAGGACTAAAGGTTTGTTCAGTGTAACCAAGTTTATCCTGCAGAAATTCACAGTCTCCAATATGCACCACTAGAGACTGGGAATATCCCCTTCAAAGTCTACTTTGTTGTAAGCCATTTGATGAAATTATGTTTAAGGGAAAAGTAGCCTCCGCAAAGTAATTCAGTGTTCTGGAAAATAAGGAAAATGAAACACAATCTTAATAATAATAATAATAATACTTTAATTTCCATGGGGCAGCAGTAAGATAATTCTAATATTGTATAGGCTTTTCTTTATAGAGGGGCAATATATTTAAGTAGTCTTGTTAACTGTTTTTTCTTGGTGGTGATGGTGGTGGTTGGTTGGGATTTTTTCTTGTTAAAGGAAAATATTTTATGAGATCAGGAAAATAATGCATGAGACCACCAGAGGCAGGACAGAGGGGGAGTATGTTCTTCCAAGGGAGAGAACAAAATTACATTTGCTGGTTAAAGGCCAGAATAGGAATTCTGGAATCATAAGAACAGGGTTTTTTAAGTTATTATATTTGGGGTGTTTATATACATATCTGGCTGAATGGTCAAGAACTGGACAAATACTACAGAGCAACAATACAGACACTCATTTTAGCTCTGACTAGTTGTTTGCTTAGTTTAGCTTAGTTTAGTTTAGTTTTAGCTGTGGTCATGCCCCTTTTTCATTTTGCATGAACATGATTTTTTCTTTGCATGTGCATAACCACCTGAATGGCTGCTCTTCCATTTCCATTCGAACAACAGTGCTTAATGTCCACTATTTTCTAGGCTAAAAAGTCTGGGTTACCCAAGAATATTACATGAAGCAAGAATACTACATGACTTAAGCAACCAGTCACAAACTAAAGCAAGTCAACTGAATAAAATGCATTTGTATGAATTGTGTGGCAAACAGTTTGTATTAAAACTTGCATTATTAAGCATCTGACAATGGTCAACATTTCAACAACATTATTTCAACAACATTTTCTGAATTCCAGGAAGTGCAAAACTCAATGATTTAAACTACTCAACACATTCTTGTTCCAGTCTTAATTCATATCTAGGCATTCAAGCTAGAAAAGATAACATGTCTAAACCTGTGTTTTGCTGGCTTTTTAGATTGATTAGCTGAATCTGACAATGCAACCCTTATATCAGAGCTTTATTGCACTACCTTCACTCCTTGCTCACCACAAAGAGATGGTCACTATCTTGAATAGCTGGTAGTTCAACAGGAAGATAAAGGAAAACAGCTGGCTTCAAAAAGCAGATGGGTGGATCACATGGTAATAGTGAGAGCATAATTAACACAAGCATCATCAGTCACAGCACACCAGCTGCCAGCAAACCTGCACACACCGCTTTTGTGTTGTTTTGGCTTCTTCTTCAGGAAGAAAAAAAAAAAAAAGAAGAAAAAAAAAACTCTTTAAACAAAGTTCAGACTCTTAAGGCTTTTTCTGCTTAACTCAGTACTCTTGCCGAGTACCTCTCCAGCTGTGTGAACCCTGGCCCTGCCACAGCATTATGTAAACTATTGATGAGCTCTCTGAAAAGATACAAATCTCAGCCTGGTCTGATGATTCCCCTGAGCTGTGAGAATTAGATTAAAGCAGGAAGCCAAATACACCAAAGGGGAAAAAATATGAGACTACGATTCCTTTGAGAGAATTATGGAAGGAACTGTATCACAGCAGTGCAGAAAACAATTTCATGGCGTAAATGAATGCAGAAAAGAAATCCTATTGCACTCTTTTTGTGCTTGGACATATGTGTTGCCTCTTGACCCAAATTTCAAGTGGTTCCCTTAGAAGTAATTTAAGATTTTCATTAAGGATCTAGACGGTCCTTATGAATATTGTCCTCTATAGGTCAGTGACCTGGGAATACTTCAGATGCGCAAGTCCAAGTGAGCTCTCCAGTCATATCATGATCCCTGCTGGAATGAGGCCTAATTATGCTGTGTTCTGCTTCTCTGTTGTATCACTGCTTTCCTTGAAAATGAACCTGACCTTGGTGCCTAATATGGTATAGCCATCCTGGACAATGCTAGGATGATGAGGGGAACAGGATCCTACAACACAGTGCAATACATATTTACTTCATAATTCTCCGCTGTCCAAAAGGTTCACTGCGATACATGTAGCTGGATCATCCACCAG
Source organism: Stictonetta naevosa (assembly GCA_011074415.1). NCBI lineage: Eukaryota > Metazoa > Chordata > Aves > Anseriformes > Anatidae > Stictonetta > Stictonetta naevosa. The sequence goes on from CM021699.1 coordinate 56,142,143, forward strand.
AAGGAGCAGGCAATAACTAATTCTTATCCAAAGAGTAAGCAAATTAGCTTCTTACTATGCATTATTCCATTTTACAGAGGTGTGTATGTGAGTATGCAGATGTTATATTATCTATTGCAGGTAGATCATAGACACTATGGTAGTGTAAGTCAATTCTCATGGAGTATGACATAATGTAATTGAACCAATGCAATCCTACTGAACAACTAACCATAACTATTGACTAGAATAATGAATTTAAAGCTTCTCGACTCATATTAAAAATTATATGCTTCTGCTGTTTTCTCACATTTATTTTTTATCTTCCTGATTTAGCAGAGGGTTTTTAAGAGATGTGTCAAAATATCATAAGTTATTTTGGTATCAGTCAAAGTGGAAATGAGAACTTTCAGTTGCTTATATTAACATACTATAATTAACACACATGTTTGCGAAGTTCATTTTTCGCTTATCTAACAAACAGTACAACTGTGAAATAAATACTAATGAAATACTACTGAAAATAAAAATTAATCAAGAGTTTTTCCATAGCTTGCTTCTCTCTTAAAAACTGATTGATTAAAGCCAAAGATGTTCCCAGGAACAGGTCAGTTTTAGGAAATTCTTTACTTGGAAAAAATGTTGGAGATGTTCTGAAGATGTCAACCTTTTTTTTTCACTATTCAAAAAAAAAAAAAATAAAGAAAGAAAGAAAGAAAATTATTCCCCAGTTACAATCTACTTCTAAATTTGGAATAGTTGTTGTTTATTTAAAAAAAAAAAAAATCTTATGTACAGAAATAAACAGATGAAGAATTCAAAATCCAGTGAGCAAGGATATATTCTGGAACAAAAATAAATTTTCATTTACTAGATTCATTTTCACCAAGAAGTGACCTATTCTATTAACTCTATGTTATAAATTATTCAAGCTATGAAATTTAGAGAGGTCAACAAAATTACACTCTAAAAAATGTTTAAAATGAGGTACCTAACATTTCTGAAATACGGGTTTTCAGTTGCTAGTATACATGTCCCTGCCTATGACAGGGAGGTAGGAATTAGACCATCTTTAAGGTCCCTTCAAACCCAAACTATTCTATGGTTCTATGGAAGAGAATACTTTCTAAATTCCTGTCCAAAAGCACAAGTGACATTATGCTCTTGATTAATATGTTCTTTGTACTCTTAAATGGGATTTTCTGACTGAAGATTTTAATACAGTTAATAAGTAATTAGTCACTAATCCATGCTTTTATGATTCACCATTTCAATGTATCAACATTTAGGCAAGAATTAATACTCGTTTTTCTAATAGACATAGTGAAATCTGAAGAATTAAGTGAGATGGTCATGGTCACAAACAGAATCAGCAATAAAAGCAGTCTATCCTGAACAAGCAGTGGGTCAAAAATATGCTACTCATACACTCCAGCAATAGAAATTAAACATAACTGCTGAGAAGCTTTGAAGTCATACATCCAGCCTTAGATTAAACATAAATGTCAGTTGTCTGGCCATTCTTTATATCAGTTTTCATTTACTATTCCTCTCTAAAAATAAATAAATAAATAAATAAATCAGGGAAGGTCTGAACAATCAGACACAAGGAGCAAACTTTTACCGAAGGAAAAAGAAGACAACTTTCTTTCTGGATTACTTTATTTCTCCTTCCCCCTCCCAGCTGGTTGCAAAAAACAGCAGAAATATTCAAAGTATATAAGCACTTATTTTTTCAAGCATGTTCATTTACAAGTGTTCAATTTAATCTCCTTCTGCTGTACTGCCTCCTTTCATTGATACTCTCTACAGTCCCTTTTGTAACTGAAATTCAGTATAAATACTTTGGGCTCATTTTCAAAAATATTTTGTTTGTGTTAATCTTGAGCTAACCGAACAAATACTTTTCAGAAATATCTCTATTCATCACAGAGTAAAGATCTTCCTGGGCTACAAGAACCACAAGACTATGCTGGATACAATTTTTAACTCTTTATTAGCTGCAATGTGTAGTTTATTACCTCACTAAAGCTTCATCTTAAAGAATTGTCATGCCCAACCACTCAGGTTGTGACAAATACTTTAAGTGTATCTGAGTACTATTTAAAACACCTCAGAGTTTTTGCACAGTCTATGCCCTAGTCTTTGGAAACATACTCTGCTGCATTATTTGGGGAAATATAAGATAGTACTGGAACATTACTTTTCTTTCACTAACGTAGCTACTCTACAAATGTATTAGAACTGGTTTGGAGGTAAAAAACTTAGGCAGCTATATGAACCTCAGGCTAAAGAGGAAACAGCTCTAGCCTAATTTAGGAAGCATAAAATACTACACTACTGAGTAAAAGAAAAGAGCAGTCTGCAATGCAGCCTTTTCCAGGTATCCCATCTTAATTTAAATGTTTATTGTACCTAGGACTATCATGCCACTGGCAAACACAGTGTCATAGTTTTGCCTGGAACAGAATTAATTTTCTTCACAGAGGCTTGTGGGATGCTGTGTTTTGGATTTTTGATGAAGGTGGTGGTGATAACACAATGATGTTTCTGCTTATTGCAGAGCAGTGATTGCACAGAGCCAAGGACTTTTCTGCTCCTTGTGCTGCCCTGCCAGTGAGGAGGCTGGGGGCGCACAAGGAGCAGGGAGGGGACTCAGACATAACAGCTGACCCAAACTGGCCAAAGGGATGTCCCACACCATGTGGCATCATGCTAAGCAATAAAAGCTGGGGTAAAGAAGGAAGAAAGGGAGGATGTTCAGAGTAATGCAGTTTGTCTTCCCACAGAACCATTAGGTCTGATGAGCCCTGCTGTCCTGGAAGTGGCTGAACACCTAGTAGTATAGCAAATTGATTCCTTGTCTTGCTTTGCTTATATGCACAGCCCCTGCTTTACCTAGTAAACTGTCTTTATCTCATCCCATGAGTTCTCACACTTTTACCTTTCCTATTCTCTCTCCCATCCCACATGAGGAGTGACAGTGGCTGTGTAGTACTTAAATGCCTGCTGGGGTTAAAGCACAACACACATTTTCTTCTTCATTGCAACATGTTCATGTAACATTATCATGTTATGAAAAGGCTAGTATTCATCTGAAATATTTCACCTTTATTCAAATTGATGATATCAGTAATACTGGTTGTACAGTAGCTGGCCAGAATTATGTAGTTTCAAAGAATTGGGTGCAAACCTTTCAAGAGGGACTAGGTATGATCTTTCCCAGGATTTTTTTATTATTATTTCTTCATACATACTCCATGCAGTAGAGTCCACAGTAACTACCACAAATCAATTTCCTGCAACATTTGTAATGAAACTTAGAGATAAACTCTCTCTTTGATATAGCAGCAGAAATAGAAGATAAAGTTGTCAAGGTCAGAAAACTGCACCCTCCATTTCACCAAAGGGAGCCTTTAAAAGAGCAATCCTAAGGCTTTGTAGATATTTCAGAGTTAAGAAAAAAATCTCGATGCAGTAGAGCCCCAAAAGGCAACCCAATACTTATATATGGACCCCAATATTCCAGAGGTATATTTGGCTGTTGTTTCAATGTTGGTATTAAATATAAGAAGAAAACATAATTCTGGCTCTGACTGGGATCTAAAAACACTAAGCTATTTACAGGGCTGTATGGGCTTGAATTTAGCAATGTTTTCAGCAGTGCATTCTGAAAATAAGAGCTGTGTATACTAATGGGGGTGGGGAATTCAGTTTTTATTTTTTCTTCAACTTCACTGCAATCAAACCAGAAAATTTTTACTGTGGTTGATGCTTCAACTTATTTCAAGGCATTTCCTTATTGTCTTTCACTCCCTGTTTCTCCACATTAACATTCAGTATGCCACCAGCCTATTAATAGATTGTATAAGCATGCACTGCAGACATATTCACCAGCACAGTTGCACATATGGCTGTCACTCCACGTTCTGCACTCAAGGATGGATTCTTGCAGAAAACATTTCTACCCTCAGCCTTCCACTGGCCAATTTAACATCTTCCCCAGATAAGAGACCCTTGCTGGCACCTCCAGGGGCATGTTTGGGCCTATATACATGCTGGCTCCATTAATATTTAACAGAGAAATAGAGAAGAGACTTACTAGTGATCCATCTGTTAAGCTGCTGGAGCTATACCAGGGACCCTTGAATTGGCTTCAGGCTTCTTCCATAATACTGCCAAGGTTCAACAGAGAATTTAAGGCATTCAGTTGATCCAATGCCCAAAGCTGGCTACTGAAAAGAAGAGTGGCCACTGTGCATAGCTGGTGACAGCTTTACTACTGAATAAAGCCAAAGCTACCGCTGAAATATTCATCTGTGTCTAATAATAAATAGTAACATTAAGTTATCATTTTTAGGATAAATTTAGGATGTTTCTGCCGTATTTAAAGTATCTAAAGTATGTTTCCTGCCATCTGATTTTAAGAAAACTAGGTATTACACTAGCATGACACAAACTTACTTCCATACCGAACGCTGCATAATGGTATTTTGGGAAGAGAGCATGGGATGAGAGGGTCAATAGCACTACAGATTAGTGCAGTATGTCATTTCCTGTTACCCAATGAAAAATGCTTCCCGGGAAGAACATCAAGATTTCTAATAAATCATTGATGGCTCATTAAAAAGTTGAATCAGTTTCCCACAGAGCATATCACTCCTGTGCAGACATGGAAGCTGCAGGACAGCAGCTAAGTTTCCTTGCATGAATTTTAGATTTTGTTTTCACCCTTTAAAATTGAAATGATCTTGTCCTTTAAAAGTCAAGCAAGACACATTATTAGTTTTCAAACAAGTTCAACAATTTAAAAAAGAACAGTTAGAAGAAAATAGTTGGTTGCTCATGATGCAACAGTTTTGATTTTAGGTTGGATCTGTCTACATTTTCCTATTTTGTCCTTGTCTCCTCCTCCCAGCTCACTGCTCTCCATTAGACACATTCAAGGCTGGAATAACACTCTAAAGTTTTGCTCATTTAGAATTTTATTACCTTGTTTAAATAAAATTCTTAACAAATGAAGTTAGTTGACACCACATGAACTAGATGTCAGCAAATATGGGAGAAGCTCTGTTCGGTTCAGTGTCCTCCAGCCATTTTTAAACTCTGTAAGGCTAAAATATAACCCTGTCTACGTTACAGTGCTGAAAAAAGACATATTTCTCTGCTCTGACTGCAATTGGCAGCATCATGTGAGCTAACTCAGTTGTTAAAACCATGTCTAAACACAATAAAATGCCCAACTGCAGTAAAGCCCTTAAGTACCATTAAACAGAGTAGTTAGTAAAACGAAGACTGTGGTTTGATAGCACCATAAATCTGTATTGAGGTCTCCAACTTCCTGTTGTGGCAATATCATGTACAGCAGCTATGCTCTGGTTGAAACTCACATTCTTGTGTAAAATTAACCTTTTTTTTTTTTTTTTTTTGGCAGTCTCCTTCCATAGAGATATCTCTTTTTTCATTAACATCTGGTCCATGCCAATGTTTCCCTGGATTTGACAATTTGGTCTAGTCCTGCCACTCCTGCTCCGTATCTTCAGAAGACTCTGGATGCCACCAGCCCTCTCTAGACATGATCTCAGAGCTTCCACTTGGCTGTATTTCATATTTCCTTTTTATTATTTTTTTTTTGCTCACTGTGGCTCAGCCTTTCCTGAACATGGACTCTTGCTCCAGCTGTAAGTAGTTAGAGCTTCAACACCCAGCAGCTGGCACAAGCCAGCACACTAGTTTCTACATGCCATGGTTTTGCTTTTGTCTGTTTGGTGACTTTGCTTTTCCTGAAGTTTTGTCCACCGGAATTCAAACAGGAACTGTTGGCTCTTCCAGAGCTCTGGCAATGAACTTTAGGAAATGGTCTGTAATTCCCTTCTGCACAGATGCTTCAGTGTAGGCTCTAAATCTATCTGGAATAACGCAGGCCAAGACTAGGCTCCACATGAGACCCCAAACTAATGGAAATAAGAGACAATTTGGTGCTGCAAGATTACCTTACCTCTAGTAGGAAGCAGTCTATAGCACATGAGGATGACCTTTAATGCTAGTTCTCCTCAGTCAAGGAAGAGAGACATCCCAAAAAACATGATAGGGATATTCAGAGATTGGATCTTTTGCCATTATCTATTACCAAGATCACGCAATTAATCAATTTGTCACAGGCTAGAAAATTAAGTCTTCTTTATGGTGGGCGTTGTGGTTTAACCCGTCCGGCAGCTAAACACCACACAGCCGTTCACTCCCCTCCCACCTCCCTCTCTGGGATGGGGGAGAGAAACGGGAAGTGAAGCCTGTGAGTTGAGATAAAGACAGTTTATTAAGACAGGGAAATAATAATAATAATAATAATAGTACTACTACTACTAATGTGTACGAAACAAGTGATGCACAATGCAATTACTCACTACCCGCTGACCGATGCCCAGCCTATCCCCGAGCAGCCGGCCCCCCACCCCAGCTAGCCACCCCTATATATTGTTGAGCATGCCGTCGGATGGTATGGAATACCCCTTTGGCCAGTTTGGGTCAGCTGTCCTGGGTCTGTCCCCTCCCAGCTCCTGCCGCACCCCTATCCTGCCTGCTGGCAGGACAGAGTGAGAAGCTGAAAAGTCCTTGGCTTAGTGTAAGCACTGCTCTGCAACAATTAAAACATCAGTATGTTATCATCACTCTTCTCATCCTAATCCAAAACACAGCACCCTACCAGCTACTAGGAGGAAAATTAAACCTGTCCTAACTGAAACCAGGACAGTGGGGAAACTTTAATATAATTTTCTGGAGATGCAGTTAGGCCTTTAATGCTTCGCCAAAAGACTAACTGTTCTGTGCTGAAAGTCACTCTAATGCACCCTACTTCACAAAAAGGTTTCTCAACAGAAGAATCTTACAGCTGGGGTGTGGAAACCACTTTAAGTGAAGACAACCACCCCATAAAGTCTTCACACTTGATTAGGCTGAAACCAAAAGACAGTAATTTTTTAGTCCAAGGACATCTATACATTAGACAATTAGACAATTCATTAGTCAGGAACTCATTTGGTGAAATAAGACCAGTCTGTATTCACATTTCCCTTCCTGGATAATTACCAGTCATATGTTACATCTCAGAAATGTCATACAAGACTGAACTGCAGTTCAAAACATTGATACAGCATCCACCAGATGGTCCCCAATATATAAAGTTTCTTTCTTGACCCTGTGTGGGTTGCTTTTCCTGACCAAGAATTCAACATTCATCTCAGTCACCACACACAGTAGTGGTATCAGCTGTATTTGGCCAGATTACTACTGATCATAAAGAAAATAAGTTTCATCATTTTGCCTCATCATGGACATTTTACAGACACTGGCACAGGCTTTGGCAGAGAGCATCATCCACCCTTTTAGAAATTTACAATCCAGCTTTAGCTAGACTAAAGCTAGATTTGGCACAGTGAACCACACCAGGGCAGGTGCCTAAGATTCACAGGGTGAATTACATGCTGCAAAAATTAATCTATTTTTCATCAACTGCAAAATATCAGATTACACGCCTAAATTTTAAGTGGTTGTAATCAAAACAAGGTGAATCCCACCTATTCCACAGGTTCAGAGAGTACTAACGCCTCTAAACAAGACTACAGGAGCAGAGAAAACCAGTAAATCCAGGCAAGAAGAAAATCCGGAGTGTCTCTCCCGGTGAGACTCACTGCAAACACAGCTCCTATCTTTTTTCACCACTGCCTGCCTGATAATTGGATAGAAGGTGTCTTGTTGATCCAAGTGACCCTCTGGATGCAGGTATTGGCATACATGACTAGCCAAGGACATCCAGCCCATTTCACAGTAGCTGCTATACACAAACTGGCTTTGAGAAAATTCAGCCCTAGGCCCACTCTGAGCTACCATTGGTTTTAATCACTGGTGTCTTCTCAAGACAGTCCAAGATCACCTGTAGTCATTGCTGTATGATAGATTTGACCTTATCCTTAAGCCTGCAAGCTGCTAGAGATAAATGGCAGTTTGAAGTGATTGCTGCAACCAGCCCACATCTTTACTGTCAATTTGCAACATTTGCAAGAAGCTACATGTACCTCCAGAAGCCAGGCTTCTCTGCATGCAGCAAACAGTCTTGACCGTACCAGTCATATGTGTGTTGACTGTTTTGCAGCAATAAACAGGCCAGACCGTGCTGCTTGACATATTCTGGACAGTCTAGGTTGCCAGCATCCCATGCACATGGTTAGACGGGGATTTATAATGCTTCCACTTCTGGGATGAGGCTTGGAGTGCGAACCAATCATCAGAGATCTTCCAATTCAGAGGCACTGTACCTACTGGCACCATTTGTTGCTTACACAGAGCCTAAGATCACCAGATAAGCTGATAGTCCTTCCAACCACTGCCAGGACAGTCCTCTTAACACACAAAGCACTAGCTGCAGAAATAATATCTTCAGAGCCCTCCTACAAGACTATGAGAAAATGTTAGTTAATGACAGACATACCTCACAGGATTAAAAAGCTTGCCTTCTATGGTTCTTACCAGAAGTAACTAACTTTCTGAGCAACTTCTGAAGGTAGAGACAACCACAGTAAATCTCTGATACTGCTTGATGGTCAAAACCTGCTATAACATCAAGACCCAGCTGAGTGAAGTTAATTACATGTCAGGCTCTGCAGACCCTTCCAGCTTTCTCCATCTGGAGACCCAATTAAACAAACAAGCTTTATAAGACATGTAAGATAAAACATTTAATGGTGGGAGGCATATGAAGTCAGGGTTGGAGTTAATATTGACAGTACAGAGCTATTCCAATATTTCAGTCACTATTACATAAGGCTGTATAGCTTTGACCTCATAATAAAAGTCAGTGCTTGTAATACTGAATTAGAGGACAATTAGTTTTACAGAAAGAAAATCTAGGGAAGAGATATTATTATTTATATCCTTAGTTGAAAAACAAGAGTTTATGCATCCATATAGGCAATGTTTAATATTTCTGCTGAAAATGAAAACAAGCAGCACAGTTTTGACTCTCAATGTGGAACAGTGTGATGGAATCCGATCACTGTAATCTAAATACATCCTGTGAACAGGCATTCCTGTGGGAAGGCTGCATGGAACACCAACAATGATAAACAGGATGATGCACAACACATAACTGTTTGCTTATTAAAAAAAAAAAAAAAAAAAAAAAAAAAAAGTTCCTTTCATAAAAAAATTCCCTAATTCTCTCTCTTTATGCTTGCATTCCCTTCCACTACCCCAAAACATCTTCTTTCACCTAGCTTTCTCATTTCTCCTGCTACACATAAACCTTTATGTGGCTTGTCTGACTGAGAGCTATGCTGTCCTGAGCAGCTGCTCAGTACATGTGTGTTGACTGGCCACTGAGATGCTCTCAGAATGGATAAGGGACTGAACTCAAGCAGGATTTCTCCCCTTATGTTCTTTACAGTTTCTATCTAGCCATTGCATGACATCTATCCTGGTGATTTTTTTTTTATCCTTCTACCAACACTTCTTAAGTTGATTAATGGGTTACACAGCTACTGGGTGGGAAAGATGTGGGCTCTTGGGAGTTTGCTTTTGGGAAGATAACAGACAGAAGATATGAAACGACTGATAACTCAATTTCTTAAGGAAGCTAAGAAATATGGCAAAATATGTAAGCCAACATAAGATCATGCTTCTTCTTCCTCATGATCCTTTTCTAATGATGTAGGCACTTGAAGAAAGCAGATTTCTTTATTAAATGCATTCTTCAGAAATTAAAGTTGGTGTGCACCTCTACTGCCAAACAAAACAGGACCACTCACTGGACCTGAAGCTAAGTAGTTTGTCTTGGCTGCAACCACACTGCATAGCAATTGGCCCTTTGCCTTTTTTTGTTTGGATGTTATACTAATGTCTTCTAACTGCAGATTCCAACAGAAGTGGCTAGTGCCAGACAGCCTGTCTAGGGAGGCAGCTGTGACCCTGTAGACAAAGGCTTTTGATAAAGTATCCATGAGAATTTCTACTGTCATGAATATTAGGATTCCTAGTGGATGGGTCATCTCCTTCGCATGTGCTTTAGAAGGCAAAGATATACATTAATAATAAATATGCCAATCCAGTGATGGAAAACTCTTAGGGACGATAGGAAATAGGCACTTTGGGGTTTTTTTTTTGGTTGCTTGGTTGTTTTTTTTCACAGCATGCAGGAATAAGGAACTCACAAAGTTCCTCTGGAAAGACTATAATTCTCATCACCACTACTTCCCCACACACAGACACACATAGAACACCTCCCCTCAAAATTCAACCAGCAGAAGTTACAGGTGATATTTCAGAGCTTTACAGAAGCAGGATCCAATCTACTCTCGGGGAACAGAGCCCCATTTTGTAAGACCAGGCTGCTTGCCTTAGCCCATGTCAGGCTTCCATTGAATGGATGGTGTTATCCAATCCATCCTTTGCCTGCCCAATCTCAACAGGCAAATCAGATATGTGCTTATTTCCCTAAGCCTCCTGCTCGTATAATACCAATTTTCAACATGTGACCCTAACACAATATTGTGATATACATATTACCCCAAATTTTAATGGAGTTAAATTGATTCTCCACTTCCACCAGCATCTCCAATGGTTCTTAAAGTCATAAATAAACTGCTTAACACTGTGGTGTTTTTAGAAGGAACTGCTGCAATGAAAGATTAAAAAATCTGATCTTTGACCTTCTTGCTTATATCCACTTGCAAAACTTTATGAAGAAACACTGAAGTGATGACAAAGAAAATATTTATTCCTATTGCTGTTAGGGTGATGGAGGAGGAGCAGGTGGGGATGTAAGGAGTGGATGGATTTTTGTAAGGCAAAACTGTAAGGTAGATAAAGACACAAGAGAATATTGGAGAAATTTATCAACTATGTTGTTTGACAAAAGTTTTCTAAGCAATACATTTAATGAACAACCTAAAAAAAAAGCTGATTGGATGCCAGAATAACTGATTTGTCAAACACATTATTTGATGAAAAATGACCATTTATAGACTAACAGTTGGCTTTTGTTAATCAGATCTTGAAGTCAAGAAAAATTCCCTCAAGGCCAAATCCTGAAATCTTTCATTGGAACTAGCAGATGCTGCACACCAAAGTACACTGCTATTCAGTGCAGTCAAAATGGTGCCATTTACATAATGGGAAGATGAATCTATGCACTTGGCATTCTTGGCTTTTTGGTGTGAAGAATATGCTTCAGTGGTCTTTCTAAATGTACAACCTTTTCTTCCAAATATCTCTGAAGTTCTGTCTTTCCAGTTGCAAATGTTTGTACAAAATACAGCTATTAAACTGCATGAAAGCACCAATTATGAGGACAGTCACCATCATTAAGCATTTGTCTTAAAAGTATAGACTCCTCTGGCACACAGGAACTGTTTAGACCAGGAAAAGTACACTGGGGACAAGTAGAATCACCTAGAACTGTGTCAGCTGTAGCTATAGTTGTCATAAAAGCAATTTATCATTTTATGTATGGATTTAATCAACAGCGCATTGTATTTATCACTGAAATAGCTCAGGCTTTTAATGTTCCTGGCATTACTGCTGATCTTTCCAGACAACAACATATCAGTTCTGGTCAGCTTCCCATCATGGTCATATAGAATTTGCAGTATCAAAAAGAAACCTTTCCTTCCTGTTACTGATCTTCATTTGACTTTTTCTAAGAAAAAAGCGTATGGAGAGAGAACACAACCTTATGAGTGCAGGAAACTGGGAAGTGAATGATGGGAAATTAAATGCCAATGTAAATTTTCATGAGATTGTAAACTAGAAGACATGTCATGATTTACTTTGGCTTGTATTTTGCCACTCCATCACTCCACTCCTTTATCTTCATTCCATTTTAATGAACAGTGCTAATTTTGGCAGCCCTGGACAGCCCTAAGAAAAATGTGCTGTATAAAAGCTGTAGGTGTTATGTGAATCATGTGAAAATAAACCAAACTAAAAATTATTTCAATAACTGACACTGCCTAAAGATCTGAAGAAATCTTGCACTACCATCTAAACCAGAATTAATATACTGTATTACTGACTTCTCTATCTAAATAGAATCATATTACACTCTGAATGCATTTGCTTATTCAGTTGAACTCTTCTTCATTCAAATTACTGTAGAGAAAGAAGATTTATACTATTTGATTGCATATGTACACTAACACTTAAGATTACTTGCTTCTATCCTGACCACACTTTTCCTGTGCATGAATGACAGTTTAGATTTACTGTATATTATTACTATTACCATTAGGAAGGCTTGCAAGGACAATAGGCATCCTATGCAACTCAACATTCGATCAGGAATACACTTGGGATATTTCCTATGTGTGACTGCCTTCTCTCCCTGCACAAACTTTATAACCATTGCAGGAGGTCAGCTGCAGAAGTCAGAAGAAAGGTACTGATGCAAATTGTACTTTGAAAGAATATTTTACACTAAGCAACTTGTTGTAAAAGAGACCATCAGATGTAAGAAACGTCTGATTGGATGGAAATCAGGGAATAAGAGCAAAATAAGTGCCTAGTTGCAGATATTTTGATGATTTGATAGCATCTGGAAGTAGGTCCTTCTAGTAAGAATAGTGTGCCTAAAATTACCAGCATTAATATAAATTCTACATGGGCTATATTGCTAAATCATAGAATCATAGAATCAATCTGGTCCAACCATCCCCCTACCACCACTATCGCCCACTAAACCATGTCCCTAAGCACCAGGCCCAACCTTTCCTTAAATATCCCCATGGAAGGTGATTCCACCACTTCCCTAAGAAACCCATTCCAATGCCTGACGACTCTTTCTGAGAAGATATGTCCCCTGATTTCCAACCTGAACCTCCCCTGGCGTTTTGCCTCCCCTGGTAGTTACAGGCAATACTGAAGGTGCCACTCAGCAGCTGTGAGGGAGAGCAGGCACACTGCAGCTCTTTTAGTTTCTCTATGCTCCCACCTCCCCCAGCTTGAAGCCCCCAGGCCTACACCATATATGTCCTGCTTAGGGGAAGTTTGGAGGATGAAGCTCATCTCCAGGCCCAACATTTGAGGGCTGCTCCCTCCTGGCCTGGCACCGAGGGGGCTGGAGAAGCCCCCACCACTCTCTCCCACTTTCTGGTGGGCCCTGGAAGCTTCTCTCCACTCTCCCCAGCCCTGCTGGGCACTACCTGGAGCAGACCCCATGGCTAGGAGCAGACCAGGGCCTGCCTTACACAGTCCCTCCCCTCCTGGGGGTGGCCCCCCTGCAGTCCCTGTGCCATGGGCTTTCGCCTACCCTCACCACCCAGAAGGGTGCAGCTGCACTTTGTGAATGTACAGCCAAGTGAGATTTCAGTGCTTAGGCTAGAATAATCTCTTTGCTCACATTTCCTGTCCTTTCCTCATCTATTTCTTCTTTCTCCAGCTCTGTCTTTAAACTCTCTGTGGTTTGGTGGGAAAGCATCTATACCATCTGTAACGGACCCAAAACAACCCATATTACTCATGCTCACAGGGACTGATTAGCCCTGAGTCAGAGCCCTCCCTGGCTCAGCCAGCCTACAGCCCTCCACAGTGAAGCATCCGTAGCAAGAAGAGGTCATCTCCCACCAAGGCCTGTGCCTTCCTGAATGCCTGTCTCTGTGCATTCTTCCCATTGTCACGCTGTGGGCCATAGGAGGCACAGGTTTCACCTTACATTGTAAGCAGGGAAGAAGGCAGAGATGGTAGTCTGTGAATCTCTTTACACTTGTGCATGGATTGGTGTCCATCACTGCCTGAGATAAGCTGAGATAAGCACCAGGCATGGCACTTCTGGCTGTCATTTCTCTTAGTACTCTTCTCACTCAGAAAGGCATCTAACACTTACACCTGCTCTGTGATCAATACAATTTTACATGAAATCAAAAGCATTGTAATGAAAAACGAGCTGTAAGACAGATTCACTGTAGTTGAATGTATATGTAAGGAAGATTTTGAAAGACAACTTGAACTCTTTTACATGAGTTCATGGAAACAACTTCGAAATGTTTAAAGGTTCAACAGAATTACTTTTGTTTTGTTTGGTTTGGTTTGGTTTGGTTTTATTAATAACATCACAATTATGGGGGGGGGGAAAGAGTGCATCAGTGACCAAACTCCTTCTGTTGTAATGAACCATCACATTTTAGGTGTTTTTGGTGTGTTTTTGTTGTTTTTGTTGTTGTTTGGTTTGGTTTGGGTTGGGTTGATTTGGTTTGGATTTTTTTTTGCAGCATAGTAGCCTGAAATCCGAGTGTTTTAAAATGAGTATTTGAATACTATTCAAGGTATGTTTGAATGGACACATTATTTTACTACTTTGCGCTGGAGCATTACGTGATAGGCTGTTTCAGAAAGAACTTGATCATTTCTCATGAGGCCTCAGAGGAATTACCAGAACTTTTATACTTCTTAATAAGCACCATGTGTGCAGCTTATCCAGCATGCAGCAAGAAACAGGCAGTAATCACATCAGTTTAATCATTATCTTTGTTTCCACTGTGATGGTTTGATCATGACATCTGCTCAATAAAAGGCTGGCCTGTGAAAGGTGATGCTGAACTCCTGCCACGCTGCACCTATTACCCTGGGCTAAAAGCAAAGTCCCCATCCTCTCTCATGTGCAGAATGAGAATAAGACTCAATTTCTCATAATTTAAGGACAACATCAGTGTTGTTTGGTGCTTTGTATAATCATCTTGTGCTTTGAATGACCATTTGGCCTTCCACACTGGCAGTAGTGTCAGCCCTCCCTGGTCTGTCCACTCCTTCCAAGTTTGTACTCACTGATCTTGGACCAGCCCTCCACAGAACATGGTTTTCAGAGTAATGTGTGCTTTGGGTGACATTTTCAGAAGCACAAGAGGAGCTTTTGTGTTGGGCTGTGTACATATCTGGATGTCAACACAGAACACAGTAAAGTAGTATGCCTTTGGAATAGATAAATCCCATTCTCAAATCTTGGCCCTTAAGTGCCTAAACCATTTTTGAAAAATATGATTAGGTGATTTTGTAAAATGTAACTTGTTCATCCACTTGGCTCCTGAATGAGTTCAGCTGCTTGGTATACACAGAAATTCTGACACTCAGTACCACATGTAAAGTACATATTTAGCCAGTAGCATCCTTCCTTCTGTATTTAAATTACAATTTCCTATAGGAGACAGGAAAGATTAGGGGTCTGTATCTCACTTCATTTACCCAGACACAAAAATGCAAGGCAATATTCTGAGAAGCAACATGAAAAAATACCCATCACAAAAGATAAAAGAATATCATTTAAAAAACTGCCTGTTTCCTCAGACAGAGGGACTTTGTGATGGAAACACTCTGTTGTTGAGAAAAAAGCACACACATATACGTAAACATATCCCACATAGTCCGCGACTCACTGCTTTCCTTCTAAACATAGAGCATGTTATCAGCATTGCTGTATATATCAGCAGCTGAGTGGCTGTTCAACACCATGTTTATCTAATGGACCATAATAAACAGAGTGAAGGAGTACAATAGACAGTGAGCTGTGCAACTATATTCTGAGCTAGTACAAGTCTCTACTCTTCTCCAAATGGGGAAAGGAGGGGGTAAGGGCATTACACAAGACAGATCACACGGCTGTTCAGCAGCCGCTGAACTGTAACATAAAGGCCTTTTTTAGATAAATAATGAATCCTTTACTCTATTCTTAGAAGTGGAAGTCTCTAGAGCTGAAACACAATGTTCCACAACTGCTTCTGGCATCTGTTTTTCAGAGAGAGGATTGGGCCATTTATAAGGGGATCCATTTTCACAAAAGTCTGCTGTGTTGTGGAGAGAATTCATCTCTTCCCATCAATAGATCCCATCCACTCACAAATTGCAGCAAGGCAATGAGTTTCAGCACAGTGTTTTGGAAATGAACTAGCCAATCTGAGGCAAACGTCTTCCTTGGTCCTCTTCTGATTATCCTACAGAATGTTCTAGGAAGCAAAGGGAAAACTGTTATCTGCTGAAAAGCCTGGGGTGTAAAAGACTTCCTTCTCTATTTTTTTAAACTTTATAAATGAGCACTCCTTTAGAATTTAACCTCATATTTTTCTGAGTTATGGAATAAAGCAGATGACATATTTCCAATATACATGCAGAAGCTTAAGAATTTCTTTTAAACTGAGTATTTAAAGTGTTTGATGCACAGAAGGCCCCACTAGTTATAAGATAACCACAGCAGTTTGAGAGGAGATTTTTTTCTCACACAATAAGTAATGATGGTTTACTTCTGAAGCCTATCTCAATTTCTGCTGAAAAACTCCTTTGGAGAAGCACCTGCACTGTGAAGAGTTTATCCATTAAATTATCCCTTTTTTCCTAGCTGTGACTTATTATCATATGGTTCATGAACACTATAAATCCATATTTATTTGACATTGGTTTTAGTTCAAAAAGCACTTTAGCCTGTGGTTAGTTCATGACCTGATCATGACAGATTTCACTAGTTGTTTGAGAGAGCTATGCAGGTGTTGAGTCCATCCCTGAAGCACCTAACCCAAACTTCCCAGCCAAGTGAAGTTCACTTCACTGTTTGACAAATACAAGGTCTCTCACTAGGAAAGAGGGAAGTGGTCATACTCAAATACATCTGCAGCAAATTCTAGGCAGGAGGAGGGAGTGAAAGGAGATGGAGAGGCAGGGAGAGCCTTCTTGGTTGCTGCCAAGTGAAAACTTGCTATATGGAGGAGTGTTTTTGGAGGAGGGGAAAAAGCACAGGTAATATGACTGAAAGCCTGAGCATGCAGGGATACATCCAAAGGAATTGACAAGGTTCAGGTATGATGAAGTACATTCAGTGTCTGGCTTTATTGCCCTCCTGGGAACTTTATTACTACAGAAAGGATGGAAGTAAAGACAGGCTGAAACTGACGGGCTATGATATTCAGGGGAGAACCCTGCCTGGGCAGGAGAGGGAGCAAATCTTTAAAATGACTGCATGAGTGCTTCTGAATTTCTTTGCCTCACTTTTCATCTTTATAATGCTGAACTTTATAAATTTTAGAAACAACTTTAAAAGGTAATAAGTAAGCATTACTTGATATACCTGCTTCACAGATAGTTTAACTAAGACTCAGGAAAGCAAAGGTCTTTACTCCTTTTGTGAGAGGAAAGATTGGCAAGAGCATAACAAAATGAAGGGTATTTGGGTATGCTATTTCAAGTATCCTAGAAGCAAAACCACATAGTGACACCAAACCATTCAGGAAGCTATAATTATCTACTCTGTTTTGGAGAATACTTGTGACAAACCAGCCAATGTTGCAAGTGGTGGCTTCAGATAAGAAAAAGAAGTCAGTAAAATTCAAGCTTCAGCAGAAAACCATAGAAGAGTCACAACCAGGGTTAAAACTGAAACAAAAGCCCACACTGCATTAAGATCCTTCATTAAGATAAACACCCAAGATACATACACACAGTACCTATTGCCTCCTACCAGGAACAGTTCAGTCTTTTCCAGATGATTTTATATATGCACCCTCTGGGGATACAGCTGACTGCTAGCAATTACCCTTGATACACCAGCAGGTATTTCCTGAGGGGAAATGACAATCCTAATAGCTAGTGGCTGGTAAGCCTCCAGCTGACGGAGCTAGTTTTAACTCCTGACAGACTGAGGCCTGCCCATACACCTTGTCACTGGTATTTTAATGCTTTCTTTGGAGGGGACTGTAGTTTCTAAGAAAAAAAAAAAAAAAAAAAAAAAAAAGGAGAGAGGTTTTATAGGTACAAAGTTCTGCATCTCCCATGTCCATCTGAGTGAACTGGAGAGTGTGAAGGTCTCTGAGGGTACAATATTGCAACTGGTGAGAAGGAAGAATCTACATGAGAGAACAAATGAGAGAATCCTCAAATCTTCCCAGGGTTGGATTTTGAAAAGTAGGTAAGACTGTGTCTGTGCCACACTCAATACTCAAGTGGACTTAGCTTCCCTACTGCCAGTTTTGCCTTATGTCATAATGGCTTGGTCTCCTCAGCACCCTGCCATTCACAGGAACAAATAGGTAAGCTAATGTTGGCCATCCTATGTAACTTCTCTCACTAGACCTGGCAATAAGGGGCTGATCTCATCTGAATTGAGTTACTAGTGAAATCCCAGTTCAGCCCCTTGGCCAGGAAGCAAAAGACACCGTTGATGCTCAGGGAGCTGATAATTCCCACTTGGAAATGTGAACCAATAGCAACAACTATATTTTATTAAAGGGAGAAGAGAGATTTCCTAACAAAGTAAAACAACTGGCTGATATGCACTACCTGAGTCATGAAGTCCAACTATTTCACAGTCTTCTGACAAAACTACACTGACCAGTTGCTTCCACATTCCTGTGGTAACATCTTCCCATTTTGAAACTGTCAAAATGTCACAGATAGAAAGGTCATTTCAAGCTGCTTCTACTCTTCTGTCTTCCTCTTTCCCACCAGCCTCTCTGCTAGCTCTGTCAGTTAACTGATGGCTGTTTCTGTTAGTTCAACTCTTAATAAGAATACATGCAGCACTCACAGAATCACAGAATCACAGAATAGTCTAGGTTGGAAGAGACCTCCAAGATCACCAAGTCCAACCTCTGACCTAATGCCAACAAGTCCTCCACTAAACCATATCCCTAAGCTCTACATCTAAATGTCTTTTAAAGACCTCCAGGGATGGTGACTCAACCACTTCCCTGGGCAGCCTACTCCAGTGACTAACAACCCTTTCAGTAAAGAAGTTCTTCCTAATATCCAACCTAAACCTCCCCTGGCGCAATTTTAGCCCACTAAGAGAACTATCAGTCTTCTCACATACACAAGACTCTTAAACAGGTTCTCCTGTTTCTCAGCTTAACAGGAGCCACTTCAGTAGTCTTTCCACCTCTAACTTTCAGGTACTTATGCAAGAAACCATTGTCTTTAGTATGGTTACTCAGCCTATATATTAAACCATGACTAGATAATGAACACTTTCTGACACAATAAATGAGATATATGAAATAGCTTTCTCTCAGGTTGGATCCTGTCCACTCTTCTTGCAAGATGCTGACAGGAAGTCCTACTTCCAGAGCTGGATTCATAGTGAGAGGGATAGTTTCTGGAGTGCGTTGTGTTTAGACTTTTTCTTCCAATTTTTCACAGAGGTTGTTTGTGAAGCAGCCAGGTATAAGAGCCCCCTCTTCCAGCATTCTATAGATAAATCACATTGAGTTCAGTAAGACTTTTACTTCTCAGGCACTTCACACTTCTGGATATTCCACTGGTAAACCTCTCAGGGTGACCATGAATGTAAAGAGGACTCTCTTATCAGCTCAAACACTGGATGACTTTGGCACCAGCCTGTGTCTGCTTTGGGGTTTATAAAAATTAAACCCAGCTAATGAAGATTTGAAAAGAAAGAGGAGAGAGGAGAGGAGAGGAGAGGAGAGGAGAGGAGAGGAGAGGAGAGGAGAGGCTACTATTTGGTCCTCCACTGCAGGGATAAACAAAAGCATGACTCTCATAATCCTTCTACTTAAATATTTTCCCCCCAAATAATAATTTGCATATTACATACATGTGTCTATGTATACATATATTGGAGGCATGAATAAAATAAACCAAATCCATATCACCTGAGGGGTCTGAAAATTCAAATCCAGGTAGGTATAGTATGCAAACCTAAGATATTATACATATGGCTTTTGGTGCCCATTACTAGTTAATAATAGTAGAACAAAATATTTAACAATAAACAGGGATTAACTACATTTTGTTGGCTTTTGCTTGTTACTGGAAATCAACTTTAATCTGCTGTTCACTGGCTTTGTTTACTTAAAAATGTTTCTGAATGCTTTGCTAGAGACAAGCATTCTAATGTTGTTGCCAGATTTTTGCCAGACTGAAAATATGCGTGGCTTATTTTCCTTTTAATGCTGCACAAGAACAGGCCTCATTTTGCAATTCCTGCAGGTTCTCACTGATTACTTTGTGTAAAAAACTGTAGTTCCTACATGGTCAAAGTGCAAATCATGACCTTACTATGCAAAATTTCACCAGTTTGCATAACTTCCTCAATATGTGGCTCTGAATAAACCATACTATATCATTGCCTTCAACACACAGTTTAGAATTGCAGCTAATAAAGACATAGGCACATACCAAAGCTTCCAAATATTTGCTCAAAAGGGAGCCAGAGAGGCAAAGTGTACATCTAGAAAGTGTAATGCATTATACAATTATCCATCCTTTTTTGGTAAAAGACTATTGACTACTAAAAAACAACATTCTCCAGTCAAATGTGCTTTATGAGTTGAATGCACAATGGACTATGTGACTCAAACTGTCAGTGGTCATGTCATGTTATGAGTAGTCAAGTCCAGTTCCCACAATCTTGCAAATCAAGGTGTTTTAGGTGACCTAAGAGAGTGCATGCCTGAAACAGAAAACTGAGAAATAGCTGAGCATTTGATGTTGGAGAGTAGGATGAAGACCAAAGTAGACTGTCAGCCAAAAAAAAAGGAAGGATGTGACTTTTGTGCACTGAGTAAAATGTGAGCTGTTGTTCTTCCTCCACCACACTATGTTCTTCCTTCCTGGATCAGGAACTCATCCTCTTCAGGCCATTTCTTGAACAAGAGATGTCTACATCTAAGCAGGTTTTCACAGAGTATGATTTCACTTTCCAAATGATATCTCCATACTCCCCACCCTGGCTTTAGAGCAATGTAAAATTGATATCAGGCCACCCAGAGACATTTTGCCTTGGTGCTTCTGATCAGTTGGTGGTTTGCCCCCTTCTTGCTACCTCAATCTAGTATTGCATTGGCAAGCACAGAGCCAGTCTAACACTTTTTTAAAGATATGTGCAAAGGTAAAGGTTATGGGATGCACATTAAGCTTAATAGATTGATTCAAAATGAAATATTTACAGGATATTTAGATTACATTCAGCTTAATGTTTGGATGTAGACTCCAGCTGTTTGTTTTGTTTTGTTTTTCTGCAAGTACTAACAATCTTTTCTCATTGGTCTCTAAGAGTAAACTGAAGGGAAAAAAAAAAAAAAAAAAAAGGGAAGAGGAAAAAAGATGGATAAAGCATACCTGTTACAAGAACTGGAATGCCGGAATGAAAACTAGAATCTCTTTAATCTTCTGCCATCATTCAAGTCTCCCTGATCTTAACTCCTGGCAGGATTCATATCAACCTCATCAGACCCAAACACCCGCACTGAAGAAAACTTCTCTGGACTATCATAGCAGCAAAGCTGTTGCACTTTCTGAAAATAATTATTTATAAATGTCAATCTGTAGTACACATGTGGTAAGTGTTACTCATTCTCTTCCATGGAGCTGAGCAGAAATAGAGGGGATGCTTTTACAGAGAGGAGGAAGTGCACTCTCAGGAAAAAGCAGCTGATGTTTGACCACAGTAATTTAAACATCATTCTGGTGTTTTGGGCAACCATCCATCAAAACACAACTAACATATACCATAATTTAAAATAACACAATGAGGTAGAGAAGGTAAAATTTAATGAAAAAAAGACACAATGAAGATTGGTCTCTGGAGAGAGAAGCAAGGGATTTTGAAATAATCCATGTTTGTGTACATGGAAAACAAAAGAATTTAAAACTCAATTACTGGGCATAGAAAAGACAGCAGAGATATTAAATGCCAACATGTCTATTACAAACATGCATGGTCAGAGAGGCTAATGCCCACATATATTTGATATTTAGAGGTGAATGCCACTGATATATGTTGTATACACAATCAAATGAGTATAGTTTGCAAGGGAGAAAGGGTATCAAGAGGAATAAGATTAAATATGATCCGCTTTTGTTGTAAACCATGATATTAGGTATATTGTGTAAGAGGAGGAGAAAATCTTTAGAAACAGAGGGAACAAATTTGAGAGAAAGTTCAGTAACATGTATTAAAAGCTAATACAAAATGAAGTCTGCACAGTTATTCCTTGAAAATAAAGGAATTATCATCACCAGACTTCCACATCTATTTTCAATTTTATAGCTCTATGTGGAGTTATTATGCTGCAGTGCATTTCTTAATGACTGGATCATATTCTAAAGTTCAGAATTACAACATAGCATAAGAAATATTTATTTCTCCAACAAACTAAGGTTCATTGGTTCACAGTGAAGACTGTTTCTATGTCAAACAACACCTTTAAAATCTCCTTAATAAGGAAATGCAAAAAGAGTTAAAGGCAAACAAAAAGGAATGCACTTTTTTTTTTTTCTCTGACTCGTTAAGAATTCTTTTGTGTTCAAGGTCTAAATAAATAATTAAATAATCATATTGGGGAAGAAGTTGTATCAGTAGAATTCAAGACAATACTCAGTTTAGAAATTTACAAACAGCTTACAGTAGGGAGGAGGCATTCAAAACAAAAACCACAGTATTAACTAGTTGTTATTAAGTGTTGTCTCTGAAATAATAAAGAAGACTTGAATTTCCTAAATACAAGCTGAACTGCACACAGAGGTGGCAGCTGCTTCTGGACATGGCAAAAGGTAATAAACTCTTGATACACATGGGAAAAGAAAAGACCAATAGAGAAGCCATGTTGAGTTTAACCTTGATTTGAATGGAGCCTGGCTTTGACATGGGTGATAGGTAAGAAAAAAGCTCTGTTACCACCTCACCCCAGGGTGGGAAATCTCATTTGTTTCTGCCCAAGCATAAATAGAACAAGTACTCACAACCAGTTCACAGTTAACAGCTTCAGGCTGCCTCTGAGAAGTGGTTCCAGACTGGTTCCCTCATCCAGACCTCATGTGATAAGGTAACTTCATCCTTCACTTTTTTTCTTCACTGCAGGGATAACCTCAGTTGCTCAAACAGAAAATGTTTTCTTCCTCCTTTCTTATCCTATTTTTTTAATTATTATTGCCTTTTTGCTATTTGACATTAAGCAAACCTCTGATTCCCAAACCTCTGATTCCCATGATCCACCACACAAAAGTGTAGTGAATAATCAAATCATTTCCACCATACAAAAATAATTTATTTTCATAAGAAAAAAAAATAAATCTAGAAATGGCAATGAGGACTCCACAGAGAGGCAGAGCTCTTCGCTCAAAGAGAATAGAATGGTACATATATTATGTACTCATAGCCAGAATTTGTCTCTTTCTGGCAGTCATTGTAGTTATTATCACCCAAGAATTTCAAGAGCACTTTCTGCAATGTCTCTGCACTCCAGAACGCATTCAGGAATAAAGACATGAAACAATTCAAAGGAAAAAATATGTTACTCTTCCTCTGTACCAGAACAGGTGATTAATTACCAAGGAGAGATTTAAATAGGAACACAGCACAAAGCCATATCCAGCAACCACATCTTTTTTTGTAAAAAGTAGTTGAATGGTCTTCTAAATATTTTTCATCTTTTAAGTCATCATATTCCTTTTTGCAGCTTCTTCTACTACTATCTTTATCTAACAGTTCATTGTTCTTTTCCCATTCATACTTCATTTTCAAATCCTCTTTCCTGCTCTGTGTTTAATATGCAACCTCTCTTCCTGCCACATCTATCGGTGATTTGCATCCAGTTGAAGCTCTTAGGAAAAAGTTGAAAAAGTATGTTTTTTTTCAGAACCAAATGGTTGAGAACCTAATCCTATTTTGATAGACAAATTATTTAAAATGAAAACAACAGTGCACCCAGAGTTTTTTGTAATGCTTAACTGAGACTGAACTAAGCTTTCACTATTGAAACTGTGGAGTGAGACATTTCTCATTCATATATGTGTTCACATTTCCTCTTAACTTGCTCAGTGAATGTTTCAAAATAGAACATCTAGAATCAAGGGCTAGGCAGGACAGGTCTTTCCAACGAACATGTGAAAAAAAAAATGCAAATTCTCATGAAATAATCTTGAATTCTTCTCGGGAGACTTGTAGTTTTCTATTTGAATACCCCATATTTAGATACATTTCAATTATAAACCCAAAGTTTTGACTAGGTTATTTGGTACACCAAACTGGTTTGTGTCCATTCAGAATCAAACAGGAATTGTCCTTATTCTCTTCAATTTGTAAATCTTACTGGTCATTTAAGGATGAAGTATTGGCACATTTTTTCACAAAACACATCAGAAACACTTGAGATGCCAGACCAGAGAAAATCACAATGCAAAGTTACCATAGCTACATTTAGGAAGACCCACATAACCACATACAAGATGTGTTACCAAAAAAAAAAAAAAAAAAATCTTAGACCTTTTTTTGGGCCAAAAGTGGTGAGAGATCACATACAAATTTTATCTTATTTAAGGATATTTGAAGTAAATTCATCATTACACCAAGAAAAGTAATCACAGAGGCCGCTGATTTTTTTAATTGACAAACAATA
This sequence comes from Stictonetta naevosa, assembly GCA_011074415.1. NCBI lineage: Eukaryota > Metazoa > Chordata > Aves > Anseriformes > Anatidae > Stictonetta > Stictonetta naevosa. The sequence goes on from CM021699.1 coordinate 56,166,499, forward strand.
TAAAAGGAAAGGTATAAGTGCAATTATGTGCACAGGTAATATACCTGGAATAAGATGTACTACATCTTAATATATTAAAATAATAATAATTAAAAAAAAAAAATCAATAAACAAATACAGGTTGTCATGTTATGTGTCCTGATCCACCATATTTCCTATTCCCTCCGGAGAGTGAATGTATGCTCTGACTAATGACATTTCAAATAAATACTCTTGAAAAACAACCGAATCACATACTATTATTTCCATTGTAAGGGTGAATTTATGGGAAAGAAATTCATAGAAATGGAAAGAATCACAGTTCCAACAAGAATCCAAGCAATTCAGATTCTCAACATAAATGTTGGAATGTGGGTTTTTGTTGTTGTTGTTTTCATTTTTGTTTTTGTTTTGGTGAGAAGGTCATCTCATTTAATTTAATCTTGCATTTCTTGGACAGCTTTTCTACTTTAAAAATGAAATCTCAATGTTGGTATATTTTCTACAGTTTAGAAAATTACCTCGATTAGGAAAATAACGTGCATGAATTTCCAACAGAAATCTGTCTGATTGCTGAGCCAAAATAAAAAACAGAGCATTTAGACTTTACAACTAGCTAAGGAAGCAAAGGCATGGTTTCTCTGTTTATGTACAAAAGGATGCAGATCTAGATGGGGAACTGGGGCCTACAAATATGTATCTGTCACTGATACATTTCAAGCAGGGAAGTAGTAAATTTGTCCCATGTGTTTTCTCTGTTAATTTGTTTCTTCTATCATTGAGACTCCAAATAATGTTAAGTACCCAGTGAAGGCTTCATATGTTGTAAGACTTAACCAAAACAAGTCTTTTATTTAAATGTTTCTTTCAGTATCTTGTGAATTTCCTCACCTGCATCTTTTATTTGTTAGGGAACAGGCACTGAGGAAGTGGACTGCACCAGCTAATCAGCTGCTTTGAAATTACAGACCATTTGACTGAGAATCTTGAAATATATAATCTACTTTTCTACTGACCTTGTGGTTCCCCCATATGAGCCTGCCACCACAGTATCTGCAGCTAGGGATTTTGGCTGCCACTTCCGCCTAGATTTTTAACAGATGGGTTCATTCATTAGTATGCTTTTTGTCACGTCTGCATTTAATTTTCCTCTTCCCCCAACCTCAAAGACAATGCAATTCAAATTGCATTCAAATGCAATGCTTCCTCTCCCTAACAAGTGTCACCCTCCTCAGCCTTGCCAAAGCTGATGGCACTGAGACCTCAGTCCATAGGGATGAGGAATGTATGTGTTTGTCAGCCACTCCACACCAGCAAAAAGCTTTCTGTGAAATATGGGAGATCCTTCCTGGGTAAAGCGGCAAGAAAATATTGGTTTTATATTCATAAAAGTATTGGTTGTTATTCAGCTTTTAAATTCCTTGCCAATCGATTGACAAACTAAATCCATCTCACTGAACAGGAGGTCCACCTTAACACTCAAAGTACAGGATTTTACTTGCAGGTACAGAAAAACAAATATTTAGGGTAACAAAATGTTCTTTAACTAAGGACTTTCAGGAGGGAGTCACAAAAGTAAAACTTCTGCAGCTATTAGTAATCTGACACAATGCTGTTTATTTAGGTCAAGTCTTCTGGGTGTCTGTTAGCCCTTTAATGATTTGTTAATATTTGTAATTTTCCTTAAGGCTAAACAAATGAGGAAGCCATCTTCTTTCCACATCAATGGACCTAGCATGCTCTAGCAGATTACCATGGCAACCAGAGCTAGTATGCCCAGTATGAAGACACCAGAGTAGGCCTCATTTCCTAAAAACTTGCTCCTACTGAGGTTGCATCACCAATTAAAAGACTTTTCTGTCCTCCAGGGTTTTGGAGATGCAAATAGACCAAATAGACTTGTGAAGAATGGCTGGTCAGCTTCTTTACCTAGGTTAGTCACTCTTGCTGACTGTCTAAATACCAAAAAAAAAAATCTGGAAAGAGGGATGCTTCTTGAATTTCATTAAGGAATGGATGAAACCTAAAATAATAATAATTAATTAAAAAAAAAGGGGGGGGAGGGGTACGACAACAACAGTATTTCATGTTGTGAGTTGTAATTACTGAGTAAACAGCTTGAAAAAGGGGATGTTCTCCAAGCCTGGGAAAACAGTCACAGTGCATCTTCTACAACATCAACAATAACATGTTTTGTCATCAGCCCTCTGTCAGTGTGTCTGAGTCAAACACATTTGGTATAAGTGAGGATTAATTATAGATCTAATAAATAAAAAAGATGTGAGACTATGGGATGACTGTTGCAACATAGCTTTTAGGCATCATTCATCTCCTTATAAATGCCTTACTGTGACATATTTCAATATTGAAGAAAAAAAGATCAGCTGTTTTCAAGTTGCATTTATTCAAACAGAACTAAATTGTATAAGGAAGGTGCCTTTTATAGTACCATTAATTAATGAATTGTCTCACCAAGATATCTATTTTCTTAGCACAATATTATGGCAACAAAAAATTCAAACCAAAACTAATTTGTAATCATTTTTTCCATATTGTTATACTCATACTGGTTTAGAGAATTTGGCAGAGTAAATTAGTAGGACTACAAATATTAACAACAAAGTAAAATTTTTCTCAAAGTAAAATAACCGATTTGGTAGGTGGTCATTGTGAAGCTATGAATCAATAACTGAACAAAATAGAAAGAAATACTGCAAGTTGGATTCATAGTATAAGATCTGTCAAATTATTTATAGTTTTTCACATTCATGTAAATGTCTCTTATTGGAGAATATCCATCGCAAATCTCCAAAAATCCTTCAACCTCTTCAGAAATACAGCTAAAACAACCTCAGAGACAGAAGAGTTAAATATTTTATATATATATATATATATATGATTTATATATAGTGCTGTAATGTAATGCTAATTTTGTTTGGATAATCACTGACCATGCAGTGTTTTTCAGTCATGACCTCCTGAAAAGCAGTAGATCCTAAGACAGCCCTGTATTATTTTGCTTCCACTGAGCAAGGCAGAATCTAGCATTAACTTCATGCTAGATAACTTTATAACTCACCAGCAGGGCAGGCGATCTGTGCGATCTGTCATAAGAGATAGAGTGAATTGGGGTTAACATACAGACCTACATTTTTTATTATATTCCAAGTCAAGAACACATTGGAGAAAGGCTGATATTTGTACAGTAAGAAGTCCATGTCTATTCACTTTAAGATGCAGATAGGTCACTGTTGAAAATTTCCAAATCCATCTTCTACTGATTTCCATGAGAATGTCATATTAGTGCTTTTGAGCCATATATAAATAACTGAATACTTTACTGATCTGTCTTCATATCACAGTTCCCTAATACTCAGAACCCTAATTCAGAAAAATAACCACTTCTAAACCAAAAACAGTAACACCCACTCTATTATTACCTTTATACCATCACTCAAAATTTAATTCTATACCCTGCATTGAATGAATGTGATTCGCTGTTATTGAATCTAGCTAGCCAAATACATTCTATTTAAGAGTTAGCTTGTAAATAAACTCAATAATTGTCTGCCTTAGCCATCAACAGCAAATTGTGGCTATGGTTTTGGCTCACTAGCTAATCAGCATTTCCTCTAACAGTATCCTGTGCTATCCAATTTGAGCTCATTAGTTTCCAACTCCTGAGGAAAACAAAGTGTAGCTATAAAATTTTGGCCCTCTTGAAAGGGCCAAATAAAAATTCAATTTGGATGCATCTGTTTCCATGCTGGAGGTACAAAGAAGACTTCTTGCCTTAAACAAAAATGCCAAATTTTAAAAATGACTTTAAAAGACTACATTTTGAAATTGATGGAAACAATATAGGAAATTTATAACACCATATAAAATGATTGATTTTCACTTGTAATACTGAACTCAGTTGTGTTTTACTCATTCTCAAGGGAGATAAAGCAGAGATTGATAAAGTCCAGAGTACAGGTAGAGGGAAGGTGGTATTTATATTGGATGAGAGATTAACCCAGACAGGAGAAGAGTAACAGGAGACTTGATAGAGGTGTACAAAATTGCCACTGGTATAGTAATAAACTGATCAATCTCTCCTTTCATTAAACTTGTCCCATCATATAACAACATAAATTGGAAATTAAAGGGCACTAAATTCCAGTTACAAAGCAAAGTATTTACTTATGACCGACATAGTATTGCACAAGGTCATTAAGTGAAATACTATGGGTATAGTTTAAAAAGGAAGCTAATGTTACAACCATTAATACCTCTTACAGATATGAAAGTCATCATAAATGAGTATTACATCTTATGTCATGGGGTACATAGAAAATGCAATTTTTTCCTTATGTAATACCACTCACCTACTGGCTCGGTTCACTGACAAGGATTTTACCTCCCTCTAAAACATCTACTGTCAGCTACTGCCAGTTTATTCTTTATAGGTTTCAATTTTGTTTCACTGCCCACTGGTTGTAATTATCTGAGATGCATGAAAATAACATTTTATCAACTGATTTTATCCTTTTCCATTTGGCAAACTTTGCTTTCTTGTGTGTGTTTTGAGCCAAGCTGAAATCAACACATCTGTTTCAGTTTAATATCTTCAGTTTATATAACAGGACCTGTGTAGTAATATAATTTCTTTACAGTTCTTTCCTAACCAGTGAAATCAGGCCAAAACTCCTATGGCACTTTAGAATTTTATTGATTATAAGTAATTAAGGCCTTGATTACATATTTCTGCTAAAATACACCTTTACTTATGCCAAACCACCTATACCATTTTTGCCAGCATTATCAATTGCTTAAAAATAACATGCTTGTTCAATTATTTGGAATCAGAAGACAGGGGCAAATCTCATTCCAAGATGCAGAAGTAAGGGGCATTGCTACATTTTACAAATTCTCAGTGAAGCAGTATGCTACTTAAATAACAAGGATTGGGTAGCAGTTTTGGCATCCTGTGATACCATGAATAGCTGCCACTGAAACCAAGAATCCTTCAAGTGACATCCATTTGTGAACCGCCTGAGGACACATGGGCAGAATTTGCTTTGAAGAGATGCAACAAAGCACAAAATTCCAGTCTGCTTCCAAATAACCAGCCCCTGGTGATATGGGTTTTTGGATCCAAATACAAATTGTCACCAGTGTTCAGATGTTTCAACTGTGGTTTGAAGTTGAATCCATACTAGAGCAAATAATTTAAAAGCAAAAACAGTGAGATTTAGACTCATGACAGCTTTTGTTCAGATGATAGCATCCTTATATCAGGACCCCAAAGGCATCCCTAGGTCTTGCCCTGATGGAGCCTACCACTATCTCCAACCTGGCTGTTTTCAGACCCTGTGAGACAGCACCCTGTTAGAGACTACCCTGCCTGTGTGGAGGTCAGTCCTTAGCTCCTGCCTTGCCCTCCTTCAAGTAGTGACCCCAGTCTTGCAGCTACCCCAAATCTTGGGTATGTATTTCTGAAAATTTCAACACGGGATATTATTACCTTAGTGATTTGCACCTGAGCAGATGATCTCTCTAACCTTCATCTCTGTGTATTTATTCTGAGCCCAAGCCCCTGGCTGGGCTCTTCCAGAATGGTTTTTCACTAGTGATAACAATTCTGTGCATCAGTGTACCCACCAACAGAAATTTTTCTGACAGTACTAAGAAGTTAAAAAATAGTCCCACAGTTAATTTCCAAATAGTATCCAAAAGCACAGCAGTTCTCCACAGCCATCCCCAGTGACTCATTCTAATAATTATTTTCAGTTCAAAAAATCTTTGAAAATAGAATCACTTTCCTCCTTCTGTCTCTTACAACTCAGATTGGAAAAGTTCTTGATACATATGTATGATACGTATACTGGATCACAACACAGCTAATTTTTTAGCTACTTTGGCTCTGCTGGAGTTCAGCTTGGTTCAGCTATGTGCTGCTTGGTTCAGCTATGACTTAGGGAGATTCATAGCAATACTTTCTAAGTTATCTGCATGTATTTCATGAGCATTATATTCTCAGAGCATGCTCAAAGGCAAAGGGAAACCTCGTTATAACTAAAGGTCCTAAATTCATCATCCTCTGGTCTCTCATTTGTCCACAATAAATAATAATTCTGATCATAGGTGTGCAGTGACTCAAGAGAAAATTTAAGGTGACTGGGTTTATAAATTTCAAGATACAATTTGCTAGACTCAGTTATAACTCAGAGATTGTTCTTTGCGCAGGTGTTTTACACTGTGTTCAGTTCACATAGCTTCAGCTGTAATGTTTTTAGTCCTACATTAGGACCTGCAAATTCAAAGGATCCTGAGTGAACAGGGTTTTGCCTCCTATTTCACCTGAATAATTTGGAAAATCTTGTTTGCATATTTGGTACAAAGATATCAGTTTTCCACTGTCCTCTTCCAAAATAATGGATTTCTGAATCTAATGTTTTGAACTAGAGCAAATTTGAGAACTATTCAACACTCTCTCTTTAGTGAAACCTACTTTTCCATCTTTTACCATTTTTCTCTTTTTCTACTAAAGCAGCAAATACTGTTCTCATGTTTTAGAACCATGAGAGGTAAAAATGGGCAATAAATCCTTACATACTGGTATCTTATATTTTAACAGAGGAACAATTCTTGTTGAATAATAAGAAAAACAGTTTTCAGTTGGATGCCTGACAAAAGAAATCTTTGTTCATTCTTGCACAATGAACCATGAAAACCAAGTCAAGGAAAGAATGAAAATACAGGTGGTACTGAAAGTACTGTTGCAGGTAAAGGACTTAGAAACTAGCTGAACTAATTTTCACTAGATTTCATTGAAACTCAGGACGTTGCACTCATGGAGAGGTTATCTGTACTGGTTTTTCTTGATTTCAGTTCACACATTTTCAACTTTATTCCTTTCCCAGTCTCACTGGGAACTTCAGATCCAAATTTCAAAACTTCTGAGCAAACTTCACTTGAAATCATTCTTCTGATGGAACTCATCTAGAGTTAAGAGTATTTCAACGCAATATCATGAACTAGTCTTAACATGAACTATGATGTTTAGTGACACAAAACATTTGAAAAAGAAGCATGCCTTGATGATCAAAGACTTGTCTGAGCTTTAGTTCTATAGGAGAAGACAGGCATTGGGACTGGACAACCATGAGACTTCTCATGTATTTCATATAGCTAGTGGTTTTGACAGAGATTCTCATTTAACACAGAATATGATCTGAAGCTCTTATACACCTTCATAATGCCTCCAAAGTCCATCACATCACTCTTGAGAGGGATGAATGTAAGATCAGCTGTATCTGAGGTTTTATGTAGATCACAGATAACAGATCATAGATACAGCTAATCAAATAATGGCAGATAAATCTGACAATTTGCTGATCAGGAGGACTAGTCAAAATGTGTTATGTGTTGGGAACTGTTAGAAAAGACAGAGAGAACAAAACATAAGATGTTATTATTCCATTATTAAATTTAAATATATGGTGACTGACGTTTTGCTTGTAGGATGCTGTGTTGGATCCCTATCACAAAATACAAGAACTGGAAAAAAATCAAAACAGGGAAATATAGGAAATCAAATGTGTGGAATAGTTCTCATACAAGACACAGATAATCTGACTGGGGTTTTTCAGCTTGAAAAAAGGTTGCCTGAGGACATGACAGAAGTCTATAAAATCAATGGCATGAAAAGGGTGAATAGGAACTGAATGTACTTTGTTTTTTCCTCAATACAAGAACACTTGCTAGTATAAAACAAGCCATATAAACAACACAATTCCAAGAAAACCTAGTTCAACCATCTATCTCAATATTCCACAGCAGCAATATTTCTTTTTAACTGAATAAAATTGTGTCTGAAAAACTGTAAATCTGACCAGTGAATACAGCTATGTGAATGCCATCAGATAATTTCTGAACATTGGTACAGGTTTCTAAACATGAATCAGGTGAATACTCAACTACAGACTAACCTGAGAACTGAAACTGAACCCCTTCCAAATTAATTGTATGTATTTCCTACTTCCATAATGTTTCTGTAGTGTGGAAATGTAAACAGTTTCCCGGTCCACTAAAAAACAATTTTTGTCATTCTTTCTGACAGATCCCAGACTTACGATGACCTTCTGGTAAAATTGGTTAGCGAAATTAAAACAAACTTTCTGGGAAGCTTTTTGGGTCCACCTGGGGATGTGATCTGACTATTTGGAAATCTGCTGCTCAGTAGTGGAATGTTGTTTTGTTGTTGCTGTCTGATGGTGATTAATATGCATCACTATACAGTGGACCAAGGGCTCTGGAGCCTTCTCCGCTTACCAATACTGAGAAAACTAATATTCTGCCAAACCTTTACAATGAAGCCATGCTAACTATGTGACAGCATAGTTGAAAGTGCACTGTCAAGGTACAGTTGGAGGTTATATGACTGGAACAGTTATGCCTATTAAGAATTAGGAAAAATCAAATTAAAATCTACGGTGGTTTGTCCAAAAAAAAGGAGATATTTCTTATCCCAAAGTACAGTTAAATTGTGCCACTTATTGACACAGGTTATTATGCATACTGTGATTCCTGGTTTCCAAACATAGTTAACTAGACTGCTGGAATAACGTCATCAAAAGCTATTAAGCACAGAGATATTACCCATCATTAGAGATAAACATGAGCTACAGCTTGCTGGAAGTTCAGAAACTATAACTATAGAATTGCCTATTACTCATAAAAAAAAGTTGGTATTCACATTTGGTCAGTCAGAGAGTGCTTTAGGTAGATCTTTGGCCCAGCCAACTGTGGTTATTTTTATGCCCTGCCTTGACCCTTTCAATATTCCTCCATGTTATGTCACATCCTGACATGTCCTCTGCTTCTATCTATTCTCATTAGTATCTTACTGTCAGAAAGATGGAGCAGTGGGTAGCCACTTGTTTGCTGAAAACCCCAATGGGTTGTGCCCTACAATGTCACTGTACCTTTCTTCAGAATTATTTCCAAATTAGAGCACTTCCAGAACATAATTGTATTTCTGTATTTTGCAAGAAGATTTCTGCAACCAATTGCACATCTGTCCAGGCAATTGCTTCCTTAGAGACAACTATTCCCCAAGTAGACTGGCTAGTCCATCAAAGCCTGTAGAATTGTGTCAAGCTGTGGTTTGCCTTGGACAATCTGCTAAGAAAAATATTATTAATAGTTCCTATTGTTATTACTATTGTGCAAAGTTTGGGTGTTCCTCTGGCCTCCATGAATATCCTCTATCATCTGCTTTTATACATCCCATGCCACCTTCAAAAATGGTCTGGCTCCCTGCCTGCAATATTATACACAATATTTCCTTTATTAGCCAATCAACTTTATTTTGTTTTGTTGCCTCCCTGATGTTTCATGACCTAATGCAGTCACAGAAGTTACCTATCTGTTTCCTTGGTGGCAGGGGAGTGCTACAGGAGCATCACTGTTTTATCTGGCACAGAGGGAATCACTGGAAACACCTCTAGCCCCAAACCCATAATAAGGTGAACAGCTGAGGTTTAGAAGTTTTGAACACCACTTTAAGAACTGGTAGCTTTTGATTACATTTAAATGTTGTGTTAAATGAATGTAGAGATGCTAGGCATGTTGCTGGGCTACAGAGAGGAAAACAGAGAGCAAAAGTAGATAAATAAACCAATATTATTAGCAAGAAGAAACACTACCCTAAGTGTGTTCAAAAGATCTTGCAAAAAATTGCAACGTCCTATTTCCATGATAAACCTAAAAGCTGACCCCCATATTGGTTTTGACAAAAAATAAAAATAATAATAAAAAAAAACACTTTGGTATCAGCCTATTATTAATTCCTATCAGGTAGAAGTTTAGGGGAATAACTTGTTTTTTTCAGCACATAATATTAATCTCCTAAGATTCAGCTGCTATATTTTGTTCTATCCAGTTCGTAAAAATGTGATGATTTGTTACAGTAGGTCTATATGTCAATAACTGTATTTGAATGGTATAAACTTACAAGTTGGTACAGCTGGCTTACTCTGATATGTATTTATTATTTAAATTAGTCCAGCTCATCAGATTTATAGACCAAAATAAATGTAAGATAGTGTGTAAATATGGAGGGGGGCAAAGGGTGGGGAAGTTCCTGCTAAAAACAGATTCAGAATACAAGAATTAGTGGAACTGGTAGTTAGAAAAAAGAGTCAAAGTTTGCCAGTGGCATAATCAATAGATATTTAGAGGGGTGGGAGTGAAAAATAAATTTAAAAAGCAGTTTAAAAAGAAAAAGTAAAGTATTTTGAGTGGTAAGGCAGCAAATGTCTTGCAGCTGGAGAGGACAGGAGAGAGACATTATTGTTAAACTGTATAGCATGTAATTGCTACAGAAATTCTAAGATCTTATTTAGAAAAAAAAAAAAAGAAGAAAAAAAAGAAAAAAAAAAAAACACTATATTTTTCATTCCAACCATTTCAGATTTCAGCTTGGAAAACATTCACTCTACCCATACCAGACTGGCCATACCAGTTGATTCTGTTACTGTTAGTGACTGCTGTGGGGAAAGCCATTTATGTCCTCTGTGGCAATGAGTTAACAATGACTTGATAATGCTCCACCACCTGATGCAATCAGCCTGCTCTCCATGCATGGCAAACCAAGCCTGAACTGTGAAATTGCATCCTATAAAATTGTAGATGTCCCTGCAGAATAACACTTCATTGAGAGTTTACAAAAATTTTTTGCTGACTTGGAGAATATTTGTGTATTTTCTCCTCTAGAACAGTTTTCATACAGTTTTTTCCCTTAAAGGCCACTTTAGGAAATATAAATGGTAATTATGTAAAACAGGTAAGGTTAGGGTTGAATCAATCATTTTGGTAACTTTAGAAAGGCACTGTAGTAGAAATCCAAGTGGATCTTGAAAATAAAACAGAACACCAATTTCCAAAATCAGTTTCACCAAAAACATCCGACATGCAATATATGCAAATTGGTTGTGTTCATGGGACATTTCAATAGTCACAAATTTCTCTTACTACCTTCAGTTGCTAGAAGGGTTTATGTTATACAAGATGGAGTAAACAAATCTAACCGGGTTTCTCACACATGAATCCAGTCTCTAGGAGATGAGACAAAACTCATTGGCCAGGCAAACCCATTGTTGTAACCAGTGTCCAGAACCAGTTTTGTCACTTTTGATACTAGAGTTCTTCCATTTTCATGAATACATTGTGCTTTTAAAAGAAATAACCATCAGGCCTAGAAAGATACCTGGAGAAATGATAATTTTCAGGTACAATTTACATTATTCTTGCTAGATGACCTTGAAGCCATTATCTGGAATTATTACTTAGAACAACTGTGATTCCATAATGTCTGTTCAACTTTCAGCAATCCTGAAACAAAATGGAAAATAATGATTTTCTCATCCTATTCTTCCCACCATTTATGGAAGTACTGAGGAACCCAAAAATGAAGCATGTGGTATTAAAGACATGGTGCAAAGTGGAAACAGTGGCAGAAGTCCTGCAAGCCCCTCTCACACTATTCCAACTTATTTATTTTTGAGGCATAACTTGAGGCTTCGTTTAAGCCTGCAGAGAAGGTTCCATTTCTGCTACCTGGAGTGATATTGAGGATATATAGTAAAGATACTCATCCAGATGTTGAACCTAGCAAAGCAGTCATATGTAAAAAATTCTATTGAAGATAATGAATCTGCTATTGTTTTCAACAAAGCTTACTAGCTGGGGATCACAGCCTGCAAGACCTCTATGACATACCATTCTGGCACCTTCTATATAGATTTTGAATGCAAGTACTGCAGTTCTGATTGCAGCATTGAATCTGATTCATGAAACTGTCTGGGCCACAGGGAAAAGTTTCTATCCTCTTCTGCTTGTACCCTGGTACAACCTCTACAGTGTTTTGTTCGTATGTTTGCAGAGTTTGGGGAGCTAGTAATGTTATTTCAAATATCATCTGATTTCTTAGCCTTGTTCTTATTCTCTTATTCCCCAAAGTCATTCAGTCACCAGAGAAGTCCAATTAAAATACTTATAAGTGGCATTTCTTTTCATAGTTGGAACAGATCCTACCTGTGTTAAAACTGAAATGTAATCTGATGCTCTGGTTACCTAAAGGGGACATTAAAAATCCTGTCCCTGATTCTCATTCTTATTACTGACACAAGCCATCAAAGCACATCTCTAGGATATAATGTAAAGATATATACCCTGGGGACTTGCTTATATTGTTTTGCTTATTAGCTCCCTTGGGGGAAGCTGGCTATAATTTCCAGGCAACTTCAGTACTAACTTTATTTAAATCTGAGAATTTTACAGCAGTGACAATGGAGCGAAGAATGAACACAGAGCCCCAGAAATCTTTGCCCTACATAAATTTTGGAACTTAAAAAGTCAGTAAATTTCCATGCATGAGGAAATACTCACACTCTGCTATGTTTGCCTTAACCTAATTCTATGAGGTACAGGGGAGCAAGCAGAGAACTTCCAGGATTTTCTAGACTTGAAGACATAAATAATGCAGAGTGCATGTATTTGGCAGGAAGCCTCCTTTTGGATGGTAAAATTAATCTCCATACAGAGCATCAACATCAGCCTGAGCAGCACTGATGTACCAGTTAAATCCTATTGCAAGAGTTTTGTTAGGACTTCAGAGGGCTTTATTTTGGACGCTTTGAGTTGGAAAGATTTTAATTCTCAGTGATTTCTTTTCTTGCCAAGGTTAATTAGATCCAAGCTTTGGTTTGTTTTGTTTTTCTGAGTTGAAAGGTAATTTTCATTTCTTTTCATCTCATTGTAATGTTAAGGTATTCATCTGAATTTTGAATAGTAAAGAAAACCATGAAAAATATGGGACTTGCAACAGTTTTATGTATTTTGGCAATACTAAGAACAGATTGCTGCCAATAAACTGTTTGAGATAGGAACTAATTGGAGTCATGTGGTTTTGGACTGATGTTGAGGGAAAAAAAAAAAAAAAAAAAAAAAAAAAGGACAGATATTAAACACAGTTCAGACAGATTTTCTTCATACCAAGTTGGTTGAAATGTGAAATTTACCATATGGTCCATATATGTAAATATGTTTCATCATGATCTACAGCACAAACAACTAGTGATGTGAACTAAGAAAAGAAATCTAGATTCTGAATGCTTTAGGAGATTGGTAGTATTACAATGAGAAAATTTGAATAGAATAAAGCAGAAATTATGTTTATATAGTGTCACTACCCAAAGGGTCTGATTAGTGCATACTGTACTAATTGAGTGACAATCCCTACCACAGAGGTTACAATCTAGCTCAGGGTATTGACGACTAAAAGTGTTACTGACAGCTGAGGGTGAGCTAAATGAAGTCTTGGTGGTTTCAATCTTTCTGTCCATACAGGACTACAAAATCATCACTCTCAGCCACTAAACCTCTCCCTAACTGATATCAGCATTTCTACCAGTTATGGAAGATATGAGATGAAAATTGAGGTATAAATACACAATGAAATTATGGCTGCAGAAGTTACCTCCCATCAGCTGAGCAACAGTATGCATGATAATGGAAATTAGCTCACAGTCATTAGGGCTGAAAATATATATTTCACAAAGAGTAGACTCAGAGGATGTGCCTAAACTATCAACAAGTTGATGGTAGTTGATGCCTCACAAGGTGGTAAAATACCATAGTTAATTCATGTGTAATCTTTGAATTCTATTAATGCTAGAGCTATGATCAGCAAGATTTCATTAAAACATGGCATATGGTGGTATAAATGGGACCTAACTTTAAATGTATAGGCATGAGGAAATGCTCACTCCTGCAATGTTAGTACTAATCTAATTATTGAGATACAGGGGAGCAAGCAGAAAACACTAGGAAAAAATTCTTTACTGTGAGGGTTGTCAAAAACTGGAACAGTCTTCCCAGAGAGGGGGTTGATGCCCCATGCTTGTCAGTGTTCAAGAGGCATTTGGACAATTCCTTCATTAATATGCTTTAACATTTGGTTAGCCAGCCAATTGGACTAAATGACCTTTGAATGTCCCTTCCAACTGAACTGTCCTGTTCTACTCTAGTCTACTCTAGTCCACTCTAGTCCACTCTAGTCCACTCTAGTCTACTCTAGTCTACTCTACTCTACTCTACTCTACTCTACTCTACTCTACTCTACTCTAAATAGAAAGTCTTTCTTTATACAAGACTTTCATCAAGTGGATGCACACTTAGAGCTTGAGGGGAAAATTTCAGAGTGAGACAAATTTTGAACTTCTGAAGAGTGGTAAAGTTGCCCCAGGAGGGCAGGAGATCAATGCTGCATAAAATTTTATCTTATTTTATCAAGGTCAGAATTACAAGCAGTTTGCAAATGGGTCTTCTCACCATAAAAAATCATATTTGCAGAGCTTTATAAGCAATGTTTAGTTCACATGCAGAAGGCATACCTTACTCACTCACTAACGTGGAGATCATTCCCTAGGACAGCCAAATGTACATCTTCCATCAACACAATATTTGTTTTTAAAAGACAGAGTATACAAGTATAAAAAATTTTTTGGAGATCAAGAAATGTAAACGTGTAGTAGGTGTGCTACTGCATAGTTCTTCATTTTGCTACTGAACATTTATTTTCAAGTGTGATTGGTGTTGAATTTGTTCTGGAACATTTTACCTAAATAAAGCTGTCTAGTCTCATAACAGAATTTCTTAGTGACAATGACGACAATAATTAGCATTTAGGGCAGGAGATTTGACTTGACAAATTCCTCCCCACAGCAAAATCTATTACTAGTAATGTTAGGCAGCAATAACTTAAAATCTTTTTTCATAACATATTACCATAGTTCTCCAGAAGGTAGAAGAACATTTTCAGCACATAAGTACTTTTGGTAAAGCCTGAATTAAGGAAGTGCTCTGAACACCTGAATCCCACCTAAGACTGTGATTTTTATATTTTCTGGGAGAACAAACTCTTCCCATTTCTCCATAAAGGTGTGTGTGTGTAAAACACTGACAATGCAAGCTTGTCTTTGAAGGAAGAAAATTTGACAGAACTCTTAAATTTGATTTTGTCTACAGTGCAGTTTCCCTTTCAGTCAACACACAACATAGAAGATGCTGAGCTCATTGACCTGTGCTTTTCAAACTGCTTACCTGGTTTAAAGACTGTTCAAATTCTGGAATATGTGTGTTAGCTTGAATAAACCAGTGTTGACTTTAACTTCACATAACAATGACAGTGTTTTTAAAAGTCAGGCTTCTTGCAAATGAAATCATGGCTCAGAAAACGGAGAATTCTGCAACATGGGGTAGTAATTGGTGGACCCACACATTAGTGATGAAGCTAGAATTAAAGACAAGGCAAGTAGTTTTATAGGAAGGGATAAATCTGCAAAACTGTCTAACTGTCCACATGAAGACATTTCTGAATCTCTCTCAGTTGCTCCTTAATCTGGAATATGTTTTATTCTACAGATGTGCTTTGCAGAGGATAAACTAATTTTAAACAGCTGTGTGATTAAGGAATTATAAGGAGGGTAATAAGGCTATTAGGCCCACCGGAAGAAGTCTCCTGTAAGCACTTGGTGCTAATGACTCTATTCTGAGAAGTTAAAGAGATTGACTCAGGTCTTCTTAAGGAAGAAACAAAGACAAACCTGGGCCTCCTGAATCCTAAGGGAGTGTTCTGCTCATTGGAATAGTAGATAAAGGCAAAACCTTTCCCATGTCTTTTGTCCCATCTGTTTGGACATGTACTTCTCAGTAAATCCCATGCAGAAGAGCTAAGTACTATGATCTCCAGTGGTGCAACAGGGTGCAAAAGCTCTCCTGAGCTTTTCCCCAGAGCTACATTCAACAGATCAGCTTTCTGGCCTTTTTTAATCTCATTCACAGCCAATTCTCCACATGTTGTTCATGGTACACAGGCACAGTCTGGGGCTATGAGTGCTTTCCAGATGATGCCTCAATCATTTTATGACTCTAACATGAAGTCCCCAAATTGGGTGAGGAGGACTGTGACCTAGAAATGAAAGGGAAAATGTCAAAAATTTGAAGATAAAGTCCAGGAAATAAAAGGTCATACCATGTTCTTTCCCTCATTTTGAGATGGTCATTTGGATCTGAGGTGTGTGGCAGGCTAGACTTTACAGATAGATAAAAGTTATCTTATTTCTGGTCGTTTTTCTTAGCACAATTGAAAACAAAAGAAATTCACAGTGACAAGCTGAAGACAAAAATAAAAGTAATTCTTTATCTTGGATGTATGGAAATGTATAAGAGGTAGGTGTCGTTTTAAACAAAGGAGCAAAGAACAAGCAATGTGGAAGCAGAACACTCAGGTTTGCAAAACTCTATGTATTAACAAAGAACAGCAAAAGGCTTAGCCATAGAAAAACACCATTCTGAAATGATCTGTTTCACCCATCCCACTGTCAGTTGCATTTTAAAATTCTCCATTTCAATGAAACTATCTATTTCCAACCTTTTCTTTCAACAGTGCAGGTGGCTTCCCCTCAGCATGCAACCACACAAATTCTTAAAATATTTAAAATATATCTCAGTTTGAAATTGTTCTTGGTGCATGGTCTCTCAGCAGTACCTGTCCAAGAACTCAGCACACTAGTTTGCTCTTCTCAGCTAGAATCTGGTATAGGACTTAGAGTAAGCCATATTTTCTCTTTGTTTGTCACATATAAAACAAAGATTATGACAATGTCTTCCTGTTGAAAAGACAGTAAAAATGCTAGTCAAGAGCAGCAATGTTATTATTCAAACTAATTATCACAGCAACTCCTTGCCATACTGCTTGCTTTCTGAACCTTCCTTCAAATATTTAAACTCTTCTGGACAACTCAGCATGAAATCTTGAAGAAACCATAGGAATACATCTATTGTGTGTTTTACGGTGTTTTTACACTGCAAGAAGCATTTTCCAACTATCCTGAAGCCTCACTATCCCTCCTCAGCCAGTGGCACCATTGCTTGTGGAGTAGCATGGGAGTGACAGATTTTGTTCACTGAGGCCAAACACATTTAAACTTGTTCTCCAGTCCAATGAAATGGCCACAGAGGACATGCAAATGAAGTCATGCAAATGGTTTATAAATGTGGTTTTATAGGAGTGTCCATAACTCACATGTAGGAGAATGTATCATTTTGGCTTTTCTGGTAATATTAACGCAGAACAACATTTTGCATAGACAAGCCTAGGCATACGATATAGCTTCCCAAAGGAAAATTAAAGTTTGTTAACTGAAATCTAGAGAAGTATGAAAAAACAATCCCTATTAGAAAAAGACACACCAGTAATAGGATGGAGTAAATCAACCTCGTCACAAGTGCCTTACATCTGTGGATGACGGTGCCACAGAGGTAGACAATGAGCTATTGTCATGCAAGCTACTTAGCTGAGCTAAACTACCGAGCAAGGCACAGTCCCGGGTGAATAAAGGGGCAGAAAAGTTGCAAAGACTCCTCATATGAAATGGGAAAATGTGTCACACACGCCAGTGCTGGTAGGGGTTCTCTCTCTGTGGACAGGACTTGGAATGGATAGATTAAATCAACTAAAATAAATAAATGGCTGTAATTTACATTCTCTGTTTTGCATTGCATTGTGGTACTAGTAATGATAGCACACAGAGGCTTTACACAAGAATAATCTTTCTTTAATAAGGCTGGTCTACACAGGGAAATTTAGTAGTATCTTTATATCAGTATAACTCCCCATGTGGACTTCCTTTCTTCAGAATAATTCCAGGATAATTACAATTATGCTGTATAATTATGCTGCATAATTATGCCAGTGAATTTCTTGGTGTAAACAAGCCCTCACTCTTGGCTGAATCTACTTGAACCTTCAGAGTTATGTCACTGCTTTTGCTGATGTTTACAGCCTTCTCCAAACTTGTAAGCATTTCCAGCCCATTACTGTTGTTTATCCAAGCTAAACATATCTGATTGTTGTAATTTGTTCTCAGATCATTCCTTCCAGCCTCATTGCCCTATCTGACAGTCAGAACATCTTAGTATTTGCTAGGACCCTCTTAACATCAACAGCCAGACTTGGAAGCTTGTCACATGTGCCTAAATGTTTTAAGTGGCTGCAAATTTGATCCCTTGTTAGTAGGACAAAACAAAGGAAATTCTTTTTCATTGCTGAGTGGACTTGAGAAAGAAGAAATACAGTTTGTTCATAAAACTGGCAGAGAGGTTCCCCCTATGATTTTTCAAGGATTTTAACATCATCTTCAGTCCTACTCAGCTCAGCTTCAGTTAGATGACGAGTCAGAGGTGACTTCAAGTGGGGTGTTTTAACCCAGCAGGCTTTGTCAGAGGATGAAGGCATGCATCCCCACTTACCATTAGCATTGTAACCATTAGCATCAGCAACCATCATTTCAGTGACAGAGCAAAATTTATCTATCTTGCTTTAGAAGGTACTGCAAGGACACTAGTATTTTCAGTCCTGCTTTCTTAGAGATCTGAGAAACAATTAATTATGGCAAGCTGTACCATTAGATAGATCATTATTCCAGCATTTATGGAATGCTTCTGGGTTGCCTTGCTTGGAAGTTTTGCATGATGCTGAGAAACTCTTTACTGATCTTCACAAGCTGCTTCTAAACAGCCTGAAGAATTTTTACTGTACAGGACCTTCAAACCTGATTTCCTCCTACTTCTAAACCTCAATATCAATGTCATCATTAATAGAAATAGTACTCATGTTAATAATACCAAGTAAAGCTAATAAACCATCATTTATCATCTGCAGTTGCTGCAGTTTTTAACAGTCCACTGTAAATAAGGACAGTCTGTTCAACCACTAGGAAAACGCAGGCTCTCCTGGACTGGAGTGCTGCAGATTCAGAGCTGTGCACATCAATACTACACAAGAGTTTAAAGCAAAAAGTAAAGAAAAAAAATGCTATGAGAGAGAATATTGGACCTTAATAAATGATAAGGAGTAAGACATACAACTCCTTGCATTTTGCCTTCAAACACATGCTCAGTCTCATTCCCTGTTCACAAGTGTACTGGTGAATTACATTTTTTTTTTTCTTCCAGACACTGCATTTCGATCTGAACAGAAGAAAATGTACTTCTTCTCTTAGACCGCAAAGAACATCCTGGAGCAGCTCTTTGCTGGTGCATTCAGAGCTTGAACTGTCTTAGTTGGGAAAGATCATGATAGGGCAAGTCACAAGGGAGTTCTGCTGTGTCCCTAATTAGCTGAGCTACCCAAATAATGTAGAAGGTCATCAGAAGCCATTTTCACTCTGTTTCTCAGACAGGGAAAGAGGCTGTGTTCCTCTGAGCACTCTGAACTCATTTTAAAGGAAATAGTGAAGGAAAGGAAGATTTTCATCCATACTGACAATTTATTACATGCAGCAGTACAGCTGTTTATGTCAGAACGCGGAAGTGGAAGAAGGGCCTTTGTTTCTGTTTGGCAAATTTTCCATGATACTGTCAGTAAAAGTAGAAGAGAGCTATTTTATTCTGTTGGGTGCAGCCCTCACATGGGAATGTAACAGCAACAAATAAAAGGCTTAGCTGATGATTTGGCAGTATCCTTCATTTTGTTATTTAATATTAGAAATTCTTTTAGCTTTTCACAGTGGCAAGAATAAAACTTTGTTTATCAAAACTACTACTCCCCCTTTGTTCAAGAGTGAGCACTACTCATACAGTCATTTTACAGTCTCAGGCATCTGAAAAAATTACACGGTGGAAAAAATTAGGATCCTTTAGAATTCAAATGGCTACTCTTGGAGCTGAAATGGGTGCAGGGACAATCTAGGTTACCATCCCTTGATTAAGCTTAGAGCTGTGCAGTAGGAAAATAGCAACACTGAACAAAGACTGAGTAGATGAATGACACTGGGGTTCACAGTGTAGCACATGATGTCAGGGCTGGTTCTGTTGCAGAGCCCCTCAAAGAGGACTGCAGGGCAGTGGTGTGCCAGGGCTACTACGGGCACAACATGGTCAGGATATAGGCAGCATTTCACATAGGGGAACAAAAGAAAGAGGGATTTTTTAGACGTTGAAAGAACTAGAAAGGGCTACATATTTCAGTTATTATTAATATTAATAATTAAGAATATTAAATATTCTCATACCTTTCTATTTGTAAGACTATAGTTGAGGAAATAACACATACATGCATATTTTATGTAAAGAGACTGGATCTTTTTAAAGATTTGGGCAAGGATAATACAAGGAGGGTAGCCAGCAACACATTTTTGCCTTAACAAGTGTCTACATATCATGTTCAGAAGAGTTCACTGGGAACTTCAATTTTAATTGGAGTAAAGCAGGTTTGTTCAATTAGCCCCAAAGGTCTTTCTAACACAATAATTTCAGTGTTGTGATTTCACATATGTATATGAAAAGCTAGTTGTAATCATGTCTTTAACTTCTTCATAAACTGAGTTGTACTGGGGAAATCAAGATAATAAAAATCCGACACATAAACTTACTAAAAGGGACTAAATATTTAAATTTTTAAATAAACTGGAATTTTCAGTTACATTGTAAAATAATCAGTATTTGAAGGACAGCATTGAGAACCATAAAAGCAAATGTTAAGATAAAAATTTAAGGGTAATAAGAAAAAGCACTGATACTGATTAGGATGATTGTGATAATTAGAACTTCTGGTATGTAAAATCATAATGAAAGTAATATAGCATAGTATACTCTCAGAAGTTATATATTTACTTAGGCACTAGGAAAAATCTTTTCATGTTAAGGCAGTTTATGTAGTTATAGTAGAACTTCTAGAACTTCTAAAGAAGTAAGGAATGTAGTTAAACAACCTGATGAGAAGAACAACACTCTATAAAAAAAAAAAAAAAAAAAAAAAAAAAGGATTAAAAAAAATCTTCCAACACCATCAAACTGGAATACAGGAAAGTAAAAGATATATTGAGGGGAGAGGAAAATACATTGATATCAATCATTCAGAGCTAACACTGGGAAGCAAGGTGACTTCAGTTGCATTCAATACTAAGATATATTGATCTGAGAGATAAATATTGACCAACGTGATGCCAAAGTCAATATTTAACTTCAGAAATCATAAATCTTCATAGTGACTATAAAGAGCAGTCTGTATCATCTAGGTTATATATATATATTATTGCCTTTACAAGAGTATAAAAAGTTTTTTAAAAAAGAGAAGCTGTTTCCCTCATTTCAAAAAGATCCTTGCCTTGCCAGAGCAATCCAGATGCATACACTTGCCTTTTCAAAGACTATATAATGATTGGGAGTGTCTCAAAATTGAGCAAAGAAGCTGGCTATTATACATAAAATATATATATATATTTTGCAGATTTACGTTAGCTATGAAATGCTGACATATATGAAACATGTTGCAAGATAAAGCTATTTAACAGTTTAGAACATTTTAAAATCAGCTATGAATTATGTAAAGTATCTCTGCAGTTCTCAAGGATTTCCTTAATTTTCCACTGCTTCACCTCAACACATAAACAGGATCAATGAAACATTCATGTACATAACAGTTTCTATTATATTTACAAATTTTTCCAGCCTATATATTATTCTATTGTCTTACAAGTAGTACTTTGCTGGTTTTGTTATTAATATTTCTATCAGTTCTGCTTCTAATATGTGTGATCTGTTTCTTAACCCAATGCCTAAGGTTTACAGTGTTAAACAGGAAGATCTTTTTCTTATTTGCTATCTCCTTTCCTCCTTGCTGTTATTAAAGAGATGGCACTGATAACCACAGCTAAGGGAAGTGCAAGTTAATAAATATAAACCATTAAACAAAAAATCCCCATGGGGTAACATAATAATTTAGTTAACAGTCTTGGAGCATATCTAACCGCACCAATATTCTCCCTAATTTCAGAGACTTCTGTTATTACCTTAGAATAATCTGGTTTTGATAACATTAAGAAGCATGACAGTTAACCTCCAATGGTTTATTCATGTCATCACAGTCCAAAGATGTAATTAGTTGTAATGGACTTTAAGAGTCAGTGGTCTAGAGTGGGAAGAGCCACCAGTGGTACCATCCATCCCCCATTGCTCTCATCTCAGGGGGCTGCACTTTCTAATTTTACACCTCCTAACAGTCAACAGCCTTCCTTCTCAAAAGCAGTTGATTTTTTTGTGCCAGAGAAATCATACATACATAAGTACATCTAAACCAATGCTGAGCTCAGTACTTAGTATCCCTCAAAAAACAGGCTTCAGCAGTGCCTTAGGTTAAACACTTGTTAGCAAGCACTTGTTAGAGTTAGTAGACACTTGACAATTTTGGTCTGCTCATTTCCATGTCCCATTAAAATTTTGATTGCCAAAAGAAAACAATCAGAGGTGTCTGGAAAGAGATTCCTTTCTCAGACTCTTTTTCATGATTTTCCCAGTCTTCAAAACTTTACAATTAAGTGATTTAGTTTTATTGATACTACTTCTCTTGTTTTAGGAGGTGTTAAGGCTAGAAAATGTGGTAATTAGTGAATACTATAAAAAAAACGTCTTTTTCCCCATTACCAGTGCTAGCAACTGAGCAGACACTGATACTGGAAGTGCTCACATTCAAAGTCTACATGTGGCTGAGGGAGTAACATCCAACCTTTACTATAATGGGAAGTCAAGTATTTTGTTAATCTTAAGTATCTGCAATTGTAAACAGTGGTGATAATACCGGGAAGGAATGCACTTCAGAAGAGAGAAGTCTCTAGACATGATAACACTTTGAGATAACTTTTTAAAAGAAGCACACTAAGGGGGTGGCGGGTATTCCTTATCTATTACATCACAGCAATCTGTCTTTTGAAATGTTCTGTGGGTAGCTGTATTTACAAATCCTAATTTGTGGTGACTGTAGTTGTAAAGAAAGAGAGAGTCATCTCAGTTTGGGAAGGGAAAAATAAATACGGACTTTGTGTTTCCACTGTGTGTAGTCGTCATCTGGCATTTGGCTGGAGTGTAATAACTTGGTCTCTCTTTGTTCCCCGTACAGGATGAAGGCTTTAATCAGTTTTGTCAGAACGTTTGCTCAGTTAATCTCCTAGCAATGTGTGATGAATAATCTGCCTATTGACTGTCTCAGCAGTTGGTGGGTTCTCCACCCTCACCCCATAGTGAGACACATCTAGTTTCTGCTGGCTGCTCATTTTCCTTTAAAAGAGGAGCACTGCCTCCCTCCCCAGCGCCCAGCTGGCACATCCCACCCTGTCCCCCCATCCCTTTTAGCCCCACGCCCTTCTTTTCTCCCTCACTCCCTCTGGAATCTGGAAAATGCCTCCCTCACCAGGGCTTGTCCTTGGATAATTGCTCTGTCCCAGTCACCTTGAGCTTTCATTCCACAGAGCGCTCTCTCTGCTTAGTTTCATATCTTTATTTTCATACCAAGAAGAAAAAAAAAAAAAAAAAAAAAAAAAAAAAATTTTGGGTGAACGGGAAAGTTTTGGCAACAACTGTCATCACATTATCAACACAGTGTTAGTGATGAATAGCTCTGGAGCAAAGAAAATGCCATAGGAAGCCCCACTTCGTTGGGACAAAAATACAAGGGCGGATCTGAGAGCTTCTTTCATCACTGACTCAAAAGGAGAAAAATAAGGAAAACCCCTAATCAAAATATCAAGTCTCAGTTGCCTGCAACTGTGAATTGACTTGACAGGAAAAATAAATAAATAAATAAATAAATAAATAAATGATCCACACACAAAACCACTAGGCCCTGATACTGCACGTGACCACATGCAATTAACTGCCTGTGTAAAACTCTCTGCAGAGCAGCAAACAGTGGGTTTCTTACAAGTAACTCTGGTTATAACATGCTTGATAACAAAAGCCCAACAGAACACCCCTGAGAAATTGAGGGATCTAGCTCCTGACTTATGGTATCATTTCTGAACATTCCTAAATTAGACCAGAAGTTAAAACCCCTACACATAAAGCAAAGTAGATAATTGGAACAGCAATATACTTTCAGATAAGGCTGACAGATATGTAGAAAGCATTGGGAAGGATATGAAAAACGTTACCTAAAACAAGGATTTGAGGAAGTACAAATAAAGATCTTCATGGCTTCTATCTGAAGGGGTCTTTCAGACCTGTCTGAAATGCAGTGCTGTGGTACATTGCAGGTACGTGGAGAAGCACAGTTAATGGAACACCGCACTTGTTATAGATCTTCTACTGTGTACAGGTAAATCTGCCTTAGACTAAACTCCATTTCTGACAGCCAGATTTCACCATACTGACCTATGTGAAGGCAAAGTTCTTATATTTAGTATGCAGTTTGGATTCAACATCTCCCTCACTTTTTAAAGGTGCTTTATTTTTCCCCTTGTTGATTCCCACCTATGAAAAAAAAAAAAAATAAAAATAAAAATAAAAAATACAAGTCCTGCTTTTGTATGCTTCTGTGTTGTCCTACAAAGTATAGCAATTTTAACTGGTTTTGTCTGATCTAAGTGGTAGCAAAAGCCACTTGCCTTGTGTGCACTCCTGAACCCTATTCAGCTCCCACAGACGACCAAAACTTTAGTCGGAATTTATACCATCTACATTGCATATCCTCCCTTGCTGTAAGGTAGTGGACCTCTGGAGAGGATCTGAGCCATCTTGACTGTCCAGCCAGCAGGGCTGATAGAATATGGAGTCAGGCATAGCAGTTCTGTTCCCAGTACACAGCAGTAAGCATATCCCCAAATGTGTCCTTGCACATTTGCATGCAGGTCTTACCCAGTGTTTTCCCTAAAGGCATAGCAACTGAATCATCTCAGAGCAAACAGATGGTCAGCAAGAATATGATACATGATGATATCTGTGCATAAAAGTATGCATATTTGAACGTGTATGCATGCCTCCTTAGAGTGAGAACATAGTTTCACTGCCTTTTCTAGGGATTTGGGGAAGTTGTTTTCAGCTTGAATTTAGTGTCAAATAAATCT
This sequence comes from Stictonetta naevosa, assembly GCA_011074415.1. Classification (NCBI taxonomy): domain Eukaryota; kingdom Metazoa; phylum Chordata; class Aves; order Anseriformes; family Anatidae; genus Stictonetta; species Stictonetta naevosa. The sequence goes on from CM021699.1 coordinate 56,191,428, forward strand.
GGTTTATAGGTCGCTTGTGACTGAGTGGCATGGCGCTGTGAAGCAGATACCATCACATATTATATCTTCAAGAATTCCTGGTGAAAAAATAAGCCAAACATTTCATTTCTGTTGATTTTTAGCTTTGAATCTCTTACAACAGACAAAGTTGCTAAAATAAATAAATTGCTGCATAAAGCATCTGACACAAATGAATTATGCTAATAGAATGGGTACATTAGCTCACTGTAGATGTACATCTCATGGTTCTTGTTTACACCTTGGCATCTCATTCACACGTTCCTAAGAGAAGGATCAATCAAAAGTGGGGCGCTAAATAGTATGCCTTTAATTAACTAGATTTCAGAAGTTTTTATGAGTCCAAAAACCAGCAAAGATGCATATTGTTTGCATTTCCCTTTCCAATGTTAAAAAGATCCTGCCCTCCAAGTCTCTGTTTTCTCCCTAATCCTTGCCTCTCCTTTCTGAATCTCTCTCTCCCACTGTTTCCTTCTGACAAACACCATGCATTAAAGTTTCTCACTCACCAGGTGATTTGCCATTTCATCAGCTTCTTGTAAATCAGCTCACCATCTCCTCAGAGATGTTTTGAAGAGCTCTGCAGAACCTTCTTGATGAATCTTCTTGTCAAAAAGCATCACATTGTTAATGAAGCATTAACAGAAATGTTACAGCATGGGAAAATGACGTGAGAGGACAAGCATATGGGAAGAAGCAAGCATACACCTTTTCAGCAGCACACCTGAATCAATCCAACAGCTCCCTGTTTCCAGAAGTGTTTTCATGATCTAACTCTTTCCCCTGCATTTGCAGATTAGGTACCACACTCAGGCATGAGCTATCTCTCAGCACTCTCCCACTAGGATTTCTCTGGAGAATAGATGTACAAGGAGGGAAATTCTAGACAGCTCCATTGATTTTATCTGCTTGAATCTCTAGTCACTAATCATTTTCAGATATATATGATCACTTTTTTTTTTTTCCAAACAGCCCAGAATTTAACATTTTAGGATCTATATACTGGAATGGAAAAACAAGGCTTCTGTATTTTCAGACCAATCTGCCCATGATTCCAGCTCTCCCTCTGTATGCTGCAGCAGAGACCTTATCACCAGTTTTGCTGTTATGATGTTTTTATGTGTGCTGCCTCTTTTTTTTTGTTGGTCAATAAAGTTCATGATTAGTCACCAGTCTTGCAATATATCTCAAAATAAATCTCTCTTAAACCAACAGTTCCAGACCAGTCCTTCATGTTAACCCCAACAGGCCAATGTCAACAACTGATCTGATACCTCTTTTCCAAGAAGAAAATCTACTCCTCCAGTCTCAGAAGGCCACAAGACTACAGGGTACAAATAGTCACATAAGAGAAAAAAAAAAAAAAAAAAAAATCCACAGATGCTTGCTCTATTTTCCACAGACTCTCATGCAGTTTCCCTGTACTCAGCTCCTCCTTCCTCTTCTGCTTTCATTCTGTAGGCTTCTCCAGACATTTTATCTGAGGTAAGTGATTGTCAGTTTATTCAAGGCACTTATATTTGCAAGAACTAGCACAGACCTCTCACATATTTGGTCTAGGTGTGATAAGAACGTTTGCTCTTTATACATTAGCCCCACTTAAAACCTGTCACACACCAAGTGATCCTGCAGTCCATCATCTATTCTGCAGTGCAAGTGAAGCTGGGTGGTTATTTCCATCAAAATAGATATTAATGTTGCTGCCCCTGAACAGCCACAGCTGGGAGACTTAGGCAAGATATAAATATCATATGACATGATCTGTCCTGTACAAGCAGCTTTGTGCCCCTCCATCCAGTGGAGGTGCCCTGAAGACTACAGATATAAGTGTTCTAGGGGGAGGACACAGCCCCTCAGGGCTGAAATTAAACAGTGCTGTGTTGGATTAGGCACTGAACCTCTATCATCTCCACTGTAAAATTTCTAGAATTGTTTTGACCCTGGACAACTTGTACTTACCCAAACAATTTCCAGGAAGACTTCCTGAGTTGGCACAGGCCAGGGACTCTTCTCATCAGAGTGTCTGGCTGCAAGGACCTTGCTCACAGAGTACAAGTGGATAATCATGTGGATGTGGGCAGTTCAGTGCCAGGTGGCTTCAGCGGTGGAGAACTGGACATGTCTGATTTACTAATATAGATGTAGCCTTGCTATCTAACATACTCCTGTGAAGCTGGAAGAGGAAACTTCTGAGGGAGCCCAGCTGGTTCCCATGCCCTGGATCTCCCCTTTGCTAGCTCTGAAAAGTCAGAATTTGAATACTCTGCTGAAGTCTTCAGTAGCATTGTATAAAAAGGGGATGAGAACCTCAAAAGCCAACACAATTCTCCATTCTCTAGGTTATCAGCCCCAGATTCATATGCAGAAGAAAAAATGTATATGTCTAGGTTTCCTTTAGTAGACAGTGCAGTCTACTTGGTCACATTTATCACATGGGCTAATGTAAAATTTACTGTCCATAATTAATCAACCTTAGGCAAGAATATTTAGCACTTCTACTGCATTTTTCATTTTCGAAGTGCTTTTCAAACACTACCTAATTAAATATCAGGAACAATCATTTTCAAGCTACTTTACAGGCACTTTTAAAAAATGAAATAAGCACATTTTATCACTTATATGAAGAATCTTTTTAAACCAAAATAGCTCTATTTGCAACCTGTTGAAGGAATGAAAGTAGTAATAGGAAGGAAATTTCCAAATACAGTGAAGTAGCAGCCTGTTAGTTCTGTTCCTATGCACACAAAACCAATAACACAGCTTCATTTCTAAAACTTCTGTCTATCTTACATTTTTTATTTGCCTCTGAAGGAACACTTTATTATTAAAGAACTGAAGAACTGGGATAAATAAAAAAAATTCTGTGCAATGGACAGATGCCACCAATGGGCCTGGGGTTCTGATTCACACTCTCCACAGTCACACATGAGGTCACACCTGTAAGTCTCACCTCATCTGTTTCACAGAGGTAGCAGAATGAGCCATGTGTTCACTCAGTGGTAGAGCCTTCACTAGCAAGGTCAATCTAAGGCATGGTATTTGCTTAGTGAAAATTGCTCCTGATATCCTTCCCTCATGACTTGAAATATACTCGGCACTGGCAATTTTCATCAATCTCAAAGGAGAAACCTGGGTGTGGTGGCCCATGCCTATAATCCCAGCTGCTTCAGAAGCAGATGTGTGTCCATGAGTTCCAGGGCTGAAGTATACTGGGCCAGTCAGGTTACCACAACACATTTGGCATCAGTCTGGTGATCCTAAGAGAGCTCAGGTCACCATGTTGCCTATGGAGAGGTGAACCCACCTGGCTTAGAAACAGAGCAGCACAGTTTCTGCCAGCATAGACCAGTTTACCTGCTAATGTGTATTGAGACTGTTGATGACTTAAATCAATAGGCCAGCTGACTGCATATTTTGAATAAAGGGTGGGCACACAACCTGTTGTGTCCCCTCTGCTACAGAGACCATGCAGTGGTAAAGTGTAGGCTGTTCTAACAGGTATCATGGGTCAGGGTTGTCAGATCTTAACAACTTCTCTTTCCTGACAGAATCCTTCTCACCTTAATAGTGAAAATAAGATTAACGCTGCATAAATAAGCAAGTAAGGAAGCACAGGTTCTTTAGGACAAAAAGGGTGATATTTTCTCTGATGAGATTAAAAAAATCAAGCAACAGAATGTTCTTCTTTAAACAGTAAGAGTTTATGGCTCTGCCAACAAGACGCAGTGAAGTTCTGGACAGAGATACCTAGGCAAGCTCTAAATAAGTTAGCTCTGCTACTGAAAACAGCATAGCCAGGTAAATATGGCATTCTGCACCAGCTCATTAGCCCTGCTGCAAATTCACCTATGTTAACTCAGATACTGCATCATACTAATGTTGCTTCTTTCCTTCCCAGGCTCGGGCAGGTTCATTCAGCAGGGGCAGCTCAGTGCAGCTCTTACATCAGCTCACCAGGTACACATCAAGTCAGGGGACAGAAACCTTTCAAGGATGTACCAGATGGCATTTTTCTTTCACAGATTAGAGGTTAAACATGCTGGTAGGAACTCTGTGGGATCCATGAGAGACCGCTTCTTACAAAAACAATATGCTACCATTTTCTATCATCATTAAATTGCATCTGTATGAGGAAGAAGCTCCCACTGCTCTCAGAACTCAGAGCAAGCCAGAAGGTGGGAGACACCAACATCTCTCTCCAGGTGGCACAGCCCCAAAACTAGCCCTATGTTGGCCCTACTGGTGTTTAAGAAATTGACCTCCATGCCACTATTGGTTTCAGTTCCCCAGTTTGTAAATAAGCTGTAAGGATCACAAAGGATGCAAAAAAAGTTCAGCAAGACTGAAACTTAAGACTAAGACTTTTCTGCACATATCCTTGAGACTTTTTTTGCCTTACAGGCAAATTGCAGAATGTGTTCCAGCTTAGAAGTAAGCAATCCTATCTTCAGTTCACATTGAAACAATTCAAGAGTCTTTCATAACAGTGTTAAAAATTGGGCTTTGGATTAGGTTGTTGACCTACATGCCTCAGCTCCCTGGCTGTGAAATGGGAGCAGTCTTTCCAGCAGGGACACTGCTGAGAGAATTTCATTCCTGTTTATAAAGCACTACCACAGTGAAATAATAATAAGAAATATAGACATAGTTGTTTTAATAAACTATTTAAAATATTCAAAGTAGGGAAAATGGTGCCAGTCTTCCTTCTGCCTATACTATGACAAATGAAAGCAATTCTATTAACACAGATCACGTTATATAAGAAGTAATTGAAATTGGCCTGTGCCTTCTATGTACTTCAAGTGGATAACAGAAATTCTTATGATCGTATTCACAGCTAAGCTACAGTGACCTTATGTCTGAGGACCCATTTATGGAGCTTTTTTGGTTTATATTTTAGTTATTTTCGTGGTTAACACAAAATTCTTGCATGTTTTGATTTCTTTATTTCAGTATACCTGCTTGTGTAGAGCAACTTGGAGCATTAACAAGTCTGAATTTGAAAATAATGCCATAAAATAATTTCTGAGACTTTTAGAAGCCAAATCAACAGATATTTTAACACTTAGTCAAAATTATGCAGAAGCAAGAGACAAAATTAATTGAATCTACCTGGGTGAGAAGGTTTCTGATGTATGTTTGGCACACTTCCCCATACGTGTTTTTACCCTCCTTACAGACATAACTGTTCCAGGAATATGACATAGTGTAGACACGGGTAAAGGCTACAGTTCACTGATCACAACTGATTCTGTTTCAATGCCTTTCCCTGTAAGCTTGGAAGCTGTTCAGCTCAGCACCACTTGGCAAGGACATGATGACTGACAAAGAGCGAGTTCCCAGTCCACTGCAAACGTCAAGTGTAATGTGTTAGTTAAGCCAACAGACTAAATCAGGTTCAGAGGTGACTGAATCCCAGCTTTGAAAGCTATTTTATTCAGACAGAAATCAAAAATGGAAAAGACGAGGGATTCCAACTTTTCTGTTCCCAATATAGTATGTTTTTCAAAAACTTCAACAACAAAAGAATTCACCAAAATGTGTTTGTTAAATGAGCCTGACAGACTGATATGGCTCATTTCATACCACTATGTGAAAGCAGGGTGAAGAGGGCCTAAGCAAGAATCCTCCAGTATCAGGCCAGTAGCTATGCATCTAGTCACTCCAGAAGTTTTCTCATAAAGTTTTCTCACCTACAGGTTTACATGAGAAAACAGATAAAGGGAGAGGGGAACCTCAGGCCAGATCTGTGTGGCAGTTGTTGTGTCGTCTTTCCAAGCAGAAAAGACAAACTTCCTTTTTCTTCTGATTTGAACTACAAATGGTCACCAGTTACTTAGAAAAGTCAAATATAAAATACCCTTACAAGGAGGCTAGGATACTTCTTATTTGCCAAGAATTCTGGACTAGTCAATATTTTAATGGGAGCAACTTAATAGCTGTCCATTACTCGATGTCACAGTTTGTTATTATGCACCTAAAGAATCACACTGTGATTAAGAAGGGTAGAAAAATAAGTTATTACAACAGACCGAAAAGAACCTGTCTGTTTCATGAAACAACAATTTTAAACTTTCCGAAACAGTTAAGGTATAAATCTTCTAACAGCTATAGGAATTCCATTAAAAAGAGTAACAGGAATGCAAGCAGCATAAAGGCATCCAAGAAGACAGAAACTCATTACATTGCCCTTTCAAATAGTCAATTTTATTGTTTAGTTTAGTTTAGTTTTGTTTTAATTTTATGACTAGCTGTTTATGTTTTTTACAGATTCCAAGTCAAAATCTCAAGAAATAAGATGAAAATGATAAATATTAACCCATTAACATTTAAAGAATTGCAGCCAACTTTCCAAATTCACATAAGTTTCTCAAGTTTCAGCTGTGAGTGGATTTCTGTAGGTCAATTATTGACCTCAGGGGTGGGAGTCAGGATGGGGATTGGGGGAAGTAAGAAAAAAAAGAGAAAGAAAAGAAAGAAGAGATAAACACAAAGTCAAAAAAAAATTCCTTCTCTAGCAGAGGCTGCTGCAATAGTATAACATGGAAAGACTAATGGGATCAACTGAACCAGTACATGAGATTGTTCTGAAATTAAAAATAAAATGTATTTTGTTTAGCACTTTCCACATGATTTTTTCTTTATTTAAAATAATTAAATAAATAAATACAGGAAGAGGAATTCCATCTGGGATGGAACCTACAGAGACCCTTGAGCAATTAGAACAATTATAGACTTGGAAAAATTATAGTTAAATCATTTGTTCCGAATGTGCAACAACCAATAACTAAACCAACAGCCTTTCAGTGAAATAGGTCTGTTAGTGGCTTCAGGATAAAGTGCAATGAGCTACAGATAGTCCTTGGCTAACTATACCCAACATAATGAATAAAAAACTTTCCTCCATACAGGTTGCAATTTCCACATTTCAAAATCCAGCAAAAATAATGGTATTTGCTTGCCTTATGTACTCAGAGAATTGTAAAGGTATTTTCATGAAATAGCAAAGGTTTTTTGTCTGTTATATTCTTTAATTTCCAGAATGAGTGTTGTCTCAATAATAAAACAATCTTCATTCCTATGAGAGTTAAAAGCAGAGGCAGGAAGATGACTTATTTTAGTAATAAAAATGGCCAGGATGTCCTTCACATTCTTATATAAAATTTCACCTCCCACCTTGTTCTTACTAAGTTTGTACCAGCTGATGACTGCATGTACTATCCAAATGTACAAAATGTTTGAACCTTTACCTTTTCCACAAAGGTAAGGTGGTGATATATGGCAAAGCTTCATATCATAGCTTGTGGTGGCTTTACCGTGCTAGGCAGCTGAACACCACAACTGCTCTCTCACTTCCCCTCCTCAAATGAGGAGGGGAAGAAGTAAAGGAAAGAACAACTCATGGGTTGAGATAAGGATAATTTAATTCAACGGAAAAAAAAAATTATTAAGGAAATATTATTATTAATTAAACAATTCAACTAAAGGGATAAAAAGGGAAAGGGGAAGAGAGAGGGGAAAAGGGAATAACAAAACAAAACAAGTAAAGGCTATGTGGAAGTGCAGAGGAAAGAAATTACTCTCTGCTTCCCAAAAATGAGCGATGCTTGACCACGTCCTTGAAGCAGGGCCTCAACGCACGTAGCCGGTGTTCGGGAGGAGGACAGACGTTTTCGCAACAAGAGCCTATCCCTCCTCTCTTCTTCCTTTTTCCACCTTTTATTGCTGAGTGTGACATCATATGGTATGGAATATCCCTTTGGTTGGTTTAGGTCAGCTGCCCTGGTGATGTTTCTTTCTCACTTTTTTGCCCACCCCCTAGGAGGGTTAGAGAAAGTCCTGATGCTGTGCCAGCACTTCTCAGTAGCAGACACAACACTGGTGTGATACCACTGCTGTTCTAGCTACAAGTGCAGAGCGCAGCACTGTATGGGCTGCTGCAGGGAAAGTTAACATCCCAGCCAGACCCAGTACAGAGTAATATAAGAATTACTGTGAAGTTTGTTTTATCACTCTTATATGGACAAGAATTCTGTAAAAATCGATGATTTTGCAGTGAGGTCAGTGCCCTGACATTGCTTTGTCCACCTGGATCCTACAGGGCTCAGTGCAGCCCACTTTTGCTACAGGGTCTGCCAAACATGCCTTGTAGGGAAGAGTAGGTAAAGAGGTAAAGACATGAGGATCTGATCCGTTTGTATGTGCCAAGTGTACTAAGTGTACATGCCAAATATACTGAGGACACCAAATTGCTTCATTTGGTTAAGCTTATGGGGCTGAGGGAAAACAGTACCTTAGTCAAACTTGTACCATGTAATGGCACAAAAAAACCACAGGTATATAGTCACATTATAAAAATCACATTGCCACAGTTACAAGATGAGCTAAAAGTGATCTTCCAGCAACAGTAGTCCCACTTACACTTGCCACTCAGAAGGACAGTCATTTATTTTCTTACAGCAACTCTTTTGCATACACAAACATAAGCATGCCCGCATCTAGTGCCTCTAAATAGAGTACTCAAGCCTTTCTCACTTCACATACAGTCAATTCAATATTCTCCTGTGGCTGCCAGGATTATCACTGAAGTTTGGCTGCCCTCTCTGAGGTTCTGCTGCTTTGGGGGTCTCCACTGTAGTATGTAAGACAGCTAGGGCAAGGGAACAGATGCTTCTGCAAGGTCCTTGCATCTAGTGAAACAGAAGTGCCGCACTAGTAAACACATACCTGTAAGAGTACGCTGAAATTGGGTTAAGGTAAAATACATTAATTTTGCTTTTCATAGAGAATTTTCTTCTTTGAGAGAAGAAAAACAGTTGGGTTAAAACTGAAAAGGGATTAAGAGAATCAAGAAATTGGGCAACATGATGGAGGATCCAGTTCAATAGAAGCAGTACTAGCCAGTGCAGGAAAATATTAAAAACCCTAAAACCTTGCATAGGTTGATGATTCCTATTGAAATCTCAATTGGGCATTTTTATGACCAACTCATTGAGGAACTCTGTGGTTTTTTTTAGCAGTGATCGGAACAACAACATCAACTGCTTGTACTGCTTGACTTTGAAAGACAGATACTGAAGAAGTATTGCAAGACTGAAGAAAACCAAAATAACCCTAGTTCCAAGTCTTGGGAGAAGGAAGCTAGAATCAGACAGTCATAGCATTTCTTATCCTTCCACATAGGAAAAAGGAGAGTTTTTGATGTATTTGAGTTTGAACATGTTCAAACTTGCTATGCAGTAGAGGAAGGCTGAGAAGTTTATTGACATCTCAGTACTACCCCCCAAGCCTCTAAGATGCTAGGAATGCTGATCTCTTAACAAGTGTGTTAAATAGAGGGCAGCTTTAGGTGTAAGGTGGGCTGTCATGTGAGATTTGCATCCCTTCAGCTGAGAGACCACCCCTTCTCCACAGTGCTCCACAGTCCAAGTGCAAAACTCAGAAATGATAAAGACAATAGACACCCACTTGTACACACTAGGTATAGGTAGAGGGAACATAATTTCTGGAATTAGTTTCCTGCACAGTTTTCCCCTGCTCACATTGTGCAGGCTTTCAGTAGTGCTTTTTTCCCATGATATTATACCTGAGAATGATGAAGAAATGTGCAATTTATAATATCTGCATTAAAGCTCAAGTTTAACATGAAGACTTCTCACCTGTTTATAGATAAATGTATGTATTCTTGGATCTGTGCCCAAGTCATTCTGTTTGGGTTAAAAATATTTATTACAAGTAAGACTTTTATGTCATTAGTATTAATATGGTATAGATATAGTGGAGGAAGCCCAGGAGAGGCTGCACTTGTTGAGAGATTTTATTTTTTCATGTTACTAAAGAGAATCGTTTAAGATGGAGAGATGGAGATTGTGTAGTTTGGGTAAGAGAAGTAAGGAAGGAATATTGGAGCAGCAAAGATTGAAGTTTCTTTGGTTTAGGGATATGGGGGAAGAACAGAAATTAGAGTAGACCAATGGAAAGAAATAACATGCCTATACATTAATTATGGATACCCATTATAATTATCCATCTAAATTATGGACTAATTTCACAAAGCCTGGACAAAACTATGGAAACCTGCTGAATAAGAAGCTGAAACAGTCAATGGCAGCAGCTGGAACAGGTGATTAAACAGCTCTTCAGTCTCCACCTTCTATGAGTATATGCATATCTTATAATGTTAGTAATTGATGTCAGTGTCATCAGTCCTGAGTGTTTATATACAGACATACATATATAGGTATACCAGACAGGACTTAGAAGAATAATACTGACAAATATCACACACCATAGGCAATTCAGAACTCTTTGAAAAAGGGGGAAAAGAAGTAACAGCCAAGGTATTGGTGATAATGAACTGGGTGAAGGCAGCTAACCAATATACATTTCTCAACAAGAAATAGATTGGAAAAACAGAAAAACAGAAAACAGAAATTAGAACTAGTGAGGAAAAAAAAAAAAAAAAAAAAGGATGGGCCACTGTTATGGGTTTATTTAAGTGAACTTTTCTTCTCTGAAAGGGGAAGTGATAATCACAATGACTTATGTGATATTAAAATAGAGATTTAATAGTTTTCCAGTGTGGATTGTCCAATCCACTTCTAATAACTTGGCCTATGTTTTTTATTTGTATTTTTTTGTGAACCCGTTCTTCCGAGTTCTACTCATATCTAGCCAGTTTCTACTACTGCTTATTTTCATCTTATTATTCCTAGTGATAATTCTATGAAAAATCCTAAATAATGTTGCTGTTCACAGTCTTAAAGTGTTTATTCATCATGATTTTAGATTTAATTTAATTGACATATATGGCTATAAAATATATTTATTTTAATCTTCTGTCATAATTCAATTCTTGTTTCTCCATGTTCCATCTTCTTTGATTTATCTGCATTTTGACTGACACTGTTAGGTTTCCAGACCACAATGAATGAGTCTATATATGACCTCATCCATGCCAAGTTGTATAGGGTCTCTGAATAAAGCCAAATAATACAAAAGACTGTTGCTTTTCAACAAGGAGCTATGACAAGTCCCACTTCTCCCCCAAAAGTCTGAAATTCAACTCCTTCCCATGTTTCCAAATTATAAACATGATTTTACTCCACACTAATTTACAACTATTTTGAGCTACACTGATCGCACTGACTTTCCCCCCAAGGGTCACAGTGTTGTTTTTGACATTTGCTTCATTATATCCTGTAGATGGAAGAACAACTTAATACGTAAGGGGAAATCTTCACAAAATCTTCGCAGTCTTGCTAGAAATTTGGCCCATTCCTCACCAGGCACACTGAATTTGGGGACAGATCAGAAAGCATGACTTTCTAAAATTCAGTAAATGGAGGTAGCAAGGTGCAGACTTTCCTGCTTCCTCAGTAGGCAGCTCTGACTATTTTTTTGAAAATCTTCCTATATATTATATACCTCAAAAAAAAAAAAAATGTCAGGCATCCGTTTGGTTTTAAATATGTGAAGGAAGTAGAGTCTTTGATAGGAAAATCCAGATGCTCAAATTTGGGTATGCTTTAAAGTGTTTTGCTATAAGAGTTCCTAAGGACAAAGAAGAGTTTGGAAACAGTATCAGCAATGGAGAGCCATTACCTAAAACCTGAAATGAACTGAAACATTCTAGCTTGGCTATTTATTTATTTTAATATTCACACATAACTGTAATTCCTGCAGTGAGAATTACTGCAATAATATGATATGCAAAAACAGTCTCTTGATACTTTCTGCACATGTAAAAGTGGAAATCTCAGAGGAGAATTTGAGCTTGAAAGATTTTTAGGCTGATATCTACACTTAAAGGCTTTGTTGTGCTTTTGGATCAGCTTCAAAATTTTTGGATACCTCTTTCCAAGGCTCACCAGCCACTGCTAATGCAATGATTACCATTCCAGTTTTGAGCATTTACTAAAAAGAGACTTTCCTCTGAGAGAGAGAGGAAAAAAATAAATCCACTGATTCACCAGCATCACTTAATTTGTACCAAGGAAACCTAAATAATTTTCATGTTGCCCTTAATTCTTCAGCCACTGCTGTCATTTCACTACTGCTCCCCATCAGTTTCACACTGAGGATGTGTTAAGAGGCTGAGTGGGGACATGCAAATCATGCATACATCCTTGGAAAAATGCTTGGCAAATCTGGCTCTTCAGTTTTGCATTCACTTGCCAAAAAATATTCCCTCATCCTCCAAGCCCTCCCTCTGCCATGCTTAATTTAATTTCAAAAGTCAGAAGCTTAACGGGGACATAAGCTTCCTAAACATGCTGTCATCTAACAAGGAATGTGAATTCAAAGCTTATAATTATGATTTTCTGTAGGTGCCGAAAAGGCTGTTCAATCTTCTAGATATTCTTGTCCACAAGTGCTAATACAATGACAATGACAGGTTTCATATGGATGGTGGGGACTTCCCCCTTCCTATCCACTCCCCCCCCCACCAAAAAAAAAAAAAAAGAAAATAATAATAATCAGGGTTTTTCACAACCCTGACTTGTCTGAGACATGAGGCTTTGTCTCTGATGCCAGCGGTTCTGAGTTGTAAAAATATTCCACATTTCAGTGCAAGAAGAAGCTGAATGACTCTGTAGAGAGCTGAGGGCAAATCAGAGTTACTGACCTGCCATTTCTATAACTCTGCTATTTTATCTCTCAAAGGGGACCTGCATACACTGAATTTTCAGTTTTTTAGTGAAAATGAATCACTCACTTTCAAAGACTCTCTGAACCTTCCTTTACTTCAAGTCCTTAGGACCTTCAAGATGCACAATGTACGAGTGTGAATACGTGTGTATGTTTGGGAGAGAAGAAAGTAAATTTTAGAGATATAATTCATTTTAATCACTAATTTTGAAACAGCTGGTG
>CM021699.1:56204418-56242513 GCA_011074415.1 Stictonetta naevosa
GCCAGGGGGAGGTTTTTTTTTTTTCTGTACTCCTGTGATGACCGGCCTTCTTTCCCCTTCAGTAATCACTGTCTAAAAAAAGAAAACCTCCAGGAGCACTTCACTTCTGTCCCTTCCCCCTGGCAGGATGCCCAGCCTCAGTGCGATGCTTTTAAACCCTTCCCCCCACAGACACAAGGTTTCCACCACATCATTATCCTGCACAGCAGAGGGGGGGAGGCAGGGCTATGGGATATGATACAATTCAAGCAGAGAGACACTGAGACAGCTCTTTAGAATACCTACCACTTTCCATTCTATATATCTGCACGCACGCTTACACACGTACACATAGGCACACGGAGGAGAAATCTTTTGGTCTAACATATTTCATAGTTGCTTTGGATAAAAGGACTGACAAAATGAATGTAAAACGAGTTCAGATCGTCAGGCACTCTAAAGTGCATGTGTATGTATCATGTGTACATGTAAGCGTGCTGGTTTGATGGAAATTCAACAATAGTTCCAATAGGCTGAGAATAACAGCCAAAAAAAAAAAAAAAAAAAAAAAGAAAAAAGGGAAAGAGAGAAAGAGAGAAAGGAAAGAAAGGAAGAAAGGAAGAAAGGAAGAAAGGAAGAAAGAAAGAAACACTGCAGAGCCTTTGTAGTGTTGTGCAATGGGCAAGTTCTCATATAAACACATGAGATGTGATACAGCATTCTTTGCACAATGAAGCTACTGGGGACTGTGTTGATGCACAATGATTCAGGATCCCATCCTGAATAAATAGTGCTATCATCATCTTAAAGAGTGCTGCAGATAAGTGACCAGCAGATGAAGGCTGCATTATTGAAGACATTTGGATGGAAAAATTAAACTTGGGTTTACTGCAAAGAATCCTTTCAGTGCTGTAGCTTTATCAGTCACCTGGAGAATCAATATGTTTTTGCTATATCACTTTTACTGCTGCAGTAAGGCAAAGATCTTTTGTGATAAACTGTAGTTTACTTTTTCATTCTTGTTCCCAAGTGAGCAATCCACACAGGTCATTCAAAACTAAGTGTCTCGCTTCTCTCCTTGCAGCCCAGTTCTAGTTTTCTGTGCATTAGCTCAAGAAATTGCCCAGAAAAGCTGAATAAGACAGTGTTTTCTTTAAGCTGATGGCAATAGCATAAGACAATTGAGTCTGGTATCTTTATTTTAACTTGCACAGTTTCAATAGACACCAAAATAAATACAGAGACAAGTCTATCTAACCAGAATTAAGATAACCTGTGAAATGTCTGGATGTGAAATGTCTGGATGAGGAGATACAGTTCTACTATTTATCCAGGGAAACACTGAGGCAGTGGTCAATGACACCAGATATTCAAAAGCAGCCCTGGCTTAAATTGTCCTTGCCCCTGCTGCAAACTGCTTGTTCCTGTATCCATCACCCCAGCCATTTGGGTGTTTGCACCATGAAACACATTGGGAAACTGATACAACTATAAAAGAGAGAGAGAGATGGATGGATGGGAGCAGAGACAAAATCAACTGCCGAGGCCAGCACTGCCACTAATTACTTTTTATTATCAAATCACAGTCTTGGGCTACATTTCATGTGACTTTTAGATGCTGCATAAAATACTGTCATGCTGCACAATGCATTTCCTTTCACAAACAGATACAATTCCTCCATTAGTACCATCTTAGCTGTGTGGTTGTACTTTAAGCTAGATCTGAGAAGGGATCTTCTGTGAAAGGTTGTTTTCAAGGTGTTTTTGGTGGTGGTGGTGGTTTTTGTTTGTTTTTCTTAGAGAGAAGGCATGGGGGGGGGGGGGGAGGATGGTGGTTTTTGAAGTTTTTGACTTAGGAGGCCTGGTTGACAGTGCAGCCATGCCAGTGAAAGGAGTAAATACTGATGGGGGGAAAGAAAGAGAGCAGGGTGCTGCAGATAAAGTAGGGGGAAGAACTGCATCTGGTGGAAGCAGGGGTTCCTGAGCAACCCCAGCCCCAGCATGTGATTTCTGGGATCATGTACACAAGTTGAGTTGCAGCCACTGCACTCTTTGTAGGCACATAGCACAACCATTTTACAGCTCAAGAGAACCAGGCCCTTACAAGACCTTTTTACACCGGCAAATCTACCACTGAATTCATTTTGTACCTATTTTAAGACAAGACCTGAAATTCCCACTTCAGAACTGGGACGCTGCTTGATGCAGTGTAAAGACAAGTGTTTCCCAAATCATTCAGCAAAGCCTTGGGGATAAGCCAATTAGCAAACCAAGTGAAAAACATGACCACACCTTTTGCAGTTGGAGCAACGTGCATTTAGATTATTAGCTTGTGTAAGGTGAGGATGGAAAACTAAATGTTGACACTGCATTCAGTCCGTCAAAACTTGCAGTTAAATAATAATGCCTTGAGCAAGACCTGGACAACCCAGATTCAAAGACTTTGTAAATACTCTAATCCTGTTTATCTGCTACTCTCACAGGGAAAAGCAAGTCCTTAGTGGATTCCCAAAGCCCCTCTCCTGTGTGCTAGTTACATTTGATCACTTAAGGAATAGAAACAAAGCCACTTACTTCTGTGGCTAGTCACCAACAGCTTGAATTCCAGATACCAAAAACTTGCAGCTACCTGTTTGTAGACAGGTATGAGAAAGGAGAGAGTGGCAGTTATTTTTAATAATGAATACATTTGGACAGAGAGGGAGAGAGAGAAAGAGTCCACTCTCATACATCCTAAGTGCAAAGGAGAAAGATAAGCTTGTTGTATAAGTAATCAGAAGGCCCAAAGAATGGCTCAAAGAGGGCTTAACATTAGTTGGAAATTCCATTCTCTCTAAAGTTGATGTAAAACTAAACCAGATTAAATTTACAGGGACTCAAATGTCCACTACAGTGGACGTGCTATCCATAATGGTAGACTAGTCATAGGTAGTATCCATTATATTCTAAATTTAGCATTTATTTAAACATGTTTTTTTAATTATTATTATTACAACTGCTACTGCTGTTGCAGATCATAACCAACTGTGTGGAACAGCATCAATTTAACAGAGAAAGGCTAAGGCTGTGAAATTAAGACCAGCAACAAAATGATCCATGTACCACTACAATGTAAAAGGCTGAACCATTTTGTAAGAGAATTGCACCAAGAATGTGAAATAAAATTGTCCCTTGTCTGCAGTAAAATTTCCCTCACGTAGCCTGCCTGCCTTAAGCACAGCACTGGAGGACAGAGCTGACCAGTCTGCTCTGGTGGGAAAGTGTGCAGGTTTAGCAGCCCTTCAGGCTAGAAGGGAGGGGAGACAGGAGGCCAGGAAATTCAAGCCAGTTCCTTTCTGTTCAAAATCCTGAGCATTGTCCCATTCTTCCATAACAAACAGTGCTCGTAGCTACTCCAGTAAAATGCACATGTCAAATATCCTCTTCTTTTTTCTTTTTTCTTTTTTCTTTTTTTTTTTCCAGGCCTCGAAAGGGTCCGGCAAGCCAATGTAACACTACCCTGGTTTAGATTGTGCAAAGTATGTTTACCAAGGCTGAAAGGAATTTCGTACATACTCCCTCCCCCAGGATGTGCAGGGCTTGAGAAGGGCTGAGCCAGGCAGGGGAAGAACTAGCAAAGTTAAGAAAAAGAACAAGCAATTTTGTTTAACACAAGGCCCTCTATTTTCTTTTTAATGCCTGGCCTGAAGCGCACAAGACACACTAAAAGCACACTTTTTAATTTAAATTAGTTCCCTGGGTAGATTGCCATTGTTGCTTTAAAAATCGTTGATTTTGCTAAAATTCTACTTCCCACTTCCCACCCCTCCCCCACCCCCTCCCCCCCGCAAAAAAACAAAACAAACAAACAAACAAACAAAAAGTATAGGCAGGGAATAGATTTCCTTTTACTCAGTAATCTGTTGGACAGGGCGTAATTTTATTTACTTTTTTTTTTTTTTTTTAACCCAATCAACTTAAGCTACTTGATTAATGCCACAGCCACAAACAGTGATATCAGTGCAACCAGAAAGATGCTATGATGTGAGGCAAGGGTGCCCACAAACAGCTAGGAGCAAGAGACACAAAACGTGTGATTTACAGCCTCCATAGACCAGATGAATCTCCCCTCAGAATTGCTTGTCTCTATCAATTATAGATGGAGCCTGGCCAATCAGCCACAATTAGACACTGCACTTTTTGCTGGCTGGCAGCTCGGAGCCTTAGTGAAGGGAAAGTGATAGTTTTATGAGTCATTACAAAATTTTGCACATCTAAGGAAGGTAGTAGTTCAGATATGCAGGTTCTACCTGGTGCATGGCCTTGATCTCACATGTGACCTTCTGTTCTCCTGAAGGCTGTTGAGGCACTGAACATCCAGAAAATGTTCTTCTAAGTCTTTGTAAAATCAAATCCTAAATCTCAAAAGTGAAGTAAAAACAAAACAAAAGAAAAGCATTTACAGTCACAATGGATTTCTTTTTAACTTAATATGAACTCCTCAGATGCAAACTGTTGTTTTGCATGATGGGGGTTAATTTCTTGCAGACTGGATTACTGTTTTGTGTTGGATAAGTTTGACTATGCATATGAACATAACTGATTCATCAGGTGAGCTACTTGTGCTGCAGCTGTAAGGGAATTTTTTTATAAAGTCAAGCATATCACTTTGTGTTTGTACCAGTGTCAGGGTTCTAAGATGCGAACTGTCTTTGCTTGCAGGTGGTCATATTGTTTTAACTGGGGGGAAGACTGTAGCAATGTGATTCAGTCCAAAAGTTCTACAGAGAGAAGTAAGCTCGTCCATCTGCCTTATTTTAGGCATCTAAAAATGAGATTAATCACTTCCTGAAAGGGTGTGTATCTCTCCATGGAGTGTACATTGTCTTGGACAGCAGTTAGATGCATGTAAAGAGAAAAAAAACTTCCTCTACCATAGCTTTTTACTATTGTGGCAAACTATTGTGAGTACTCCATTTAAATAACTGCATTTATGAAATAGATACAAATTGCTATAACTCATATTACAAACTCACCACAAATCATCATCATCTCAAGATTTACTTCTATACCCAAGTCTAGTGGTAATTTGTGCTTTACCCAAGCAAGACCTTTATCATATTCTCACCAGTTTCCTTCCTGCACGTTCACATTTACCAGCTATAGTAAGTGAACATCATATATTTAACTATGGAGGAATACATAATACATAAAAAGCCTTTCTGTGAATACTCAAATCATGTTTTCAACAGATTTACATAAAGTCACATTCACCCTGTCCTTCCTTCTTTACTTTCAATGTAACATGTATGAAATACTCATGGGAAGCAAAATTTGAGGTTAAACACTGAAATTCCCTCAGATCTTAATTTTTGCTGCCTGCTGCAGTTACAGGAATAACTTTTCTGTGAGTTATCTTTGTAGAAAACAGAAACAATACTAAATATATAAAGAATTACAGTTGGCAGACCCCAATAAAACACAAGTCATAGAGATTTAAATATGATCAGCTTGAGACATTTCAGGCCAGCAGACCCACAAATTACATGCCCAAAAAACAGCACAGCAGGTCAGCAATGTGAGTTGGAATCCCAAGATGCTCTCACTGTCTACAAAATACAATACTATTCTGTCAATAGTCAGAAGGATAGGATATTTTGTTTACAAGTACACTGTTAATGGAAACCAGGGCATATTATTGGTAAAATTACTTGCTTGGTGTGTAGAGCAACATTTTGACTACCTCCAAAAATCCCTCATTTTTAAAAAATAAAAGGACTTTGTTTCTTTTTAAATCAGTGAATGTTTCCTAGCTTAGTATCTTTCTTTTTAATCTGAAATTTTTTTTTTTTCAGCCATCACAGCTTGAATGTGCAGACAGAAAATAAGTGACTCTTTTGCACCGCTCCTAGAACAACAAACAAAAACGTGAACCAGTGAAGGTTGCCACCTCAGTAATAACCATGTGCAACCTTTTGTTGTGTTAATAATAGTCAAACATGCAAAACCTGTCAAAAATAGCTGAAGGTCCCTTCTCCAAGACACTCTGAGGTCTTGGAGGTTTGTACTCTTTCTGTTCCAGCATGACATGCATTGTCTTCTTGGCACTGTGATTATCTTTGCCTCATTGTCTGCCTCTGGAAAAGATACCATTTACGGTACCACCTTTGTGACTCTTTAGGTATCAGATAACTGACTTAATGCTGGCTCTCCAGATGTTGAGAAATCCGGACTTCACAGCCATGTGGGACCTTCATGGCAATGTATCCACTGCCAAGATTTTTTTCCTTTCTCTTTTCATAGTAGATAAGCTTTACAAGAAAACATGCCAGTAAGACATGAGACAGGCAGAAGTAGCACAACCGCTATTGCACTGCTAGTGTTCTTTTTTCCTCTCCTGCTCTCCAGAGATCTCCTGCCTTAGTTTTTCTCCATCATTGCACTAGATTTGGTACTCCAGTACATTTCTGCAAAAGGAGAAAAAGAAGGTACTTGAAGACCCTTGGGACTACCAGCATGAATTCACTGTCTGCTCAGCTCTGCATTGTAACAAAAGCATTCCAGAGGGTTCAATTGTTCCACCAGTGCTAAGCCAGAGCCAGGGATGAGTAAAAGAGGGGGTGGAAGACAGACAGGAAGGAAGAGGATGCATGTTTGGAAGGACAAGATGGGAGAAACCTCTGGAAAGAAATGGAAAGCAGGACTGCAGATATTCTTGGCCCCAAGGGACATGTGGATAACAGGAGAAAGAGCAAAGGAGGAGTCAAAAGCTCACAGCTCTGTTGGTGAAAAACATACCTATAACGGTTTTGCCCTCACCTTTGGGGAATGAAAGAGTGTTGCCCTATCTGTTTCATCTTTTATTTGACTTTGAATTCAAGTGAAACATTTTCTCTCATTTTTCAGATATTATTTAGCTTGGTTGTGTGCTATAGTGGAATATGATGCATGACTATGTAATTTGAACACTGGAAGAATGAGAACTGTAGATATTCTGTGAGAGGGGCCATGGAAATGTCATACAATGCTCAACACTTTACATAGCACCACTGGGTTCTTTGTTTAAAATCTGACAATCCCAATTCTCACATTGCACTTCATTTAAATCTGACATTCCAGTTACCTGGAGCAAGTGCTTTGATGAAGAGAAACTTGGAAGGTAATCCACCAGGACACATTAAACTGTTACAAGTCATAAAACATCTGCACCCAATGGCAAGCTATAAAGCTGAATGGACAAAGCTATTAAATGCATAACATTGCTGAGCTGAATTTTGCCCCCTGTGAACACACTCAGCTGGTTCATACACACAAAAGGTTTTCCCATGATTGTATCTTGTACAGATGATATGATTATAATTTCCAATAAGAAAGATTGCTAGCAAGAGATGAGTTAGGACAAATTCACTCTTTTTCTGTGAACACAGAACAGAGCATTTAAGATTTCTCCAGTATTTATTGAGCATATAATGTGAGATGTCTTTTCTCATCGTCTCTGCTGTACAACATTATAAAATGATGAGAGCACCAAGATAAGCTAAAATGCTGAAGTTGTAGGATAGAAAGGATAGATACAAGAAAATATATATATGTATATTTTAGACAGCCATTGTACTTCTGAGTGTCAGGCCTTTTTATTCCACTCCTACTTCTGTGCACATAAATCAACAGGGCAGAGGAGGTGACACCTAGTTCCAGCAGAGTCACCAGGGACCTGCCTGGTCTCCTACACAGAACCTGGTTAGTAAAGATCAGGCAGAACACAGCAAGAAGGAGTCCTGCCCTTTTTATATCCTAAAAATATTTTCTGTGCTGGCTAAGACTAAGTAGAGGTTGGCATAGGTTTCTTTCTTTGTAACAACCTGTCACAGAAATGAAGTCACCCACACAAGTGTGATTCCTAGAGACCATATATTATTTATTTTTTTTTAAGGGGACGTTGAGAGCAATCTTCAAATGGAAATGAGCAGAGCCATTGTCTGTATGTTGTCACAGATTCCTGCTGATTTTGTCCAAGAGAGGTGACCTTGTCTTCAATCCACTCATCTCTTCGTAGCTTTGCCAATCACCACAGAATCTACTCTGTGGAAACCACACTCATTAAAATCTGTAATAATCTCTTTCCTGGTCCAACAACCAGCACTTCTTCCTTATTTTCCATGAGTGAATTGCCATTTTCAATACATATAACAACTTCTTGTGACATCGTCCACAGGGTTCCACCTAGACAAGAACCAAGATTTCTCCTTCACCAAAACCTTTATTATTTTTTCCAAAGAAGAAATACAATTTCTTGCTACACAAACTCCAAACAAAATCCTGGTGAGTCAACTGAAATTCTGCTTCCATAAATCAGAATTCCTGTTATCTTTACCAGTGACAAATTCTTGGCACTGAAGAATAATTTGTTCTACAAATTTTTGCACTTTTAACCAATTAGCATTTTCAAAAGTAAAATGTTAAACTGAAAAATGTCCAACCTCCTACACCTACCATATTTCTGGGTAATCTTGTCTGCAAACATTAACTCAGCTACTACCTCTAGCCTGGGTAATCACTTTAGCAAACATTCATTCAGTTACTATCTGTGAACAGACAACTCACAGAGCTGTCTTTTTTGCTAAACATCTATCTCCTTTAGATCAAACAGACTGATTCTCTGTTCACAAAAGCACAGTTTCCTTCATTCACACTGTACCACCATTTTACATGTATAAGACATATATTTGGACTTTCATCTACCATTTAGACCACTCCTTAGGTCTTTGTTTGCAAGATAGATTTAAATTGTGCAGATTCTACCTGCATATCTCCGGGGGAAGTCTTACACTGCAGGCATCTGCTTACACGGGTAATGCAAGTACATGAATTTGCATGACAGTATTCCTATGCTGAAAACAGTATAGGAATTTAGACAGTATAATATTGTCCAAAGACATTATTCCTATACTTTCATTTCTTCCTGTTCCACCAATGCTAGCCTTTATTCACTTGTTAAAATTTCAAATAAGTATCTTCATGTTTTATCCCATGTTTTCCTTTATGTTTCGGAGAAGTTGCCAGATAACATATCAACTTAATTAAACTATTTAAAATTCTTTCTAAATAATCTCTCTTACCACTCCATCTGTAGAAAGAATTGGCAATGATTTAGGTACTGGTGTGCCAAAGCTCCTGTCTGTTGTGTTGACCTACCTTACTTTAAATTACTCTACTTGTCTCTAGCAATTTGCTTTCACATATTTATCCTGTATACTTCTTTGCAGAAGGCCTTTCCTTGGGGTTATAGTCACATTGTGATGCTACTGGTACTGCTTCTGAAGAAATATTATTTGAATGGAGAAGAGAATCAGAACTGTTGTATCTGTATATTCCAACACATAACACTCTTTTTACAAGGACCCATGATTCCAGGCAATGTTTCTTACACTCCTGTAGTTCTGTGCAAGCACGATGAAGCATTTGTCCTTTGAGCACAACACAGACTAACTATTCACTTATGAAAGCCCACTCTTTTGGAATGAACATGTTTTGGAGAATCACAGATAATGTCATTCACTGTTAACTCTCCAAGAAATGAAAGAATATTACAATGAAGGTATGATTTTCTGTTACTCTGGGAGCCACAGCAAGAAAGTTCTTCAAATAAAAATAAATAAATAAATAAATAAATAAATAAACTTGAACATGCACACCATGTCTTGAAGCAAGATTGTACGTCATGTCAATGAAAACTACCGACATTTTGCCATGCTATTATTAAAAAGATAACAAGGTGTTACTACTGTCAGGTCCACCTCATGATACCTGCACAGTAATTTTAGACTAGATAGGTATTTGTATATTTTTATAGGTTTAAAGTGGTTATCCAGACCTAATGAAGAATATTATACATGGATTGCTTAGCCCAAATCAGAAGCTAAGAAACTTGTATTAAGAAAAAAAAAAAAAAAGAAAAGAAAAAAAAGAAAAGAAAAGAAGAAGAAAAGCTTCAGTAACATTTATATTTTTAAAATAAGATTTCCCTGTTCTATGTATACCTGCCAGATATTTGACATTTTTATAGAATCATAGAATATCCTGAGTTGGAAGGAATCCACAAGAATCACTGGGTCCAACTCTTGGCTGCACACAGGACCACCCAAAAATCAAACCATATGTCTGAGAGCATTATCCAAATGCTTCTTGAACTCCAGGAGTCTTGATGTAAAGACCACTTACCCGGGGAGCCTTTTCCAGTGTCCAACCACCTTCTTGGTGAAGAATCTTTTCCTGATATCCAGCCTGAACTGCCCCTGTCGCAGCTCCATGCCATTCTCTCAGGTCCTGTCGCTGTCACCAGAGAGCAGAGATCAGTACCTGCACCTCCACTTCCTTTGTGAGGAAGGTAGAGGCCATCATGAGGCCTATACTCAGCCTTCTTTGCTCTAGGCTATGGCACCCAAACCTGCACACAGTTCTTGATGTGAGGCCATACCAGCAGGGAGAAGAGTGGGACAATCCCTTCCCTCGATGAACTAGCAATGCACCCCAGGATATGATTGTCCCTTTTGGCTTACAGAGCACACTGGTGACTCACAACTTGCTGCCAACCAGAGCACCCAGAATGCTTTCTGGGGGGCTGCTTTCCAGCCTCTTGCCCCCCAGCCTGTATGCATATCCAAGATTGTCCTATCCCAGGTGCAGAATCTAGCACTTGCTCCTGTTAAGCCAGAATGGTTGAAGTTTGGAAGGGACCTCTGGAGATCATCTAGTCCAACCACCTTGCCAAGCAGGGTCACCCAGAAGACATTACATAGGATCACATCCAGGTGGGTTTTGAATATTTCCAGAGTAAGAGACTCCACAGCCTCCCTGGGCTACCTGTTCCAGTGCTCTGTCACCCTCACAGTAAAGAAGTGTTTTCCCATATTCAGATAGAAGATTTCATGCAGTTGGTGATTGTCCAGCCCCCTTATTTGTCAAGATGCAAGGCCTCTCTACCCTTGTGGGAGTCAAAAGCTCCTCCCAGTTTAGTGTTGTCCACATACTTACTGTATGCTGGATATTTTGTCCAAAAGGATAGTGTGAGAAACAGTATCAAAAACTTTGCTGAAATCCAAAAAGATTGAGTAAACTGTCATCCCTTGGACAGCTAAATGAGTACCCTTGTCATAAAAGGAAAATAAGTTTGTTAAACAGAATTTTCCCCTTGTGAACCCATGCTGGCTGTCGTGCATTGTCTTTCAGATGTTTTTCAGTAACTCCTAGAATAATCTTCTCCATAATTTTACCAGGCACTGAAGTGAAACTGACAGGCCTGTAATCACCAGGGTCTTCTTTTTTGCCCTTCTCAAAACTGGAACAATGTTTGCCAGCTTCCGGTCAATTGGCACGTCCCCAGTTTCCCAAGACCATTGACAAATAATTGAGAGAGGTCTCATAATGACATCATCCATCTCTTTGAGTACCCTGGGATGAACCCCATTGGGACCCATAATCTTATACACATTCAGGTGGAGTAGCAAATCCTGCACGTTTGGGGTTGGGTGGTAGTATATTGTTGCCACAGTCATGATCCACCAACTCAGGGCTCCAGGGGTCTGAGAGCCCATCATCAGTGTTGAAGACAGAGGTGAATAAGGTATTACACATCTCTGTTTTGTCTGTGTCCCTATTTGTGAGGTGACCATACCCATCCAACATTTAGTTTTCGTCCTCCTTTTGTTGTTAACATATTTTAAAAACCAATTTTTATTGTTCCTCAGAGTACTGGTCAGCTTCCACTCTAACAGAACTTTGGCTACATGAATTTTCTACCTGCAATGGCAAATAGCATCTCCATAGTCCTCCCATTTAACCTGACCCCACTTCCAGTGGCCATACACTTTCTTTTTCCACTTAAGCTCTAGAAGCAGATCTCTGCTCACACAAGCCAACCTTCTGCCCCACCTGCTTGACTTCTGACATTTTGGAATTACCTGTTCGTGTGCTCTTAAGAGGTGGTACTTGAAAAATGACCAGCACTGATGGACTCAAGTGCCTTCAAAAACAGTTTTCCGGGGGGGTTACCAACTAGTTCCCTGAGCAGCCTGAAGTCTGCTCTCCCCAAATCGAGGGTTGATTTTTTGGTGGCAGCTTTCCTCCTATTACCAAACATTTTAATTCTACTACTTCACAGTCCCTATGGCCAAAAAAAGCACTATTTGCCACCTCACTCACAAGACTCTGTCTGTTTACAAGCAACAAATCTAGGAGAGCACCTTTCCTAGTCAGATCCCTTAGTACCTGTGCCAAGAAGTTATCATCAAGGTGTTTTAAGAATCTCCTGAACCTGTTTGTATCATCTATGTGGTATTCCCAGTTAACATCTGGCAAGTTGAAGTCACTCATAAAGACAAGGGTGGCTAAGGTATCTCTTAGTTCCTTAAATAATAATTCATTGGTATCATTATCCTGGCTGTGTGGCCTATAGTAGACTCCCACAACAACATTCACTTTATTTGCTTGTCCCTTAATCCTTACCCAGAGGATCCCAACTCTGTCACCACCAACTGTAAACTCCCTACAGTCCAGCCACTTCATTACATACAGAGCTACTCCCCCATCTCACCTGCCCTGCCTGTTCCTTCTGAAGAGCCTATAACAGTCCATCACAATACACCAGCCAAAGGATTCTCCCCACCAGGTTTCATTTATGTTAATGATGTCATAGCTCTTGAACTGAGCCGACTTCTATCTTATCTTGCTTGTTCTTCATGCTGCATGCATTGGTGTAGAAACATTTCAAATGTGCTTCATTTTACCCAGAACCTCATGATGCAGACTGAAGGATTTCACTAGCACACAGTTCCTCAACTTGTGGCATGCTGTCTCATAGTTTATCACTGGTGAACCTGCTATTATCCCTTTCACCCTTCAAATCTAGTTTAAAGGTCTGCTGACTCCTGCACAAAAATCCTTCTCCTCTTCTGAGAAAGGTGCATCCCATAAGGCACCAACAGGCCTGGTGTTGTGTGGACCATACCATGATCAAGAAACCCAAAATTCTGCTTGTGACAGCAACTTTGAAGCCACGTATTGATCAGCTGCATCTGTCCCTTTCACTACTGTTCCCTGCTACTGGAAGGATAGAGTAAAACACTACCTGTGCTCCTGATCCTTTAGCCAATTGCCCCAAAGCCATGAAGTCCCTTTTGATTGCCTTTGGACTTCTCTTTGTTTATTTACTACTCTTTTGCACATCAGCTTAGAGTAACATGTCTGGAACACATATATCACTGAAACTTCTATAGCGTAAATTTTCTCAACAGGCTGGAATAATATTTCCTTGATCCATGAACCTTAACAGCATCTTGCCTACAAATTGCCTATGTATATTGTGTCATTTTAGGGAATAGCATGCTTTTAGTAGCTTGGTAATAATTTCAAATGTTTCTATTTGAAGGTTTGCCAGCCAGAGCTAATTTTGTTATGCAGTAATCTGGAAAGATGCATTAGATTCTATTTGATCTGTGTCCCAAGCCACGGTATACTTGAAAGGTATGTTATAAAAAACCTTCCTTTACCTTTTCTATTATTTTTTTTTCTGTAAAAATTATCCTTTCTCATAAAACTTTCTATTAAAATTATTATAATGAAAACTGTTGTCCCATTTCTGCAGCCTCTTGAGGTGCCTTTGAACGGCAGCACACTCATCTCAGCTTTCAACCCACTCCTTAAAGTTTTCCATCATCTGCAAAGTTTCTGAGAGTGCACTGTTTCCCATCATTCAGGTCATTCATGAAGATACAAGCAATATTCACTCATGGGATGCAACACTAGTGACTGACCTCCAAATAGATTTTGTGCTGCTACTTAATCCTTAGAGTCCATCAGCTCAGCAAGATTTCGCTCCATCTCACTGGCCACTTATCTAGTAGATACTTCATCAGCTTCTCTTTGAGGATCTTATGGTAGAAAGTGTGAAAAGCCTCATCTATACGGTGTTACACAAGACATTCTTGAAAGCCATGCTAAAATCAGTATAAACAGCATCAACCCCTATTCACTTGTCCACTGAGCTAGCCATTTTGTTGTGGAAGGCTGTTTGGTGAGGTACAGTTTGCCTTTCACAAATGCATGGAGACGACTCCCAGTCACCATCCTGTCCATCATATATTTGGAAATATCTTCCAGAAAGATTTCACCCATTAATTTTCTATGCACAGAGGTGAAGCTGATCAGCCTGTAGTTCTCCTTCTTAGAATCATAGGTTAGAAATTAGGAGACATTTCTTCTCAGAAAGAGTATTCAGGCATTGGAATAGGTTGCCCAGGGAGGTGGTGGTGTCACCATCCCTGGAGGTGTTCAAGAAAAGCTTGGATATGGTGCTTAGAGACATGGTTTAGTGGGTGACATTGATAGTAGGGTGATGGTTGGACCAGATGATCTTGAAAGTCTCTTCCAACCTTAATGATTCTATAATCAGGTCCCTTGTGCCATTCAACAATGGGCCTACATTTTCCTTACTCTTGTTTTTGCTGTTGCTGTATCTGTAGCAGCCTTTCTTATTGCCTTTCACATCACTTGCCAGAGTCAACTACAGGTGGGCTTTGGCTTCCCTAGCCCCATCCTTGAATGTTCAGACATTGTCTCTAGGGTTACCTGCCTGTGTTTCTGCCTCTGGTACACTTTCTATCTATGGCTGAATTTAGTCAGGAAAAACATATTCCTCCTGCTACCTTTACTTCATTTCTTCTCGTGGGGATAGACCATTTTTGAGATTGGAGGAGATGATCCTTGAAGATCAACCAGCTCCCCCATATGCTTGTTCTCTTCCAAGCCATACCCTGAACAGTCTAAGGTTGCCTCTACTGATGTTCAGGGTAGTGACCTTGCTATTTGCTTTATTCCATTCTCTCAGAATCCTGACTACCAACATCTTATAGCCACTGCAACCAAGGCTTCACTTAACCTTCACATCACTGGCTATCTTTTCCTTCTCTGAAGGTATGAGAACCAACAGAACATTTCTCTCACATCTGTGAAGAACTTTTCTTCATGGCATGCCAGAAACCTCTTGGATTGTTGTGCCCTGCTGCCTTGCCCTGATAACAGATATCAAGGTGGTTCAAATTCAAGTCCACTGTAAGGACCAAGGCTTGTGAAGGTAAGGTTTCTCTAGTTGTCTGAAAGCCTCACCAAGTTCTTATTCCTGATCAGTATTAGGGCACTGTGATGGACAGTGGCTCCCTGGGCTCAGAAAGCAGCAGGGGCTCCTCATTGCAGTGAGAGGTGGGTAGACAGGGGCACTGGGGCAATCCCAGCCACAGACACTAGGCATTACCCTAGACTCAAGGACTGGAAAAGGCCAAGCCAAGATACCTGCCCATGGCTGGGGGTCAGAATCAGACCTGTTGAAGGAAACCAGGTGCAGACTGTGTTTCAGAAGTAAAAGTTCTCTGTTTTGTTCTTTGTTTGTTTTAATTTTAGATTATTTTTAGAAAAAATAACTATAAACTTAGCAAAAGTTTTGCAATACATATCCATATTATAAGACAAACAAACAAATAAATAAATAAATAATCACCTTACTTATTAATTACATCCAGGGATTTTTTTTTCTCTGTTCCATATTTGATGCTAACTTATTAAATCCTACCCTTTCCACTCCTAATTTTGAAATTGCTGGGGAAAAAAATAAAATTACTTGTTTGAATCCTAGCATGGAAATTTATTTTTAATTCTAATTCTAAATTTCAATGTACTTTTGGAAATCTAAGGTATTAATAATAGTACTTTGATAAGGATATTTCAAAATATATGATCCTGGCAAAGCCTGTGGAATTCCCTTTAAATAAGCTCAGTGTATACAGTCTGTAAATCTCATGAACCTCTACTTCAAATTGTAGTAAATCCTGTTTTCCAAAGTACATTTTACAAAAATATAGTATATAAAGTACCACCTCTGTTTTAAATAAAGAATAGCCAAGCACATACCTCAAACTGAGCCTAAACCTGTCCCCTTAAATTCTGTCAAAGCCATGGATTTCAGAGAGGCTTTGTAGAAATAAAATTGGGATTGAGAATGTGTCTAAAGCAGCTGTCTGACAAAGGGCCATACACTTAGGTTCATTTATAGCCTTATGTTCACTTAGCGATATATATCTCTCCTATCTGTCCCTGTGGGAAAAAAAAAAAAATAAAAAAAAAATAGCCCTTGCATGTATTCCATTTCAGTATCAGAGACAGAATCATAGAATCATTATTTCTCTTAAAATATAGGTACAGTTGAACAGGACTTAAAATCTTTATGAGGATTTCCTCTTCAGATTAATATTCACTGATAATATACTGGTGTCTGCCTGATGTTCTGTTGAGAGGACCAGTTGCACCTCCTGGTTTACATATGAAAGAATATAACAAAATAGATATTACCCACATGATCCTGTCTTGAAAGCAGATCTTTGTGTAGTTATTCATTTATTTGGACCTGTTTTGCACATGAGAACATCCAGACGGAGAGAGCAAGCAATGTAATGCTATGAACTGAAAGATCATACAGATAAGTAAGAGGAGGCAAATAGAAAGTGGATATTAAAATTGGCAGGCTCGTAGTTCCAGACCTGAGGTGAAAACAGGGGACTTCATCCTCCCATTTAGCACAATAGAGCTTGTGATGCAAACTCTATTTTTACTATTAAAAAGAAAAATAGAAAAAAAAAAGTTCCTTAGTGGGTTATCATCTTGTTTTCTAATTTGTATTATACTTTGGTCACTCCTTCATATAGTGCTATACATTTCCATTGGTCATGCTGAAAGATGTCTCCTTTTTTCCCTTCATCTATCCTCAAATAACAATGCAAATTAGGGCATGACCCTGTAGTTAAGAAATTTCTCTGGTAGGTGAATAAGCAGGTTGATTATTCACTATGTTTTTTTAAAGCCTCTGCAATGGAATAAGATTTTCCTTGGACCGGTACACAAAACCATGGGCATTTGTGTAAAGTTCTTCTGTATGAAATCCAGGTTTCCCAGTTTTATATACAAAACAGACCACAAGTAGTTGACTCCACATCCACTCATTGCAAATAGGTAATAATAAAGTCAAATAGAAAGTTGTGCATTTTTTAATTTGTAACACCAATTTCCACTCGTAATTTAAAAAACAAAGCAGACAAATTGTTGGTTTTGATGCGGGGGGTTGTTTGTTTGGCAAACTATTCAAGCTTTAAAAGTTCACTACTCTAGAACTGGGACTACATCTCTGAAGGCAGTGATTGTGGGGCCTACACTGGATAAGTAACTCCACACAAATGCCAGTGCTCCAGTAAAACAGTTAATTCAGCTCTTGGATGTATAACCAGAAGAGTAATGCAGAAGAGCAGAATGGAGAGGAGTAGTTAATACAGGACACTGATAGCTTATTTTTCACTTCTGGTGCTTACATTTTTCACAGAGTTGACACCCTGAAAAGGTACAAGGAAGAGCCACATAAATGATCTGAGGACTGAAGGAAATATTTTGCAGTGAGAGTTAGAGCTCATTCTATTTAGTTCATCAGAATCAAGTGAAGAGATTAATTGATCACAGCACATAAGTACATTCATAAGGAGGAATTACCAGGTACTCAAGGACTCTTTATGTCGTAGAGAAAGTAATAAATAAATAAATAAATCAGAAGTTGAAAACAGATGTCAAGAAAATTCAAGTGAGAAATTAAGCACGGGGATTTGATGGTGAGGGTGATTAACTTATGAATACACAGCCAAAGGAAGAACAGGGTTCACATCTCTTGATGTTTTCAAATCACTATATGTTTCTGGATATGTAGCTGTCTTTCTGGGATATACAAGCTTGCTAAAGATGAATTATTGGAATCAATTGGTTAACCATCTCTCAGATAATTTGGTGTAACTATGGCTGAATGTTGTCCATGAATTTGTATTTGCCTTTGAAATAGAGACAGAAAAAGGAAAGAAGAAAAAAAAAAAAAAAAAAAAGAGAGAGAGAAGCAGATAAAGCCAGAACTGGGAATACAGCCCACATCCAAGCCTAAAGAGAGTTTTTGGGTTAAGTTCTGATTAGGAAAGGGATTAAAGCTTCGAGGAAAGATAATATCTCTCCCCATTTGATTTTTGTTGCAGTGAAGAAAAAGAACCTTTGTATATTATATATATATATATATAAATAGAATTTTAGCATCAATTTCTTTTTCCTTCTGACTTAAACAACTTAACAGAATCTGGATTTCTAGCTAACTGTTCAAGTCAGAGAGAGATAACATTGAGTTTTATAGACACAGTATAGAGAGTAAAAGGCATAATTCAAAAGTCTGTGATCAGACTAGAAACTTTCATGATCTTCTCAGTCCCTAAGTCCTGTGAATTTATGTCTACCCGGAATATTTGTTGATATGTCCTTCCTGCCTAATATAACATTTATATTACTGGCTAGAATTCTACTGCTTTACCTTCCTAATGCTTTTCAGTGGAGCTTAATATTGAGAGAATATTAAATGTAATTGGAAGATTTTCACACAAAGTCATTATGGAGAAAAGTCTCCAAAATTAATTTATTTTCCCTCCATCTCTAATTGAGTATCATAATTTTGCAGGTGGTTCTGGACAATTTTGCATTGCATTTGACTGGGGATATCTTAGATATAAGATCCTTGTTCATCTGCTGAAAGTGAGCTCATTTTGCCATATTACAAGTGACTGTAAGTCAGTTTCCTCAAATTAAAATGTATTATTCATACATTTTCAAATCTGCAAATGCTATTCCTACTAGATGACTATATGATGCTGTGTGACCAAGACCTCTGCACTTCCAAGTCACATTCATTCTCTTGTGATGTTAAAAGACATATTTTTTTAACAGCCAGGTCTGCAAACTTAACCTTTGTTCTGACTTTCAGATGGGTCTTTGAGGACTCTTGTCTCATAGTCCATTGTAAGAGTTTGCAGAAAAATTTTGGTCTCTTACACCTGCACAAAATTCTTGCCTTTGTTGGCAGAGCCAAAACCACAGATTTGTGATGGTTATTCTGTTCATAGGCATAACAGGAAAAGTTCAGGTCCTTCAGTCATAGTATGCTGGTTCTGCAGGGCTAAAGTGAAGAAATAGAAATACAGATTTATGTTTATGCTACTAATTTGAGTAAATATGATAGACTGAATTCAATACTTAAATGGTTTGAATAAGAAAATGCATTTAAATTGTAAATTGTAAAACTCTTGAGATTTTCCGGAATGGATTGTGTTCCCATGATACTTAACCAAACATAAAGAGGTGTTGAAGCCAATAATCATATGGTTTTCCACCTCTATCTTTCAGTGTTTACTTTCACATCACTGATCATGATGCTAGTCAAGGGTTTGCATGAATGAAGCCTGTAATTACATTGTTTAAAGAATATTATCTTTTATACCATTTTACTCCCAGAATCTTTAATGGAATATAGATTATACTTAACTTAAATTAAACCTATGACTATCAATAGGTAGAGCCTGGCACAGTAGATATCTATTTCAGCCATGCTTTAGAACTGGATTGCATAACAGTACCCTCACAATCTTTTGTTACTTGTATCATCTTTCCTGTTATGTGGCATCTTTCACATAATTCATATTCACATCTTGTACAAACTGAAACACATCAGAATCCTCTGTATCTTCCACAGCCAAAGTGTCGCTTAGCAGCAGAATAAAGCTTTATTAAACTGATTTGCCAGAGGACTTGATTCAAGCATATAGGAAATATTCTGTAAACTCTCTGAATAAGGGAATTTCCAGTCTTTAGAAGATTTTAAATTTATTTTGAATTAAATCAGAAAATAAAGAAAAAAATTATTCACCATTATTGACTAACATATCTCTTACATTTCAGAAAAATCAGAATACTACTGAATTTTAAATACAATTTTACTTTGTTTTAATAATATATATAATGGTCATGTTTCAAAGTGCAGCTTTTCCTTCTGACAGTATCACAAAAAAAAAGGAAGTTTAAGTCTATTAGAACTTTAGTTATCCCTTTTTCCTTAAAATGGAATTTCAGCAAAAAAGACTCAGTTCTGTGAAGTGGTTGGATTTATATAAAACTGTATTATCTGAAGGAATTATTCAGTCAGCTCTTCCAGCCAGCCCTTGTTAATATATGCGGAAAGGAGCCAATACATCATGAGGATTGTTAGTGACTTAACACTAGGCATATTGTACTATATGGTTTTAACACAAGAAGAAGCAACTATTCCTGAGTACCATATTATATTGGTATAGAGACTGATTGAAGGGTCATCTAGCAATCTCTTAGGGTCTGTAAAGTAGAGACAGATATCTTCTGACTGCATCATTTTCATCTAATTTACCTAAGAGCATTGCACAGCAGCAGCTGGAGTTCAAGAATATTTTTTAAAGTAGTGTTTAGTGCTTCAAGTGAAGTTCTATATCAAAACCCTAATAGGTAAACATGCTGCAAACCTGCTATTCCTCCCAACCAACAGAATCCTACTTTTTGCCATCATCATTATGTTTTTGTACACTACAAGTTTATGTGTAATTCAGCTGCACCAACATCACACAATGAGAATAGGTCTGTTTCTTATATTTGGACTCATATACAAGATAGAAAAGGAAACATTGCTAGCAGTTATGCTCATTTTACAAGTAGGAAGTTAAGCACAGAAAGATTTAATTTACTTGGAAAAAAAAAAAAAAAAAAAAAAAAAAAGGCACATCTGGCACATTTTCTGAGCTTTCTCTGATGCCCTGGCTGCAATTTCAATCTATGGGGAGTGGAGAAAACAGCTCACATACAACACACAAATTCTTTCTGAACTTGTATGAATGTCCCTCTGGAGTGTCTTGATATTTCCTCATTTGTCTACAAAGAACATTTTGACAGACAGGGAGCTCTGCCATTTCTGCTTTCTGCTTACCACTCTTCTGGATGGAAGTTCCAGGCTGTAATGACCCTGTGCTACCAACAAAAGATTGTTTACAGTTCATGATATTTTATTCCCATGGAAGTGTCCAATACAGACAGAATCATATAAGTAGGTTGGAAGGGACCTCCTGAGATTGTCTAGTCCAATCTCCCTTCTCAGACAGGGTCATTTATAATAGGTTGCCCAGAACAGAGTCCAGTTGGATTTTGAATATCTCCACAGTTAGAGACTCCACAACGTCTCCAGGCAAACTGTTCCCATGTCTGACCACTCACAGTAAACAAGGGTTTTGCTGTGTGCAGATTGAATTTCATGTGTTTTATTCTGTGCATGTTGTCTCTTGTTCTGTCATGCAGCACTACTGAGAAGAGCCTGGATCCCTCTTCCTCATTCCCTCCCATCAGATATACATTGGTAAGATCTCCCTGAGCCTTCTCTTTTCTTGAAAGAAGAGACAGAACCACCCCTGGTTTCTCATCCTCTCCTCATAAGAAAGAGGCTCCGTCGCCTTAATCATCTTTGTGGCCCTGCACTGAACTCTCTCCAATATGTCCATACCGTTCTTGTATTAGAGAGCCATAACTAGACCCAGCATTCCAGACGTGTCTCACCAGTGCTGGGTAAAGGGACCACCTCCTTCAATCTGCTGGCAGTGCTATTCCTAATGCAGCCCAAGATGCTGTTGACAGAAGAAACTGTTGTGATAGGCAGGCAGCAAGACCTCCTGTAATGAGTGTGACTACCTGAAAAAGATGACTTAGATGTTAGTGACTTCAAGATATGCCAGACATGAGTACAGGTTATGAGACCCAGACCCAGCCCTGCCTATCAAACCACAGTGTTATGCAGAACTTTTCTGGGGTAATTTACATTTGCCCCCTTGCAGAGTTCTGTAATCCCAGTGATGAAAGCAGCTCCATTTATTCCTCCTCCTGATGACAAGTTTTATGGTAGATAAAGCCATAGAACATATCTGCTTCTATAACTGGTAAAGCAATTGAACTTTTGTTTTACACATTAGTGGTACAGAGCACTGCAACAAAGAGTTACATTCTGAATGCAAGAGCTAGATTCTATCTTAACTAATATGTTGTGGGTTTTTGTTTGTTTGATTGATTGATTGATTGTTTTTAAAGCTACTTCTTGGAGAAAAAATATTAGTTTAAGATAATCTGTGGGCCAGGCACCCTTCTGTCTTATATTACTTCTGTTTATTCAAGTGTCTAATAGGTCTGCAGTCATGATCATGGTCCATGATCACATCTAGAACATTTCAAGGATTTTTGCTTGGATCTTACTGACTCCAAACTACAATTGCTCATTGATTAAGTGAAAGACTGTGTGGTAGCATGTTATGTGAAGGTGAGAATGACACACATTATTCTAAGGGGCTCTTCTTTTACTTCTATTATTTTTATTGTTGCTATCATTATTATTACTCAGCATTATCCAAGAATCAGTAAACTCACTCAGTGAGGGTGTTTTGGTTTGGTTTGGTTAGGTCTTTTCAAATCTATAACCACCTGACTTTCTTGAAAGCTAAACTAAACAACAGATTCAGTCAGTAACTGAGGTATTTGAAGTTACAAGTAGCAGTACATGTTATAGCAGTTTTGTGACTAGCATGTGCATTGGTTAGACTCTAACTGAACTGAGCAGAGAGATATTCTTAGTGACATCTTTCAGGAAATTATTCTATTATTCACACAGAACACTTTTCAGGAAAAAAAAATAAAAAATAAAACTCATTGAAAATTAACATTATCTGGTAAAAAGCCAGCCTATATCTACCATTTGTACCATTTTCATCCAAGCATTTTTTCATGGAAGATATATGAGATATGACACTGGATAAATAACTATGAGGAACAGAAACTTCATTCATACTGAGATTTGGTGCCATTTTATTGTCTCAGATAAAGCTAATTTTTGAGCATGCCTTGCATAGGAAAGTGGCACCGCTGTTTACATGGCCTGATATATATTCTGCCTGCATTTCATTCAGAAAATAAACATGTACTTCTTTATCACCCAAACTCTAATAAATTTCAGGGGAGAATAGATCTTTTTTAACTGTGACTCATTCTTTGCTAATTCAATCAAGCCAAAGCTGACAAAATAACCAGAAGATTTTTGAGGTATTTTTACCATGTTTGTCACTCTATCAAATGACAGTGCGAAGTCCCTTGTCTGAATTTCGATCAAATACTTAGCAGGAATGATAAGTCTTTCAGAACCCCATTGTACCTCTATTTCACAGCATGTGAGTTATTTGCTTTCATCTCCCCTTTATTGTATAAAAGAGGATCTAAGGCTGTAAAAACTTCTATCCAGAGATTCATGCAGCTGTACATAACAGATCCTTCCTCTCTCGTCATTGCAGCACAACATCAAACCAAACAAAATACCTCAGAAAGCTACAGTATTTGCAGTGAGGCTGTCACAGATCTCCTTTTGCTTTTGAAAAAAGTGACTGAATGCCCAGAAGCTGCATTCATGCTGACATTTTCTCTAACATTAAGGTAGAGGAATCAACCTTTGTCAATATATTCTTAGCAACTTATTAGAAACAATGAAATAAAAAGCTCTATCCTCTACCCTTTTTTTTTTTGGAATATAGGATTAAAATGAAGAACACTTGATTTTGTTGATTTAATGAGGGTTGAGGGCTTTAGAGGAGCATCCCTTGTGATTAGAGGACTAGCCATGTCTACAGGTCTCAGAACTACTTCTTCCCTGTTTGCTTCACTTTCCCTCTTTCTTGGGAATTTGTTTATGTATTTGGTCGTTATGATGACCCACAGTGTTCACTCCTGTGCTGCATGAAGCGTTCAAATGCCCGCAGTGATTTCAACCTGTCTCTCTCAACAGGGAAAGAAAGAAAGACTGAAGGGATTGCAGCACAATTCTGCAAACTAAAGAGAAAAAGAAGAGCAGATAGGAAGAATGGAAGAAAAAAAGAAAAAAAAAAAAAAAAGGCACTTAAAAACACTAGATACAACACAGCAACTGGAACAGGGATAACACCTCCTACCTGTGAAGTAGGCTGTGCACAGAATGCATTAATCTCTTAGTATATTTTATTGGCTAGAAATCCCTCCCCCCAGCTATGAAGTGAGAGGTAAGCCAAAGCAGTTCACGCATGGTATTTTGCAGTGGATTGATCCATGAGCAGTGAGTTAATCTCTTCCCTTAGACCTTTTACCTTTGTTCTTTTTTTTTTCCTTGAGGTATTAATATGATATAAAATGACATTTTCATATGGTAATCTCTCCTCCTTGTAGCGTTACTCTTCAAGATTAGCCAGAGGGATGAAACACGATCAACAGTGTTTTCCCAGGAAAAACAAAACAAAACATAACAAAACAAAACCACCAAAAAGCAAAACCAAATTGAAAACTAAAATTCATTCCCAATTGTCAGTTTGGCTCTGTGATAACAGTAAGTTAATTATTGAGGCTTGATGTATGTAAATATAGTACAATGGATATCGGCTTGTGTCATAAACACCTACAGTAATAGTTTTGTGTACATAAATATATATCAATAAACCAGATATGCAGCATCTACTTTGCCTACAAGTTACTGTCTCTGGGCTCCAAAAGAGACTGTGTCTGACTGAGTGGTTTCCAAACAGCCCTTCTCCCACCCCTCGCACCCCCCTCCCCAGTTTAATTTCCCCAAACTGAGCTACTGTCCATCCCCCCATCTCCTTTACTCTCAGTAGGCAAGCAAGTCTGAAACCAGGGGGCAAAATCATTACTTCCCCGTTATCTTAAGCCATACAAGATAAACTCTCTCTCAAGGGCTAATGCTAAAATATGCACACAGTTCTGATGTCTAGACAGTTATGAAATATAGGTGTAGGGCTCTGCATATACAGAAATGCATCCCAAATGAAGTGCTTTTATTAAAGTATAATCACTGGGATAACTAATTACGTCAATACCACATAGTTAATTAAACCCATTATAGTTACTATTCCCGTGGAGGGGAGGTCAAACAAAGCAGCCATCCCCCTGACTCTAGTGTGCTAAAAAAAGAGAGAGAAATTAAATATATTAAACAATGCTACTCGTTCAGGTTACAAAAAGAAAAGTTTTGCTACTACACAGTCACTCAACAAAGAAACTCCACAGAGGTAATTTATGTCAGTACATTTCTAATGGACTTCTTCAAATGGGGATCTTAACAATACTCTGTAGTCCCATTCGATTTGTGCTAACTGAGCAGATGAAAAAAAAATACTGGTCTGGCAGAATTGTTCCAGATTCTTTCTAATGGAATTTCAATACATATTTCACCAGTAGATATATTTGATAAATGACCAGAAAAACATGACATAATGTGGGAAGATAATGAGGTTTGCACTGCCACTCAGTCAAATCTCGTCCTATCCTCCTATCTAAAGGTTGAATAGATAAAGATGACAGTGTGGGATGCCCAGAAGTGCAGGTAAGATGAGAGTTTTTATTTCTGTTCCCAGTCATCCATCAGAAAAGTTTTCACAGGTTGCTATCACCTGTTTTATGACTAGTCTAGTTATGGTCTGAATCCAGGGGACTGGGATTAAAAATCTGAGCCATAAGCAGTTTTTGTCGAAGAACTTGCAAGTTCTTTTATATTATCCAATTAGTACCTGAAACAATAATACCTAGATGTACCAGGTATAAAGTGCTACAACAAAACCATAAAGATCCTACATTTTTTTTGTGAAGCACAGGTCTGAGTCATAAAGCTCACAAGTCTCAGCAATACTGCACACAGACAAAGCAGAAACCTCATGAAAATTTGAGAGACATTTCACCAAAAAATATAGACATCACAATCATCAGTTTCTGTGATAATTGCCTATGGCAATGTTTTTCAACTTTTGACCCATGGACTCATTTTGAATCAACAACATGCTCCAAAGAGGTCCATGAGTGATTTCTAAGAAGTAAATTTTCACATAAGCCACACAACAATCAGAATATAAGAAACTTCTTCAGGACAATCTAGATATAACAAACTCCTGAAGAAGTTTCAGCTCTGGGGTGATTTGGAAAATCCAGAAATCAAAAAGGAATGCAAAACTGATTCCACCAAGGAAGAGAGGAGGAAGGAAGGAAAGAAAGGGAAGAATCTTGGTAGGTGAGGGACAATAAGAACTTAAAATTTGAAATTTTGCTTTAGAGAAAAATATCATGTCCTAATAGTTGCAAGGAGTGAAATTTTACTGCAAAATTCTTTACTTATCTAATGCAATTGCCAATTTCTTAATACTGACCTGCAAGCTAACACCTGTCAGAGTCATCCTAATGGTATTATTTAATTGTATTGCATTATTGTTTTATGTAGTGCTGGACACTGTTTCTATATGTGAAGAAAATCAGGCTACCCTGAACAGCTTAATATGCAGAGAATACTAGCAATAAATAAAAGAATGGAAGTATTACTAGCCCTATTTAAAAATAGGCAAATTAGATGTACAGCAATCAAAGATATGTTAATATTGTGCATTATAATGTACAACAAAAATCCTAGATTAGTTGCAAATGAGATGGTTTGCCCAGAAAGTACCACACAGCACAGCTCCTCAAAGGGATAGAAACTTGCCTTAAAAATGATACTGCTATATCACAACACTGTACCCAAGTCAGGACGAGTGTTGATATACCATGTGTGACAAACTCAGGACCACAC
Organism: Stictonetta naevosa; assembly: GCA_011074415.1. Classification (NCBI taxonomy): domain Eukaryota; kingdom Metazoa; phylum Chordata; class Aves; order Anseriformes; family Anatidae; genus Stictonetta; species Stictonetta naevosa. The sequence continues at coordinate 56,230,973 of CM021699.1, forward strand.
AGAAAAATTACTCCAGAGACAGTTACACATCAGCCAGAAACAAGCTGGAAGGCAGGCTAACCTGCTTCACCATGTTTCCCAAGGAAAACAGAGATGGAGTAATCTTCCAGAATTAAAGACTGTTCTGAAAGGAAAAGCTGCCCTGTTTTTCTTTGTGGGTACCACCTTATATGCCCAGTGTCAGCATTATGAGTTCAAACAAGAGACAAAAGAGGACCTTACTCCTGAATGTCTATGCCATTCTAGTCTCAGTGAGAGCTCTTCACAGAATTAAATTTATGATGCAATAGGGAAGACATTGCTACCTTAGAACATTCACTGTAGATCTATACTCTAGCAGGTGATATTCAATTTAGCTTAGATCAAAGTCTCAAGCAGCACTTATAGCAAGAAATACATTGCAAGGCTCAAGGTTGTGTTGCTAGAGCTCTTCCCCTACACTGCTAAATGGTGAGAATGGTGTCTGGCCCAATTTTTGCCCATAGCACCCAGCACTCTCCCAAGTGATAACCAGCTGTGATTCAGAAGTTAATACAGGAGCTATTCCAGGCAGGCAGTTAGATGTAGCCAAATTCTTTCCTGCTTTGGAAACCAGCAAAATTTAATCGTGTATGAAACCAGAGTATGCTAACAACAAGACACAAGACCAGAAAATAACAATGACACTCTTTATTTTACTATACAGAGATAATTCAGTTTGAACAGTACTTAACCATTGTCTCTAAGCAGTCTTGCTTCTTTACAATTTAGCCCTTAATTTCCTGAATTCTAGTATTAACACTTGAAAAGAAACCATTTCTAAAATGCCAGAAAGTTTCGGAGATATCAGAACAGTTCTTGAAATCCCAGTTCCTCAAATTTGTTCTTGCTTTTGCTTAAGTTTTTCTGCCATAAAAAATGTACCTGCCAGCAGGAAAACTGTGATCCAAGACAGTAATAGGTGACTCCTATGTGTTTTGTTTTAATGTTTATTTGTCAGCTTGACAGAGTGGGTGTTTAAGGAATAAGCTCTTCACTGAAGAAGATAGAGTAAATTTAGGGTTTAAGGTATTGGTTTTATTCTTCTATGAAATATAATCATACACTGTCAGAAAAAAAAAAAAAAAAAAAAAAAAAAGGAACTCTGAATGATTTTTATCGGTGTCACATAACAGTTTCCTAATCCCAAAAAAGGACAGCTGTACTTGTCAAATGTTTTCACTGACACAAGTGTTCAGTTCCAATCCAAATCAAAGACAGACCTGTGTGCTCTCCCTGTCAGAGTGCTAAGACCAATTAGAGAAAGCTCCAGACACCTACCAGAGTCAGAACTCACTGTGGAATAAGAGTTAGTTAGTGGTGTTTTTAAAATGCTCTTTTGAGAACCTAGATACATTAAAACTAAGAAATCTGAAATAAAGACTCTCACTCTAGAACTGTAGGGTATCAGGAAGTATTATTTTGCTGAAGAGAATTGATCCCACAGCGTATACTTACAATGGTAAGAATCTTCTTGTAGCTTTCTGCCTTGAGGCAGTAGGTAAAGACCTGCCAAGACTGTTTCTTTGGAAAAAAAAGTGACTATCTGAATCATTTGCTCCAAAAGGGCTTTACCTCTTGTAATTCAAGTTTTCAACATAGAAAGCAGGAATACACTATCATTGAATAAATTCTCTTGACCTGTTCCAGGAGCTAATAGAGTGAAATGATATATATACGAAGACTATGTTAATAATTAGAGGCTCTATTGTTTTTCAGTACATGTGATCATTCCTGATTAGGAAAGGACAACTTTCCTTGATCGTCCTTCATGAATAAGAGGAAATTATGTACTGTTATCCTCTCTAGAAATTTCACTTATACATACATGTCAAAGTGATGAGTAATGTCCAGTTGTCAGGAATTCTTTATATGAAGAAAAAACTTATAAGATTCTAAGCTGCTTCTTAATCATTATCATCACAACTGAGAATAAAAAATAGTCCAAAACTCCAGTTCCACCCCCAGCTACTTCTAGTTAACAAGACAAAGGAACACATGCGGATTAGAAGTTGGCTTCATTCCTATAGCGAACCTAAAGTTGGCCTGTTGGTTGCAGTAGCACAGATAACCAAGCCTTCTTTCTTCAACTTTCTTGTTTTTATTCAGGCTGCATTGTCTCACTGCTGCAAATGCTGCTGACCTCTGAACAAGCCCAAATGGTATGAATATAAAACAACTGACATTCCTAAAGGTGAACTTGGAGACATCCTATCCAGATTCCACCATGTGCACCATTCTTCCTCCTTCAGATACAGATGTCACATCTGACAGCCATGGTGATGAATGGTCTGGGTGTTGACAGCTGAAGATGAGGGTCTCAGACAGAAGGAGAAACCTGTGTGACCCATCAAGTCCCATGATGCTGGCTTTGCAGTGGGAATAGGCAAAAGAATAAAACACAGCTAAACACGTTCTGTGGCTTTCAAATTCATCTCATTTGGTCATTCAATTTTCCAAGAGGTTGGTGGTCAATCTGTCTTACATGTAGACAGGACATTACCATACTGCTGCAATGCTATCTTAAAAGGTTAAAATGCAAACAAGGTGTTTCTTGTTCTAATCAGCCAATAAACACATCAGCATTATAGGAAAAAAAAAAAAAAGAGAGAGAGAGAGAGAAAGAAACTGAAATAAAATCAGCTTTTCCATTCCCATCTATGCTACATTTCTCAAGGCAATTAAACTGCATTTTCATATGGTAAAACCACCAGACATACGCCTAATTGATGTTCTTACTTAAAGCATGATTCAATCCATCATTCAAATCAGCATTGCCTTAAATTGACAGAACAATGTATGCCAACCTTTTGGTAAATCCCAGAATTTTAGGAGAGGAAATGAACATTGAAAGATCACATGTTCCATCTACTGCACCTTGAACAAAATCAGCAATATCTATCTAATTTCTCACAGAAGTCTACCTAATACATACCCTAACTGCAACTCCATAACCTCTGTAAGTAACCCATTTCAAATCTTTGCTCTCCTTATCATTATGAGGTTTTCATAGTTATCTTGCCTATCATTTCCAGCTTATCCATCATGGATAGAAAGCATGGTTGTCTTTTAGATTGCTGGCATCTTTCATTTATTTGTATATCACTGCATATTCTTCCTCAGTCCTTGAAAACCTTTTCTTAGGCTGAACAAAGCTGGTTTACTCAAACTTCCCTCACAGACATGTTTTGTAGCTCTCTGATCATTCTGTTTGCTCTACTCCAGTGTCTCTGGATAGTCCATGCTTTTCTTAAAGTTTGAAAGGGGAAATAGTGCCCAATCTGAGGCCTAACAAAAGATAAGTAAGGAGGATCATTTAATGGTAACTACACACTATTTAATGAAACAGGTCCACAATTGCCTCTTTTTTGGTAACACTACAGCATTCAGGCTTATCAAACTGTATCATCATCTGTTTCATAAGGAAAAAAATTTAATTGTTTCTCTCAAGACATGCTACAGCTAATAATCCTGAGCCAGGAATCCATTTAATCTGCATTGCCTTCTCTAAGAAAGGACCGAAGATGGTCTAGAAAAATCTTTACTGGACAACCAGGGGATACCCAAATCACAAAAAAAAAATTAAAAAAAATCTTTACCGGCACATTAATATAGTTTTATTGCCCTCAGCCCCCACCTACCTCCACCTCCCAGGCAAGAGGACTTGCACTGCCGTTCTGTAAAGGCTTTTTCATTTTTCTTAATGTTGTAGTCTTAAGCTACAATATCCAGTCTCAAGTTTTTTTCTGACACCTACAGAACTTCTGGCTTCTCCTGATGTCTCAAGATCAGGATCACTAAGATGTGGGCACCACACTGAACATAATTTTTTCCATGCTACTGCCACAGATTTGTGTGGACAAATGATCAGTTAGGTCACTAATAGACTGTTTGCACCTGCAAAAACCCAATTTGTTTTCATAACCATGGGAACAACATTTTCATGGAATCTCTTTTATTTTTTTAACAAGGCTTATGTGTATTTCAGGGGAAGCCCTCCACATTTTCTGATACACCTAATCAGACAGGAAAATTGGATATTATTTGAAAAGTGCACTATTCATAATGTGTTAGACATTGCCATTCAAGGGCAGCTGAGACTGGGCTTTATAAATCCTACCCAATCAGCTAATTTTAATTGAGCATGCCTGTGTGCAAGCAAAAGTTAGTGAAAGTTGCCAAAGCAGAAATGCACAAAATCAATGTTCCCTATTTAAAGGAATGGTACAACAGCTGTGGAAACTTTCCCCACACTGCCATGCCAACTTGTCTCATCTCCAAGCTCAGCCATGTTGCTGATCTAACCAACCTGATACATGTCCAAGTGACAATTTGCCTGTGTATCCAAGGGATGTGTACACAACCTGCATGGAGTTTCACATTCATTCAAGCACAAGTTTAATTTAAAATAAATAAAATAAAATAAAAAAATAAACTATTTATTGCAGCCAGTGGGGACCAAGATTTTAAGTGGTGATTCATCAAGTTCCCATTTAGTTTTATGGGCCTGACTATATTTCCTTTTCATTTGACTATGCTAGAGTTCTGTGTGCCACGGCAAATATTTGACAGCTTGCTCAGCAGGGTCTGTGCTCTGCAGAGCTTGCACAGTGCTACCTATTATTAATTGGTTTCAAAATGCATTCTCCTATAACCCAAACTAAGATGTCATCATTATATTTGTCATCCCAAAATATGTGGAAAAAAAATATTTGCAATTAGTTCATGAAATCTTTGTAAGTTGGATTGGTTAAGGCTTCCAAGTTTTAAATAAATAGTGTAAAAATACCTATCCATGTAAAAGCAGACCTGATTGCCACAAGGCACCTGCTTGTTATACTCACTTTATTTCCATAATATACAATGATTTAGAGACTTCTGGACCATGATGGCAGAATATTTAGTAGAAAGAATACTTTATGTCTATGCTATTATAAAGAACCCATTAATCTTATGGCATTTCACAAGCACACTGTAAGCTTCACAACTTTCCTAACAAGAAAAAACATGAAGGAAGAAGAAATCAATTCATGCTAGCAACACTGGTAGACAGTTCTTTCTGATGAAGGTGTCAGAAATGACTGACGGCAATCACTGATGCTGTTAGCTGAATGATCTTATGACGAGGAAATTCAGATAAGTTGCTTCTGGAAACCAAATGACTGAGCTCTTGTCAAAAGTGTGCATCCAAGATTTGCACACAAGGAAGAACTGGAAGAGGGACAGCTGTCACTAAACTGAGAAGGGAAATCCATACAAGAAGAGACTTCAGCAAGCTTTGTCCAGATATTTGATCCAAAATTTGCTGCTGTAGTGTATAAACACTAGTACTAGCAAACCATCTTCCTGTTACTGAAAAGGTCTTTGTTGAAGATCTGTTTTCAAACTGGCAAATAAAACATTCATGTTTTCTACTTTATTAGTCATTTAAATACTAATCTAAGGCTTCTAGCTATAACCCATTTATAAAGTTGTTACAATCAGAGTCTCTTTAAGAAAGGACATTTTGGAAAATGAGCATCCACCATGTACGGAGGCATAAAGGGAGCTAAGTGTCATTGTTTGCTACATTCAATTCTCAGGTGCACTTTCTTTAGGAATTCCAAAAAAAACAGCTTTAGAGAGTTGTAAAAATCTGATGCAAGTAACTTCTCTATTGTTCAGTTTGTCAAAAAAGACAACAGATCTTTACATTTTTCATTTTCAGAATCTTATAAAGTACATAATTGTGTATGTATATATATATGGGCATATATAAAACTAATATAGTTTGGTAAATCACTTCTTATTTATAAATAGAACCATACGTATGGTTACCCTTTAAAATGTTGCCAGCTGCCTTAGATAACTAACTTAATTACAGTATTTGTGAATTGTAAATAGTCCCTGTAGTAGGTTTGGAGCTATTTAAGAAACACTGCAACTAGGCAGACATCCAAAGCATACTGAACTTGGTGGGATCCTTTCCACTGAATTCAGGAGGTTTTGCATTGGTTTGTTATTGAATAAGCTCTTTCCTTAAGATAAAATTTGCAGGTTTCAAATGTAGCTCCAAAAGCCCTTTCCCTGATACCTGTAATTAAAATGTGACTTCTATTGCAAATCAGTAAGTGTATTGTATCATAATCAGTGGGTATTTTGGGGCATTACTCAGTCATCTTCCTGGAGGCTTGTGAATGGGCAGGAGAAGACACTTGATAAGACAAGATACGGCCCAGTGTATGCAGTACAGGAGCTTTACCAGTACAGAAGATATTCCCATTGAATATTACAGCAAGTTGTATGTTCTAATAAGCAATTCCAGTAGGAACCAAGCTCTGCAGTTTTGTGTCACAGTTAGCCCAGTTATTACTTAATATATATTGGGGGGCATTTAAAGGCAAAGCAAACGATATGTGTATTTACTGTTTTTCAGTTGCAGGCCTGGAGAAGAGGAGGAACTAGAGAACAAAGGGTGATATTCTGCCCCTGGATGTTCTGGGCAAACCCTGCTCTGCTCACAGCTCACTGCAAAGTGAACCGCTGCAGTTCCCACGAACCTTGCTACCACTGAGAAAAACAACAGTGCTATCAGTCATGCTGTAGACAAGTAGAACAGCTAACACATTCCCAGTGCCTCAACACATCCCAGTACGGGCACAAATACATGTACCCACACACACTTCGGTATTGCTTAAACCAATACCATTAAAAGTTCATGAGTCAGTATGTAGTAAATATGAGTATATAAATATATTTATACACACACAGATGCAAACACATAAAAAAATTTGAGGAGTTACTGTGCTACTGTAAATATGGAAATACATATTCATTCTCTCTTCAGACCATTTGCCTCCAAAATGCTTTCAAAGAACAAAAATCTGTAAAAGTAAGTACTGTTTATTTTTATGATCATTTTCCTCCTGCCAGTCATATATTCTTAGCTTCATCCCATTCTGTTTAATATCTAAACTCAAATAAAAACAGGTGATAATTATTGGCCTTGCTTTGGTCAGAGAAATAAAATGAAAAACTCCTTAAAACTTAAAAAACAAACTGTGAAATAAACATAATATTTTAGCTTAAACTTCCTCTAAACACATGCTTTTCAGACCAAGATAATGATTGCTGGTTAGGACAGTCAGAGAGAGGCAAATCAATAATGAGGTTTTGCAAGGACATTACTAGCTGAACTGAAGGTTGCAGAGGAACCATCTGAAATCAACATAGGAAAGATCCTCTATGGGCATCTTTCTCCCCAGGCTGCACAGCAACAGTAAAGCAACTGTTATAGAAGCCTATATCTTCTATAGAAGCCACGGAGAGAGTAAGCTCTACTTTGTACCCACCAGACAGAAATTTCCTGTGTGAACCACATCAGTTCAGTAGATAGGTTAGAGAAGGATCTGCCCTGGCCATGGGAAACACAAGTTACACCTGAGGTTTCAGCAGCTGCAGCAGACCAAAAGGAGAACGGTCAAATTCTGACCTCTGCTAGTAATCCACGCCAAATCTAATTATTTTTGTGATGTTGGGTATGTGTTGCTTATGGTTTCTGGATTCCCCACAAATCATCCAGTTACTGCCTGAATTTGCGGCAACACCTGTATGCTTCATATGTTTCCTGAGCATTGTATTCAACCTGAATCAACCCCATTTTCCTCTTTCTACTACTCACAGGAAAGACACTATCATACATCCTGGGACTCTTAAGTCCAGAAAGACTCAGTCCCTGAGTCAGAGAAAATACAGAGATTTCAGTACAATGGTCGAGAAACTTAGAAGTGGCGAAGTTCCTGTGAATACAAATTTTATTCCACACAGAAATCCCAAATAGCACTGAAATTGATATTTGCTACTAACACCAAAATGTGGAAAAAGGTTCACGCTGAGATGCATCACATATTTCATCTTTAAGCATACCTGTTTTACCAAATTTTAACTCTTAGACAAAAGTCATCCATTCAAGGGAACAAAGTGGATAACTGCAGCTTCGCTCTTTCAAGAGGTGTCCCATATTTTACGGATCTCAAACTGTAGATGGAAGCATTTAGATCCCCCAATGTACTACCTACTGATGAAAAAGTGTGCATATTGAAAATAAATAAATCCATCATTCCATCAGTAACTTTGATTTGGCTGATATCTTACAGATGAAACGCCCATCTTGAGAAACACGTTTACATTGCTATTGCACTGTGGCAGCACAACAAATGCTGACATTGGATCACAAAATGAGAGCTGCAAACGAAAAGATGCACAGAACTGGAGTTAAGGAAAACAATATGCTTCATGTTAGATTGGGTACCTGATGGAAAATCTAATGTTCTGTAGCTGTTCCAGCTGTTTCAGATGGTTTATACAGCTGATATATAGCTAGCTGACTATATTTATACCAATGGATAATTCATGGCAGGTCTCTTGAATAATTTATTTTAAGAGCTTTTTAATACTCTTTATCATTTTATTTCCCTCCTGGAATTGTATTTAGAAATATTAAGTATTCATAATAAAAAGAGAGAAAATTCTAAAAATTCCTTATCTCCCACAGCTTCAAAGTAACATTCTGTTGAAGAAATAAAGGTATATGAATGCCAAAAATATTTCCCTGTAGAGTATTCACTTGCAAGATGACTTCCATGTCATTCTTACTCAGCATACAAGATTGGAAACAGTTTGGACTCCTTTCAGCTCTGCTGAGGCCAATCCAGATGTTGAGTGTAATATTTTTATTTTTTGCTTTCTATTCACTCGTCACCATGCATCAGCCAAAATCTGTCTCTCTCCTTGTGCAGTCTTTTCCATTAGTACAGGGGAAAATGTAAAAGCTTGTTTGAAACTTGCAGAAAGAAAAGATAACCTGTTTATGTGAGAATATCTCATGAAAGTATTTATTAAATATTCCTAGCAAGGCAAAAAGTATAATTAAACCCAGTTGTCTTTCATTCCTCCTTGTAAATATGACATTTTCTCATTCCTGTTTATATTTCTGATACTGTTGTCATCATCACTAGCAGTGAAAAGAGACCAAGCTCATATTTTTTCCAAATAAAAAAGTAATTCTACAATTTGAGTAAAGATTTATAAATGTGGAGTAAAGTCTAATTGATTTCCAATTCAAATAGTCATTCTCCTTGAGTTGACTTTGTTTCTCTCCCTAGATACCATTCTAAATGTGAGGGAGAAGTATGGGAACAAGAGGGAAAGAGTTATTTTGGCTAACAAAAATCCATTTACATACAAGGAGCTACAAGAAATACCACCAGCTGAGACTTAAGGACTTGAACAAAACCACCCCAGTGCACAGACAGAAGCCTGAAAAATGAAGTAGAAGGAAACTTTGCTTTCTGAGAAAAAAAAAATATTTTAAGAAAGTAAAAAATTACATGCTCTGATGGGGAATGGTAGTAAAATCCTCTTTCAAATCTTTTTGGCAAGTAAAGTTTTGTTTGGTTTGGTTAAAATCAGTGTGGCTTATGCCTTTGGCATTCAAATTTACATGCTAATAAAAGTGTGCTTATAAACTTGAATAACCACACTCTACAGTACCAAACACTGCGCCCCAGAATCTAAAAGCTGCTACTGCCAACATATGCTTATTGTCCAGATCTCTCCATCTGCAGTCAATTATTTTCCTTACTATGACCAAAAAATTCCAGTCCTTTACAGCATATTCCCAATTATTAAAATGCAGTTCTGCTCTCTAAAAATCACATTTTTTTTACCATGTTCCCAATTCCATATCAAGTACATTCGATCTAATTATGGTTTTCCATTAATTTTTGGAACTTTTCAAATGCGCACTGGATTTTGTGAGTGAAGCTGAATATCTTTCATTTCACTGAACATCCTCAACAAAGAGAGATGCAGACCAGTGTAACTCCTCGTTTATACCTGTGCAGCCCCATTGGCTTCAAATTACAATTTCTGCTAACCAAGTGTAACTCAAATTTCAGTGACTTATTATTGGTGCAGTTGATCAGAACATATTAAACAGTGTTGACAATACACAAAACTAACTAGGTTCATTTCCTCTCTCTTCCTCACATCACACCAAAGGACATGGATTGTTAAATAAAAAGCTGCTATTTTCCTGATCTCTTTTCACATTCTGCATGTAATTTAAAGAGCTACCCATTGTGCCCTATGATTGTGTTACCCCTACTGAAAGTAAAAAAGTGCTGTTTTCCCTAATGCTGCATCTTAACTAATTTAGAAATCCCTAATGGATACTGGAAAATAGAAGGCAGAACTTGCCTTCATTTAACCAAGTAAGAAAGAGAATAGAGATTGATTGGGTCATGTCTACCTGTGATTCCTCTAGACAGTCCAAGATTTTCAGAGTGATAAAAGGTTTCTACAGTGTCAGAGCTTAATGCCCAGTGTCTTTCAAAACTCATGCCATTGTTGTTATAAACAGATATGTAGAGAAATAAATAGAGAAGAAAAGTGAAGAAAATTCTGACAACTTTCCCATAAGATCCTTCATACCATTAAGGATTTTTTTCAGGTTTAGGTTTCATAACGAAAGCTTGTAAATACCTTTCTATGTAAAGTTCCAACTGGAGAAAACTGAATAGCTTTATTCTCTGGTAGACATGTAGACCGCAGTAAGCCTGCTAGTACTCAGAACTGATTTCATCAGTTTTTAGACAACAAAGAAAAAAAAACACCTACACACAAAAATTAGACCCAAATCACCCTAAAGAGATACCAGAGCTTGTCACCAAAGTGGCACGCTTCTGACAAGAACTGGTGGGCAGTGACATAAGCTATACTTGCATAAGACTGCCTTGGGACTTTTACACATGCCTGGATGCTGGGCATATAGGCATATAGACAAAGTCATTGAATTGACTGGCAAAAGAAAATAAGGAATCAGGCCCAATACACTGGATGCTTCTGGCATTTTTACAGCATTTACTACTAATCCTGTAGTACGTCTGATTCTAAGTGACAGCAACTGACATTATCATAAATGTCAGATGCATTATTGTTGCCACTTTCACGCCCTTAATCTTAAGGAAAGCAGAGCTGTTAAGATGTTGGAAAAGAGACAGAATACTTTATCCTGATGCTATGGACACATGATCACTTGTAGCATCCCTCTATTGTGAAAGTGAAAAGAATCACTAAACCCTCCGAGCTGCTCTCATAAGATTTAGCACGTTACTAAATTCACAGATATAAGCAGCAGGATAGGTGGCGTAGAGTTAACTAAATTTCATCAATGCATCTGCTTCAGAGTGGCAGGGCAGTGTGCAAGTATGTGCATACTCCTACTGAGGGGTAGTTGCACAGGTTTACAAGAGATTACACATTTTTGTAAAGGGATATTGAGGGCTTATCTACATGTGAGTGAGTTGTATGAGTCATTCTAAAAGTTGCTTCTAAAACTTGACTACTCTGCCATCTTGGACTGTACTATATATATATATATACTGTGTTTTACAGAAAAAAAAAAAAAAGGAAAAAATGTGACAACCTAATAATAATAATACAATGACTGTACCCTCTCAGATCTACAGGAAAGAGAAAGAA
>CM021699.1:56242913-56266768 GCA_011074415.1 Stictonetta naevosa
AAAAGAAGAAGAAAAAGAAAAAGAAAAAGAAAAAAGAAAAGGAAAAAGAAAAAGAAGGAGAAAGAGAAAGAGAAAGAGAAAAATATTTTTTTTTTAAAACAAGAAAAGGAAAAAGAAAAGGAAAACAAAAAGAGGAAAAATAATTTGAAGGAAAGACAGGTAATCTTTTATTTCTTGTACTCAGAAGGGTCTTATTCTCATGTGCTTACATTCCAGGTAAAACAGCCTCAGCATTAAAAGAATAATGCCAATGGTACATAATAATTAGAGGGAATACCATTAGCCATCTTCAGTAATTTTAAATGATTTTAAGTTAAGCAAAACTAGGGCTTATAAAGCTGCTAAGGATGTGTTCTTGATTGAGTCTCTTTGGGATATAATAGGCATTGGTTGTAGGTTAATATTTTTGACATTTACCAAACATCCTGTTAAGGCTTCTTAAGATTAAGCAGTTCATGTTACAATCAACTTTGTTTTTAAAAAATAAAATCGTTGTTTGAACACCAACCTTTGCCCTGAGGCACATCTGCTGAGGAAGAGACAAAAACAGGTTACATCATCTTGTTAGCTTAAGAAGGGGCCCACAAAATACATATCAAAAACAGAATCTTAAGAAATCACATCTTTTATTTTTATTATTCCAGGAATACTGAGTTGGCATGCTTGTCCTTGAACATACAGAGCCAAAATTAATACAATTATGCATAAAAGCCTTGTTTTATACAAAGTACAGTTTATATTTTCAAAACACTAATAGTTGGCATATAAAGAGGAGCTTTCACCATAGAAGAATTTCAGCTTGCTTTACAAATAACTAAAGTTACTAAATAACCCTACAAAGGAAATAAGAATGATCCCTATCTGAATTATGTATTGTAAGCTTCAAAAAGAATAGAAGGTTGTTCTGCCACTTTCCCTCAAGAAGAGACAGAACTGGGAAGGCAGACTGAATCTCAGGGATAGTTCACAGACTTGTGGAATCACAGAATGGCTGAGATTGGAAGGAACCTCTCGAGGTCAGCTGTTCTAACCCTCCTGCTCAATCAGAGCCACTTAGAGCAGGTTGCCCAGGACCATATCCATCCTAATATTGGGCCCATTACTGAAGCACTATTGGGCACACTACTGAAAGTGTATATTATTATACAGCTCAGCAGCTTGCTGAAGTGAGGGCCTGATTACCATGTCCCAGTCCCCCCTGTCCATGCTGTCACTTCTGGCCTTCAAGCTCAATATAATTACAGCAGAGTTTCTCCCTGCACAAAAGGATCAGCAGAGGCTGTAGAGTACTTTTGATCAACATACTCATACCTGCCAATAGTATCTACTGCAGAACCACTACCATTCAATGGCCGATGTGACCCAATTTTGATGAAAGTGAAATAGCATTTCCTGCATTTTTGCCATTGCAGAAACACAAGGGTGCTGCTCTACAGCCTATCCTTCACATTCCAGCCAAGAGTGCATGCAAAAACTGCTTCATCTGTCACCTAAGCTTGGAGAGCATGATCTTAAAGGAAGTCAGGGAGCAAGATGAAAGGGAAAGCATGTTCACTCATCTTGAAAGAACTCATTTCCCTTCCCAAATTCATCTTCTTCAGTTCATCCATCTTCCTGCCACCTCCCATTTTGAAGTGAGGTGCCTTCATTTCCTTTATCTTCCTCTCTATTACAGATTGGCTGACTCTTTCATCCCCCTTTTCAGGCATAACATAGTGCTGTAGCCACGGAATGTTTCTTCAAGGGAGAAAAACATGCTTCATTGAGCTACAGACACAGTAACATACCTGAAAGTGCACCTCCTGTGAGGTAAGATGCTTTCCTCTTGGACAGATTTTAGCTTTGGAGGAAGTTTGCAGGAGATGGTAAAATAACTGCAGGTGAGTTTCCAATGACAAAGACTTACTCAGACCAGTCTGGCTTACGTAAACTGCCATTAAGCATTCTGGTGACATTGGCATTGTCTTGAAAAGAGAAACAGCCCATTATTCTTTATACATCACTTCATAGGATTTAATACAGAAGTGTATCTCTGTATCCTCAGACACCCACAGGGAACTGCCAGTGTCCACTTGCCAAAGTTTTCTAAAATTCAGAATTTCAATGTCATTTTTATTTCCATTAAATATAATTGTTCTAATAAAATACTGGCACTGCAATGTTCCACAAGAGCCTTTTTAAACAACTGAATTATAAAGTGTTATACAAAGGGCATTTTGTCCCATTCAAATGGAATAACAAAAAAAAATAATCCCAGGAGGAGAAATGCATTGCAGAAACCACCTTTTAAAGTGAATGTATTTTTTGAATGTACACTTGACATCTGATCTTTTGTGAATTAAGTGAAAGAGATGGTTCCTCAGTATAGACTCACTTTTCTTATGAATGTCATTAAGAACTTATTCTGTCAAGATAACTGTTAGCAAGTAATGATATTTACACATGTAGACATAACCATTACACACACCATAGAGCTTATGATTTGAAAAAAATCACATGCCAAAATATTCAGAAATTGATTAAATAAGTTAAAGCGATAAATCCAAAAGACTGGAAGAGAAGACACCCATAACTGTTTGACTTCTAGCCATAATGTTGGCTTAGTTATCTCCCTCATGCTCACCTAGAAAAGCTGTAAATGGGTTAGGTGCACAGCACAGATCCCTTTACTCTCTGGTGCTAGATACAGAGCTTCACTGAGCATTGCATCTGTCCTCAGGGTTAAGAGTTTTTTTTTGTTTTTTTTTTAAGCTTACTGTGCTCCAATATACACCAATAATGCTTATGGAAAATTAAGTCTCCAACAAATGTAGGTGCTTGAAAATACACACTTCAAAACCTGGTAGAGCCTGACAAAATACCTCTTTGCAACTTTAAGCTCCAAAACTTTATGTGAAACCATGACCCTCAATCACAGAAGTCAAATAATGAGACACATCAAGTAGCTTGTCTAGATAGCTTAGCTACTTTTCTGGAATAAGCACTTTATGATAACATCATTCTTGAAGATTGCCAGAAGCTCTCTCTCAGGATGTTTGGTCCAGGATTTCACTCAAGACAGCTGCTCTCCTGATTCAATTTATTTTTATTTTCATTGTATCACACATATTAAAACATGAATCAGAAGTCTGAAAATTTGGAAAAAAAATGCTAAGTAAAGCAGCATTGAAATAAGAAATTATATTCTCACAAAAGTGCTCCAAACTCACCAGAAAAAAATATGTACATATGTAAAGTTGAATATGGTATTCAGCCTTACCTAAATTCTAATCCTACATGATACTGGTAGAATTTTTTGGATATGTAATGCTTGTTTAATGACCCATGAGATATGAATGTATTGCCGAATTCCATTTCTTACAACTTATACATATGCATCGCACAGCATGGCTATGACTATAGCCATGACTTAATACCCTGGTTGGCAGTATAGATAGACAGACAGCAAAAATTCTTGTAAGTCAGTAATCTCTCAGTCTGATTCTTCAAAACTGTCATATACAGGTGCTTATACAACTCAGTTCATACCTCTCCTCCAGTAGAGAAACATACAATCTAAACAAGATTATTATACCAGGGATCTCACTCTAAGCAACGCGTAAGTAGTTTCAGATACTTTTTTGGCTCCCTGCATGATGGATCTGTTGGCACTACGTGGAGTTTCGGCAAGTGATACAGTTTTCAGTTCATTTCATCCTGAGCTTATGTGGTGATGGACAGTCAGCCTGTAAGCCAAGGAAGTAGTAGGGGAGTTTGTTTGCTTAGTCTGAATCTCTCGGGTACGCTCACTGCTGTTCTAATGTAAATGTTTATGAGGGATGCAATAAAATATTAAACTAAATGAATAATTGATATTTACTTTATAGTAATTCAGATCCTTGCTTGTTTGAATAAAATCCATTATTTACAATATTCTACTTAACTAGGAGTGATTTCTCTTTGTTCATGCCACTTACTAATTACTTGTTCCATCTGACACATTTTCCAGAGCCATATTGAGATGGTTATTGCATGTCAGTGTTTAAGGGCTTTGTATTCATTTTCCATATACTCTGTAACACCGAAAGATCTTCACAAACTTATTTCTTGCCTGGTAGATGTCTTTACCTCTCATGTATTTTTGACATATACAGTCATTATCAAGATGTAAGTATATTAACTAAAGCTAAATAATGGAAAAATATCCACAATTTTTTTTATCCAGCATACAGCTTGAATTTAATACATTGGTTTTCTACTTGTAATATGCATTATGCATGAATACAGAAATGATCATTTAATTAAAATGTCCACAAATCTTAAAAACTTTATACCCGAAGTGTATATATACAGGAAATAATAATAATAATAATAATAATAATAATAAATTAGTAAAAAGGCTTCAGTCATTCAATTAAAGAGCAAAAATTAAACCTCATGATTAATCAGCAAGCCCGGAAAGTTAGTAGTTAAAATTGATAGACTAAAAACAGCACATAGCTGGAAAAATTTCAATATAAAATATCCAGAGTAAATTCATAAATTCCAAATACAGGTAATGCAAACAATTCACTTCTGTTCCAATTAATTATGCAATCAGTTCAGTTAGTATAGTCTAATCTCACACATCAATTCATGTTACATAACAACCCCTAACATATCACTAAGCACAGTGTACACTCGTTTTACACATACTTGGGTAATTACTGAATGTGCAGCAAAGAAGGAATTCCACTTCCCTGCTCAGTGCAGGCATGCCCCATGGATCAACTCTCACAGCCTGTATCTTGATACAAGGGTGTGAGAAACACTAGAAAAAGAAGAGGAGAAACACCAAACGTGAGCTTCTGCCAGAAATTCCATCATCAAATTATGTTGTGAATCTGCCTTGCAAAAATAAAGAAAAATGTTATAATACTGTCATAATAAACATGACATAATTCAGACAAAATGCTTTTTGCAAATTAAGTGCCAAATGCCTCCTCCTTGAGATGTAATAAATGCAATAGTGGAGTCTGAAAGCCAGGCTGCAAACATTTATCCTCTTGAAGAGCTTAGAGGAAGGCTTCCCAACTAACATGAAGGTGTACTGTTTGCTAATCCTTATTATTACATTAAAAATCAAGTGAAAAAATCAATCTATATTAGCAAAATATCAGCCTGAATCAGCCAAATCTCTGGCTGACACTTTAGGTGTAAGCAAGTGGGATTTGTGTGATTTTGTAGTGTTATGCCAGTAAAATCAGTCTGTAAGTCTAAAGTGCCAGATTGCAATTCATAAAGTCACTCAGTGATTTTTTTCAGAAAATTTCACCTCTGAAATGAAAAAAATATATATTAAAAAAAAAAAATTAACCTCTGAAATTTTGTATGAAGTTACTGTAGAATAGGTATGCATAAGAAACATTGGACTAAGTTTATGGAGAAAAAAAAAAAAAAAAACTGATTATTTCAAAGATCACCTACAAGAAGACCTCAGACCTGAATCCAGCTTCCCTTTAAGTTGGTCTGAATTCAAAAATAATTAAAAATACATCAAAATTGAGAATTTTTTTAATTCCACTTTTGACTTTTCAACTTTCAAACTATTACACTTGGGGTTTGGTCTAGGCCATGCCTGCATGTATGTGTTTTTTTACCCTGTGCTGTATACTTCTATATATGGGATTTTAATATATGTGTTAAATAAAAATACATTTATTTTTTGTCTAACGTTTTGCAAATGATAAGTGTTATTGATAACAGCTACATCCTTTTTACCTGTAGAGGACCTAACACACAATGCTCTTACCTAATACACCTCAGGATAGAATATCAGCACATTTCTTGGGGGAGTTGTGCAAATAATGCTTTATTCAGGCAAAGTGTGATCACCTTGCTAGCTTTTTTTAAAAGTACCACCATAAATATGGACCTATCATTTTTTTAGAGAGATGTTGTACAATGCATGGAGACCAAAGCCCAAATGGTGAAACCATTTCTGTTTGAGTGTTATTATCATTAACATACACATGGAAAAAAATAATCAGATTCAGCAAAATAATACTGGAGCTAAGAAACACCTTATTTCCAAACCTTTACTCCAGTCTTGTGGTGTTTTCCTTATACATGGGGAAACTTTAAGATAAGGCTGATAGGTCTTTAGACATCTAGGACTTAGAAATATGAAATACTGGTCTAAGCTAGTCATCTAGAATCTTTCACAATCTATTGTGGTAAATTGGAAATTCTAAAACATTAATCACCTCAAAGGTAAACATCCATGTAGGCCAGATGAATTGTCCACTGGGAATATCTATTTCTCACCACAGATTTTAAGACAGCCTGTCTGTCTATATTACAAAACTATGTGGGATGAATACTACTCACTGGATTTCACTTTTAGTTAAAAAAGAAAACAAAAGTCTTCAAGAAAAAAAGAAAAGTATATACACATGTTATGAGCCTCTGTCTAGCAGTTTAACCTAAGTATTAAATCAAGATGGAAAATCTAAGACACATCAAGAAATAATGTAAATAAACTGATAGAAAGAAGTACAGTGTTGTGAATATTTCAATAACAGCCCAAAATAATGGTCACTTCTTCAGAGAGAACATTTAAACCAGACAGCATCACATTTTGTATTCATACCTGTGTTTTAAGTTCAGCACTGTAAGAGGCTAGCATTTCAGACTGAATATGACCCTACCAAAGCCTTTCACACAAAATTCAGACAAACCAAAATTCTAGTATTTTTTCATGTGTTTCTAAATTTTCTATTCTTAAACAATGCTAAGATTAAATGTTTGTCCCAAGAAGATAGACAAGAAGATGTCCCAGGAAGATTTTTCTCATGGTGTTTACAGCTTAGAAGAAACCAGGAAGTGACAAAGGCTTCAATAAGCTTGACAGTAAGTTGATTTCATCATTTATTTATCTAGAGCCAAAGGAGTCTAATTTTAAAAGTGCCCAAATACTCTTGTGAAATTGGAGTAATTATTTGAAGTAAACTACCCCAGGCAGTAGCTTTCACATATCAATGAAGTAAGGAAAAAGATTATTCACCCCTTTTTTCCAGGTAGCAATGTGAAGGGAGGCCACGAGCCTGGAAATACATACCCACACTGGAAACAGTGACTTCTTCACTCCTAAACGTAAAAGAGCCCAGTTACACTATATGATGTACCTTTCTAGTCAAGATGCCTAGTGCTTCTCTATGTGTGTTTTCAGACCCATTAGATCTGGATCTGATTGATTTTGGTTGCTCCTTTTGATCCTTGACTTCTTAAGCGACCAAACATTTTCTTTTTACTGTCATGTTTTGCAGTCCACCATCCTTCAGGGCAGCTTGACATGGATTGCTGCAGACCGATGTTACAGGGAGTAGCAGCACCACAGATTGTGTGCCTGTGCTATCTTCACAAACCAGGTTTTCTCTAACTGTAAACAAGAACTTGCTGAGGATTTATTAGTGGATGTGCAGAATAAACAAAAAGCTACAAAGATAATTTCAGGTTACACTACCTGTAAGCAGTAGTTTGCAAGATATTTTGAAGAGACCTACTGGATTTGTGAAATATTGCAAGCCTGGCAAAATTATGAAATGATGGGAGTTTAAGAGGATATTGGATAAAAACTTGAGAAATCATTCTACATACCCCAGGGATATAACATGCTTAATGATATCTGATTTTTTACATATACCACTTTAAAATATCTAGTCATAACTAAAACTAAAAGGATTAACATTCCTTAGATATTTCACCTACATCAGCTACTCCAAAGGAAGCATTCCTCCAAACATTCCTCATGTCTTCAACTTTCTTCTGTTACACAACACTCTGAGGGAGAAAATGAGAAGTACATTTAAAAATCCATAGTTGAGTTCAGTGCTCATGAAAGTGAAAGATTTACAACCTTAACTAGAGCTGAACAGAGTACATTACAGAAGTTTACATCCACAGAGGACAGCATAGCATTCTTCAGCTCTAACTTGAAACAAGCTCTTTCCCTGGTCCTTTCTCAAACAGATATTTTTGCTAAAGGATCATGAAAATAGTGCTCCCATTCATGGCCTGCTATCAGTGAATGCACAGTGAAGAAGGAACTGTATTTCTCTTTAAACATTCCTTCTGAATTAAGGTGTGCCCTACGGATCACCTTTCACAGGCAAGTATATTTGTTCATTTGCTTTCTCAGGGGAGTTCCAAAAATGAAATCCATGATAGGGAACTAGTAGAGAGCTTGCCCTGAAAATACCAGCAAATTCCCTCGCATGCTTCCCCAGCACTAAACCTGACCGGAATAGAATGACTTCAGACTATTTTCTGGGAATTGCCCTAAACTGTGACCCATGGCATTTCTGAGTTTTGGCTAATGTCATTCCTCTCCCCACACACACACACATTTCCTGGTTCCCATGTAGAAATACCACCCCAAAAAAGAGCATGTCAAAGTGTATATCATTGACTTCCACTGGGAAAAGAAGATGAAGGATGCTGGTAGATTGGAAAATGAGGATTAGAGAATCGAATGTTATTTATTTATGGATCGAATTATTAAAAGAACAGAACAAAAAATTCCACGTATTCATACTGTGTTTTCTTTAGCTCCAAATACCCATAAATCTAAGAAAATGGTTAAAAATTTAGTCCAATTCTGCTGCTGTTAGCAGGGTATCCACTCAGAAACCCCTGTTAATTTTAGAAAGGATCTATGTGCAATAAAGGAAAATAATCAGAAAGAGTAAAAAAAAAAAAAAAAAGTAGAAAAAAATAAAAAGAAATTCTTCAATCATTTTTTTCCTCATGTCTCTTTCCTTTGGATAATGAACATGGTATCCAAACAGCTGACTATACAAAATTGCCAGTGCTGTGATCCCAACATGATAGTGATGAACAGTTAATCAGAAACCACCCTAAAATAAATGCTGCATGGTATTATTTAGCCTTAAAAGCCTGTTTTGGCACTAGTATTCCTCTCTGAAATGTCCGTATTCAAACTTCACTAGGAACTTATCTCACATACTATGTTAATATGCCTGAAGAAAATAAAATGTAAGCAGTAACTCTCTTCTTTCATTTCTTGGGAAATTGCTGTAACCTTCCCTAGCGCCATCCTTCTCCAAAAAAAATGCCATGGATGTTTTTTGAGGTATAGATTACTTCAGGAACCATACTAGCTGCACATCTGGAGGCACAAATAAGCAGGACCCTGGGGGGGGGGGGGGGGGGTGGGGGGGGGCACAGGAAAGAGGAGGAAGAGAAATCAGATTTGGGGGAAGGAAAGTGCCACTGGTTGGAGATGTCAGCTCTTCTGTCAATGATGACCAGTTCTAAGGGTCTGAGGAAGAAACAAGCTGCCCTGTTACCTGTCTTTCATGCCTTGCCCTGTGGTCACCCTCCTCAGCACATCTCAGAGAAGGAAGCAAGCAGGAGGCTCTGGACAAAAGTCAGCACTGAAAAAAGAGATGCCTGCAGTCCCAGCTATGACCCTGCCCCCTCTGCATGCTCTAAGTCAGCTCCATAGCCTTCTCCAAGAAGAAAGCTGGACAGCATTTCCATCACAAGACAGGTGAATTGTGTGGTCTCCAGTCCAACACAGCTGCCAAACTCTTTGCAGCAAAGTTTGCCATTTACTCTGAATTTGGCTACATCCTCTGCTAAGTTCATGCTTTTGGACTGTGATATATCATTGACTTGCCTCCTGAGGGTTTCTTGGAAGACCAGTACCCTTTGGAGGAACATATAAATGAGCAGTGGCTGTCACCCAAATGTGAGACCACTCCAAACCTCTGCTCCAGGGCAACCAGTTGAGAGTAACATATTTTCATTGGTGTGAGAGAGCATCTATGTATCATGTGTAAAATGATATCTAAATAATAAAACATTTACTTAAATTAATATCTTTCAAATGAAAGACAAACTCACCTATTTCCCTTTTCAGATAAGACATTGACAGATCCTTTTTTTTTTTTTTTCATTTCACATGAGACTTTAACATAACAGTTAAACTTTATGCTGTTAAATTCCCAGAAATCATTTTTATGTGGCCAAAGAAGGGCATGGACACTAGAGATTTTAAGAAAACATAGTGGTGTTTATTTGATTTTCTTCTTACATAAATGGATTTTATGTACTGGAAAAGTAGCTAATCTTGATAGATGTGCATGTGGTAATACAGCTGATGGTTACTGAAGCCAGACAATGTGAGCTTTCTCTTTCCAAGCCTCTTATTGAGGAACTGTGCTGATACTTAAGTAAATAAAATGGCAAAAAGAAAAAGGATAGAATCACAAAGCTGATTAAGATCAAATTAAAAATAAATCAACAGCAAGGCCTACTGAAATGCAACTCCAGAAACTGCAGTAATATAACACAAATGAAGAAAAATGCATTGAACTCCAGACGCAAACATAACAATCATTTCTTCGTATACATCATTTGGGCATTTTAGAGGACATTTTTTTGGAATGTCTGAATCAGCTCATGAGATCATCACATGGCAGTCTCCAAAAAAAACTGGTGAAGCTTATCAAAGTACTTGATGGATTACACTGCCCCACATCCAACAGACCAGTGTGAAATATCTTTTTCTACTTTGTCACCCTACACTTCAGATTTAATCACGCTCTGTATGTATCATTTGGATGTCTACCCAGACTATATCACCTTTTTCCCCACATGTATATATACATGCTTTTTTCCCAAGCACTGAAAAAAACATCTATTTTTTTTAACTCTTGAAGTATACAAGGTGTCACATTCCAAAAGCGAAAGAAAACAAGCTGAGGAGCTAAATTCCTAGAACAACTCGTCCTGTACAGAAAAAGAAAAATGTAGGGAAAAAAAAAAAAAAAAAAAAGTTTTACACCGATCTATGTTCAAGAAACAGAGATCCACACAACCACTATGCTATCTGTTATTTCTTTGCACTTTATCACTTTTAATCAAGCAGAATACTGAAAGACATAGGACACAGCAGTCTATTTATATCTCTGATCTTTTCTGTTATCATTAGAGTTGGAATGGGTAGCAACTTCCAGAGGAACAAGGAGTAAGAGAAAAGGTTGTAGGCAGAAAGGATTAGGAGTAGATATCTGAAAGTCAATCTGAGCATATATAGCAGAACTGTAATAAAAGTATATATGTAAATGAAAGTGACATCAATGTTGTACTTGTTCATGAAGCCTTTTGTTCAAGAGGCATTGACAGGAATCTATATCCTGCCAATTTAAATTCTCTTTAATCTCCAAGTGCTGTTTTAAAGAATGCATTTGAGAATATTTTCAACATTACATAGCCGTTTTGTATGGAAAAATCAAAATAGATGACATCTTAATTATTTGTTTGTATTGATGATACCAAAGAACCTTAGCATTTACTATGCAATTATGGAATTAATAAAGGTCTTGTATCCCAAATATCTGCTCCATACCAATGTTGCTGTAAGACATGATCAATATTCAACATGAAATTTTAGGCTTCTAAATTTTCAATATGTATTTAACTTAAAGCATGTCAGTAGTTCTGTGAAAGTCACTGGAACTATTCTCTTAAATCTGCTCTCCTAAACTTCGGCCTACTAGAGCATTAGGGTAACTTGCTTGGGTTGTGGCAGCTGCCACACATACCTCACTGCTGTCTCACTTCCAATTGTAATGCTGTTGCTGTAATGTAGCTTAAGACACTCAGGTTATCTCCTACTACTTTTGGAAAATGCAATGGGGATAACTTTTACTTCTGTTACCAGAGATGTTTCATTTCATAGAAATTAGAGACTGAAATTGTCTGTTAGGTCATCATATCCTGCAGAAAGATATTACAACAGCCCAGGCCTCAAAAAGAGCACTCCAAATGTCAGTAACAAGTATAAGTGCAAGCACTTTCCTTGAATATCTAACTATCCGCACCTCTTAATATATTTATTTTAGGCAATGAGAATGAGTACAGCTGCAGTAGCTAAATTAAATTTAATACAAACAATTCATTTAATAGGATGGAAGTCTAATAAAGTACATGGACCCAAAAATAAATGACAGGTTTGCTTCTTCTGTGTTGATTATGAAAGACATTAAAAGCAAGGTTGGAAACAGCAAAAAAGATGAGGAGCTTAGATTCAGATCAACAAAGCGTAACAACTTGAAAACTGGAGAAAGTGTTGAAACTAATAAAAAAGTTAAACAGTAGCAATGCCAATAACACAAATTATTTGACTTGAATAGGCATAGATGGGTTTGACAGGCCACATGGGTTTGGTCAGGCCACCTGACCAGAACACAGTCCTGAGCATTATCAAGCTCAGGCTAAGCAAAATGTCTGTGTTCAGATTCATGTAGTAGCAGGATTTTATTTTATTTTTTCACATATTATTAGAGCTTTGGAAAGAGATAATGTAGTTAAACAGCTGAAAAATGAGGGCTATGAGTAGGCCAACAGAAAGGCACAAATTCCTGAACTCTGTGTGGAAACATTCAACCCATGGCCACCATCCTTTTCCATGCCTGCAATTAGGCTGCAGAGTGTTTCAGGAGTCACAGAAATTACTTTGGCTGCTTCAGTGACCTGCTTCTGGCCTTCACCTTCACTGAGGAGCAACCATAGTCCTTCCATCATGTGAGGGACTTACAGCTAGCCTCAGGACTGTGAGATGGGTACGGGAAGAAAATACACTTCTGAGAAAGGTGTAGATACAGAGACAACTGCCACACAGAGAACCATCATCCACAGCCTTGTGAAAGAATAAGAAACATCCAAGAAAGAGAAGAGTTCCAAGAGCATATGTGAAGTATTCTGAGGAATAGACCAAACTCCCACTACTCCTATTGCTGAGGCTGACCAGGAACAGGATTTGGTAAGAAGCACTCCCCTGGTACAGAAACAAAACACATGAGATATACAACCACAGGGTTGGGTATCACTTTTATCCATCTTGTTTTCTTACTTCTACATGCCACTATATCTATGTCAATCAAGTATGACTTTTAGTATAGAATAATGCAGAAGAAATTATCATTGTCTTCAGCTGTGATACAGCTTTGCTTCTCATTGATTTAATGCAATATTATGATCAAAAATAATAATAGTGTTTTGACTTCTTGGTATTTACACCACAGTGCAATAATATGAACTTGGAAGGTAGATCTAGTACCCATTATGTACATAATACCCCCCCTCAAAAAAAAAAAAAAAAAAAAAAAGTATCAGACACACTCAAACCTGTCAACTAGGTGTTCCCCAAGTGCTCTTAAAATGATGAGAAAAAAATCTCTAAAACAAAAACTGAAAAGTTAAAAAATTCAACCTTCATAAGCAGCAGGACGCTTTGATCAGATCTTGTTAGTGATTGTGATAATTATATAGGAAAATATGTCAGTGAAAATGTTTGAAAAACAAAGGACATCAAAGCAGCTAAGAAGTCCTGTTTGGTTATTTGCTTTAGAAGTGTCCTTGAAAATATTCCTCTTGGTAACAACCTCTCTCTCAAATGGCTAACTAAATGTCTAAAATAATTATAACAGAACCATAGCAAAAGCTACACCACAAATATTAAAGGCATAAAATTCAAAGCAAATAGCCTTATTGGAAACAAACAAAAACCCTGCTGTTATGTTACATACAACTTGATTAACCATTGCCTCAATTCATGATACATGTGGCTTCTGATTTTATCGTAACTTGTCAAAAAATGCAACTAAAAATATTGAAGGAAATAAAGCAGTTACACAAAGTATCAAGCATGTTGCTTGCTAATCAGGAAGCATTTTAAAAGTGTTAATGATCTAAATATTTCAAATATTTCATACCTGTTGCATGCTGTATTCATAGCACTCTGCAAAAATCAATTTAAGTAACAAATTTATCATAGGGGACAAAAGTATATTACAACAAATAAGTGCATGAACCAGTTGGGCATGAGAAGAAGTGATCAAGCTGATAGGTGGGTAGTTTGAAATAGTGTTTGCCTGCAAGAGGACTTCTGAACTTGAGCTTTCTGGAGGTTTTACAAGAGGATAAAAACAGCTGAGGGTTGGGTTCCTTCAGAGCCCAGACACTGAAGAAATGAGACCAATTATACAATTACTCTAATATTATGCAACTCATAAAAGGTCAAAATGTAATTATAACAAGAGTGATGCCTTATCTGGTTTGCCATTTAAATACTGCCTTGACCATTTAAATATTGCGTGTTTGTTGTATAGCAGTACAGGCTAGTGAGATGAGAAGCTGCTAATTACTCTGGATGACCTGTGTCCAACTTGGACTCCCTGCCTTGGTATTACACAACTGAGAAGGCAGTGTAACTTTGGCTTTAGGTCTGTGACACTTTAGGAAATGTAGTTTGGCAAAAGAATGATGATTTGCTTAAAGGGATTATTTCTTTGTTGTTGTTTTTTTGTTTGTTTGTTGGTTGGTTTTGAGGATTTTTTTATCCACATGGCTGGTCAAATTAAATTAACTTGTTTTGCTGAAGGAAAGGGAATTATTTATTATTATTCTTTGCACTCAAAGATGGTGAGCTGTGCAGCATATGCAGATCTAATGGGGAAATAGAAGAGAATGACTTTAATTCTTTTGGGTGGTTGATTATGAGTAATTTCCGCCTTTAAAGAATCCTCAGTGAACCACCCATGGGTGGTTCCCTCTAGTATACATCAGGTATGACAGAAAATATCAGAAAAAGCAAAAGGGTAGATTTAGCATGACAATTTAGGTCAGGAATTTTGTTTGTGCTTTTAGCCAGTAAATAAATTTGTACATACATAGAAGTCTTCACTCCCTGTTTTGCTAATATTTTTTTTTCTTTTTAAGAGCAACAGTGCTGAGTGTAACATTTCCTCCTACCCATTTATATCTAAAAATAAACAGATGCTTCAAGAGACCACTTAAATGAAAAGCAAAAAAGAAATCCCACAAATCAAATACAGATCAGACAAACTAAAGCATTGCAGTGTGTAAGGGACCCTTACAGAAAGGGGTTGCATGGATGGGACTGAGCTAAGCACTGGCATTTCCTCTCTGGTCATAGCCTCAGGCCATTCTGCTGTATGTGCTGAGACAGGGGAGTGCTCCAGGGTCTTAAGCAGATGCTGTCTGCCCTGCTATCCATCTTGAGTGGCAGACTCGACTACTACCCATCGCAATATCCAGCCCTTCCTTTTCCCCTCTTCCTCTTCCATATTACTTCGTATCCCTAGTTTGCCTAAGGTTAATCCATAAAATGTTAGGGAGAACAAAATAAATGACTTTCAGTTTGCCTGTATATCTTGCTGGGCCAGGCAACACTTTCATCTTTTGTCTAGATAGAGGCTATCCCCCCCACACACACACTTCCACTCCACCTCACTCTCCCACTCCCTCACCCCTCCCCCTGTTTGCAGTTACTGCTTGGTGCTAAATTTGGGTGAGACTGGGAAAAAAGGCATTGATGGATCCACAGAGAAAGATGGAATTTCTATAGGAAAAGCATAACTAGATTTGACTGGAATATATTCATGTTTTCATTTTTAAAAGGATATTTTGAGGAAAGATAGAATGAATTCTGGGGACACTATCAAAGGGTGAAATTACACATACTTTCTGGCATGATATCGTAATTTTTATTTGGAGGATAACAATAGTAAGACTCCTGGAAAGTATTTCAGAAGGCCTTTGATACCCTGTGAATGTTGCCTTAAATCAATGTTCCTTTAAACCGACATATATGTGATTGCGGAACAAGAATCTAATCTGTTTGCATAACCATGGAGAACTTCAATGACTTTCTGAAGGACATCAGTTTGTTATGATTGAACTCATAAGCTTAAATGTTTTTTAAACAAATGGCTCTAGCATAAATATGTTTTTGTCCAATTATAGACTTGCTTTTAGCTTTGAGTCTTTCAGTGCTTTCTTAAGTATGATGACATTGGGTCAGATTTATCAAATAAGAATAAAATTAATGAAAAACAACATTCAGGGTGCCCAGTACTATGCTGTCAGGCAATGGGATTGTTAGTTAATAATTATTCACCTATTTGTTAGCCATATTTAAACAAAACTTATATTGGTTGAAATCAGGAATTTGAAAATTAGATCCTAAGCCATAAAATAGAATAGCAACAACAAGGCACATCATAAGCTTTGATATCCACTGTTGCTAAATACTACTTAAGGAATAGTATCAAACAAATCCGTCACAAGCAGTCTAGGATTTCACATAAAAGATCTTAGCAAAGAAAAATACCATATAAAATATCTCTGTTCATGGACAATGTGTGAACAAGAAGCCTTACGAATACATCTAAATGTGTGATATTACTGTCAGACAAAAACTTACAGATAGTACTATAATTGGAGGAAAACATTTGCTAAAAATGGGGTGCTAACCAAATTCTTTAAGATTTTAATGAATGATAATTTTTCTAGGTCTGCAATTAAATTATATATATACATATATATATTGCTATTTCTAGAATAGAAATAGATATTATTAAAAATAGAAACTGGAAGAAACTTTAAGAGGCCAAAATATCCTGCTCTTGAAAGATATTAAAAAATCATTAAAATATCATTCCTGTAATACAAAATTGATGGCAAAATTTTATTGCTATAATAACATGATGACACACTCTTAAGAATTATTCATTACTGAAAATCTTCTTACAAAATATGACTTCAGTTTATAAGGGAAACATCAACTTTAACCTATTAGTTCATATTTGAAAAGCTTGTCAGCCCTGACAGAGGTTATTAGGTATTCCCTTTGAAGTGAATTTGGAGGTCTAAAGATATAAAAACTGCTGTAGGAACAGTACCACTGCGATAACCGAAATAGTCAGAGACTTTTCTAGCTAGAGGAAGGGAATGAAAAAGTGTCATTGGATGCCATGACATGAGCAAAGTTTTCCAAACTTTTTAGTAATCCTTTCAGTAATCTTTACAGTACAATGAAAATCTAAATGACAAATTCTATTGAAAGCATGCTTGAGACCAATAGACCAGTTCTCCTTTGTCAGTTGTTCTTCTAAATCCATTACCTAAGCACCTGAAAACAGTATTCCCCTACACATGAAACAAACTTGAGCTGCACATCCCTGCATACAAAGCTGGTAGTAAACTACCTCAAGTACAGGGTTGAAGTCCCTCTGACTGAACAAGCTACGTGTGAGCTGTGCAGATCTTAAATACTGTTTAACATCACATGTCCCACCTCCTGTCTCTTTTCCTTCCCTGTCTCAGGCAAGCAGTCAGGCTTCAAGATAGCCACTCAAGTACCAAGCAGAGGCAATTTTATTTAGCTAGGGTTCTCCTTCATTTGTTGTTCACATGGAAAGTGAGATATAATCTGTGGTGAGATGCAAAGTCTGGCCAATTAATAAGATATGATGAAATGCTTAACAAATAGCCTCACTGGTGCTGTCCATTGAAAGCTAAAAAGAGAGATTGTATGATAAAACATTAAATCTGTGAAAGTAATTGCTTCTGACATCTCCAACTAGGCAACAGGCTGCCCAAACAGTGCTATCCAGTCACAAATTCTTAAGCTAATGAAGTGAGGAGAACACAAGGTAGATACAAATTAAAGCCTACTTATGATGAAGAGTCTGGGTTGTTTTCTTAAACTTGTGGTTTTTGTGTGGAGGGGGGAAAATAATCCATTCAGAATAGTTACCCTTTTGTATTTTTGTATTTTTAGAACATGCTGTGGTGTTGTGATTTACAGCAAGGAATGGCTGTAGGGTAATTGTAAGATGGTAATGAAACCCCACTTTCCTGTACAACTTCCTGGAAGAGTTTTTTATAGATTTTACATTGGGGAGGAAATTAACTATAAAAAATATGAGCTTCCTTGAAAATGATAAGTCATTTAACATTTACTTACATGTTTTTTCCTAGACATATAACTCTACAGTTTATCCAAATATTTAAGTATTTGTCTTCCTTGTGTGTATTTTTTATGAATTTTGCTTCTTCAAGTGGAATCTGTAGACCTTATTTTCAAACTTAAGCAACTACTTCCGTCATCTAAATGACCTAATAAAATTATTTTCAAAGTTGTTTCACATGGGCAATACTCCTTAATTTACCTCATTTGTTGTCAGGAATATGAATGATGTGAGAACAGTTTAGGAACCTTTTCACTGGGTATCTTTTGCTGGTATTTTTTAGGCTTGAAAATTTTGGCAAAAGTTTGTCACATGGAATAATGAATCACTGAAGAAAGGACAATTTGTCACCATTGGATCAATGCCAAAAAATACATCAATCCTTGAGGTTTTCCATCAGCAGTAAAAGTCTACACTTTCAGAACTGGTACTTCTATCTGACTGTATACAAATCTTGCCAAGTTTTTCCTTGCTTTTAGACATCTTGAAGAAAAAATAATTTAATGTAGACTCAGTAATCCCCTCAAGGAGGGTTAGGGTAAGAAATATCCATGCTTAATAACACCAATAATCTCATTTGACTGGTGTCTTTTCTATGTTCATGGCCTTTTTTTTTTTTTCTATCATGATTGTTCACTGATGTTTCATTCTATATGTCATGCACTAAGAAACAAAATTCTTTCAGTAAATGGAGGATACTGAAATACCATAAACAAAGCAAAGTGGCAGTCCTCTTAAACTGAACAAAAAGTATTCAGTGTAGTTTATTGAAAAATAAAATATTCTATGTAGTCCCCTGCACTGTAACACTCCAACAGAAGTTAGTACTTCTATCTGTTGTAAAATCACAAGATACAAAGAGCTTGCAGTACTCAGTGCCTTCACTGTAGAGTTATGCATTCATTTAACTATTTCAATACAATTGTGGGCTCTACTATCAAATTTATAAAGAAATATTATAAATGTTTTTTTCAGGCAAGATATATCCTGGTCTTTTCTTTGCAATGTAAAAAAAAAAAAAAAAAAAAAAAAAGTTCAGAAGATGTAAGCAGCCTAGTAAGACCCTGAGATTGTCCATTTAAATTAACTCAGACTAGTAGTTTAAGTTTCTTATGCAGCTTAATATTTTACTTATTAATGCTTCATTAAAAATACTTTGAGACACTGAAGATTTTACACACTCTGAGCAGGCAGCAGGCTTTGATACACAGTGGTGTAAGTAATGCATGGACATAAGGCTGAATTTGTTCTTTCTCATGTCTTCGCCTGCCTCACCAGAACTTCTTGCACCTCCTTGGGTGTGCCCCACAGACCATAAAATTGTGATCTGTATGACAGCCAATATTTCATTTTCAAGACCGTGTGGTGTTCCAGAAACTAATATCTGCTGGAAAACAATGGTGTATAATCTGCTTTTGAAATCTATTTAGGTTCCTAGATAACTTACATGCTTATGCAAATTTAATTTTCTATTTTTTGTTACCTCCCTCACTAACTCAGTCAGCTTGTTCACTCATATACTGTATCTTCTTCCTTTCATCAGCTTGCTCAGTGTGCTAGGGAGTAAGCTGTTTATCATAGGGTACCTGTCATTTCTTATATATTTGTAGAATGCTTCAGCTATGCCAGGGATTGCAGATGGTACAGTCAGATAAGTGTTATAACTCAGAGGAATGTAAAAATAAAATCTGGTACATCTGTGTTACATATAATAATGTTTTATTTTCTTTACATGCCATTATACTCTAACTAAATATATCAAAAAATAAGTGTAAATAAGTGAACAGTGCTCAGATCTGCAAGGATTATATCAAGGGATGTGACAAAATCTTTAGCTGGTGCAGAATTCAATTCATGGACAGGAAGTCCAAATACTTAAGTGTGTCAGTAGACATTTTAACTGTACTGCGAATTACACCATAGAAATAAGCCATATGTTTATATGCACTGCTTCTGCCACTTTTACCTAATTACCAACTCTTTTTTCCCCCTACTTCTTTGCTACACACTCTGTCTCACTGTCTTTCTGTTTTATCACCCATGTTCCACTTCTTCTTGCACATTGCATTAAAATCTTTTTCCAGATGAATAGTTTGGATGTTATTGAAACAGCTCCCTTCTTTTCTATTTTCTGAGCACAAGGATGGCCATCCACTGAGCCCCATAGCAAGTTCCATCCTATGGACTCAGGCATTCTTTTCCCTCTCTTCCTCCTCCATTTCCCTTTATTACAGCTTGACTACCCTTGCTGAGTATTTAAAACAAACTCATACCAATAATTTGGAACCACTGCTTCAAAAGTTATTACTAGTGCATTCTGGGGACTTCTTTTGACATGACGTGCTCTATTAGGTGATCCACTAGACCAGAAGCCCGGACTTTTGTCCCTTTATTATATGATATTTAGGCAAGTAATTTTAAAATTTCTCTGCTTTAATTTTACCAAGTTGGAAAAAAAAAAAAAAAGAAAAACAAAACAAACAAACAAACAAAAAAAAAACACTAATTTCTCAGGATTCAAAACATTATAGCATAGCTAAGTTCATTTGAGGCATGTACCAGCTTGTGGCTAAGTACATTAATAGAACAATTAAAACAGTGGATGTCATTAGATTCTGTTTTCCTCATGTCCCATGTTTTCAACACCTATATTGCCTTTAAAATATGAAGATTTTTTTCTCCTTATGTAGATGCATATTGGAATAGACATTGCTGTCATAGGTGTAGAAATGCCTTTTTCTTCCGTGACTGTGTATAACAAGGGGACTCTGTCTCCAGCATAAGAATCTCAGTTGTCTAAAATGAATTAAAATTAACTTTGGCCTCAGAGGATAGGCCTATCCTATCATGACAAGTCTAGTCTTACTAATGTGTCCCAGCTCAGCACTAGAGACTCAATTAGGAATGGTTATGGTCAGCTAAAGCCTCCTCCTAGCTAGTTTCTCTGTCTTGTTCCCTGACTCAGCAGTAGATAAGCAAAGATG
Organism: Stictonetta naevosa; assembly: GCA_011074415.1. Taxonomy (NCBI): domain Eukaryota; kingdom Metazoa; phylum Chordata; class Aves; order Anseriformes; family Anatidae; genus Stictonetta; species Stictonetta naevosa. The sequence goes on from CM021699.1 coordinate 56,263,723, forward strand.
CGGCATTCTAGTATCCCAGACCATCCCAGCTTTTGCTGGAATTCATGATATTAGCATGAACTTTGATGAAATGTCTACTATTCTAATGAAACCTTGTTTAGGTATTTCAAGAAGAGTTTTAGTTATTACTCCAACAATAGATGGAAAAAAAAAAAAAAAAAAAAAAAGTGAAGATTATACCAGTCATGATTTGACACTTGAAGCAGATGTACTCCGAAGGAGGAGCAGCACACATTAAGTGCTCTCCTATAATTTCTGATATCCATGGCGGCTGTCACCCACTAGCTGAAGCTCATAAAAATTTATCAGCACTTGACAATGCACTTGGAAAGACTGAATTCTCTGGAAATATGCTTCACTGAGGAAACACGGGAAAGTTGGATTGCTTACAATGAAGTGATTGAAATGACTGCCAAGAAAAATGCATGCAGGTTTCATTATAACTATTAATCTAATAGGTTCACATTGTACTCTCTATTTAAATCAGAAACATATCTACAATTTCCCACACTTACACTACTATTAGCTTTAGGTGAAGAAATGAGAAAACAGATGAGGCATCAGATTTAGGACTGCAAGCACAGTGTAACCTAGAAGCAGCCATGACCATTTTTTCAGTGCAAAGTAGAAACGGAAACAAACAAAACCTTCCATACCTCTCCAGCCAATTTGCTTTCCATACAACAGGCTGCACTCAATCTTAGTTCCAAACACTGATGCACACAGGCATCCAGCAACTAGATTTCCATCCCCGTTACCCTTGCCTTCCCATTCTTTGCCTTGTTTTCTCTCTACAGAGCTATAAGATTGGAGCTTAAAACCTTGTGCCAGACTTCAAAGTTCAGTTCATGACCATCTCTGATGTGCTTGTTTGAACCACAAGAAAATAGGAACTGAAAGGGCTACCTGCACCAGAACTACAACCATGGGCTACTATACTGCAAATGTCTTTTTGTCTATAGAATACTGTTCTATAGAATACTTACACACTATGCCATGCTTATGGTGCATGCAGCCAGCTACCAAAACTTTCCTGCACCATATAACAAACATGAGTCCTTTCATAAAAAATGTAAGGCATGTAAATTTAATATGCAACAAGGAGACAGATCAAGGTTTTCACCAATATCCACCAGAAAGGGATTTTTAAAGAAAAAGAAAAAAATTGCAAGATGTTAGGAAGGAAGTGATGTTCAATGGCACAGAAAAAGATTACAAATACCACCTCAGTGATCAGTCTCAGCCACAGGGAAATTCCTTCCTGATCCCAAATCTGATCACTGGTTTAATCCTGAGTTTTTCAGAAAAATATACCAATCACATTCCTGTGAATTTAAGGCCACTAAAAACACTGAATATACCTCTATTTAGTTGTCTCCATTACTCAGAAGAAGGTGAAAAAACAACTCATATTATGGATCAAAGAAGAAAAAATTCTTCCTAGCCCCCAAAAGTAATCGCTGGGAGCCCCGGAGCATGGGATTAGTATAACATGAATGCAGTGTATACAATATATATTACACAACCTTTTAAATTCAAACTTCTATTAACTATCTTGTCACAGATATTAAGCAAATTAAAGACTTAGAAAGTATATTCAGTCACAGGATATTATAAATACATTCCTGGAATGAACTTCAGAAACATAAGCACAGAAATTCTGATCTACAAAGTAGCAATGCATCTTATATTTTTAACCCTACACACCATAGTATAGAAGATTGCTTCATAAAGGTATCATCTTCTCCAAGTTATTCATTAAGTTCCTAGTTTCAAGCAGGTGTACAGTCACAGAAAAATCTGGCTTACAGAAGGATACTATTTTCTAGAAATAATACAAGTTTTGACTTCTGGAGATTTCAGCTGGGGTTGCTGAGCTGTTCCTGGCATACTGTGTTAGTTTTTCAGTGTCAGATGCAACTTTGCAAATCAGATTATCTACATTAAAATGATTTGGGTGATCTGTGTTTTAACAAAGTCATTAGTCTCAAGTCTCTCAGAATCCAGGAAATTCAATACCCAGAGTTACATGGTGTCATTTCTGTGGTTTCCCAGTTTCTTACTAGCACAGTAGTTAGGACAGGAGCAACTAGCTAGCTTAGAAAAGATATTGTCATCAGGAGTCCAGCTAGTGTGTTGCAAACATCTCGTAATGGCCATGAATGTACAACCTTTCTACTTGCAAAGGCAACTTAAAATTTTGATTATGAGTTATCAGGATAAGACTGAGAGCCAGTTATCAGTCAGATCATCTCTTCGGTTATCCCAGCCAAGGATGAGATGTGCTGTCATTCCTTAGCCTAAGGTTTCCCTGTTCCAATAGCTAAAGGTTTTCAGTAGGGAACCAGGCTCTGTCAGTCTGCAAGACTCTGCAAGACCTATTAATCACCCTAATTTTCAGTTGACCTCTAGGCCATTTTTATTAACAGGGGTAGAGATGTAGTAATTGAGACTTTTATTCCCAAAGGAGTTATATTTTCTCAATATACATTTTTAATTTATGTAAGCTGCCCAGGTGCCAACATGATGGGCAATATAAAAGATCTAAAAAATCCAATTAAAGAACCACAAGTAATCAAATGGCTTTGCCTAAATCATGATAAAAGTACCTCACACAATAGCAGAAAATTCTATGGCAGTAAGCTATGCAAACTTGCTTATCAGACTTGCTTATCAGACTTGTTTATCATACACAGTTCAGTATTTAGTTTGAAAGGCCTTGTATACAAGACTAACTAAAACCAATACTTAAGAAGGAGTTAAAAGAGTTATTTTCTATGTAATTGTAAATCAATTGTTTAGCTTTATGCACTGAAACAGTGGGCTTGTTATGACCTGTTTATTTTCTGTAGTTTGGATTTCTATGGCAAAGAATAGGTGGAAGACAACAAAGAGGCCATCTGACAAATACAGATGGAAGGGAAGGGAAGGGAAGGGAAGGCAAGGCAAGGCAAGGCAAGGCAAGGCAAGGCAAGGCAAGGCAAGGCAAGGCAAGGCAAGGCAAGGCAAGGCAAGGCAAGGCAAGGCAAGGCAAGGCAAGGCAAGG
>CM021699.1:56266778-56337441 GCA_011074415.1 Stictonetta naevosa
GGCAAGGCAAGGCAAGGCAAGGCAAGGCAAGGCAAGGCAAGGCAAGGAAAGGAAAGGAAAGGAAAGGAAAGGAAAACTATGCTGATAGTTGAAGCTTTTTGTAGGCTATATCACCAGGTAATTGGCTGTGATGTGAATTATGCTTCCCAAGCCAAATGTGAGAGTGCTTAACAGGCACAGAGGTCAATTATCTCTTAGTAGAGCCTGCTACAGAGAAAAAGGCTATTGCGATTAGAATACACTATTAAAAATCGTTAGTCGTTTTAGTATTTTAAATCACTATGCTTTTCAAAAAGATATGCATAGTAATTCCTGCCACTGTATGCCTCACAGAGCAGTCTGCCCTTGGAAGAAAAAAAAAAAATCACTAAAAGTATTATTCCTCTGAACTTTTTCTGCAGTGAGCCTTGGAACACTGAGGTTACTAAAACATAAAGAAATCTAAGCTTCATTTCTGAGTACTCTATATTGATCACTTCTAAGCATTATATATGCTTATCTTGTCAATATAGGGAAATTCAGAAATAAAAGTTACCCGGGTGAAAAAAAAAGTTTGTAATTTGCAAATGTGATTCCAACCGGCATTGTTGACAGTCTGTTACAGTGTTGCACATTACAGGGCAGACAAAGCCAAACGTCTGTTTCACTTCTGCCATCTAATATGACTGGAATTTGAAAGCCTTTGTCCTCTTGTGCTTCTTTGAGGAACTCTATTATTTTTGTTGCCCTTTTTAAATGTTAGATATTTTTGTTATATATTTTTTTTAAATTAACTCTCTTTAGGTTCATATCAGGTTTCATTCTGGACAGAAGTAGAATAAGCACTGCCTGAAAATACTGACAAAGGCTTTACTAAAAGATAGGTGATGTAAATCAGATGTACATTTTTTATACTAGTACATTTACTTAAAGCAATATATATGCATTTAAGATGTTTAGTCCCAACCTGTACACAAAGGACCTTTGTGCGGAGAAGTTCATGCTATGGTGAGTGAAAAACAAGGTGGGGCTCTGCCAACAAATAAAAATAAGATACAAAGCACTGAAAGTGATGTTTCCCATAAATAAAACATAAATAAAATGTAACCACTCAGCACTCCATCAAGTAATTGGCTTGCACTTACAGTTGCACAATAAAAGAGAAAAAAAAAAAAAAAAAAAGTACAATGAGCAACACCTCCCTGTCCCAACTGACACCAATAAACCACAAATTCTGTTTACAATGAAGATTCTCAGTAAGACTGAATATGGGTTTTATTTAACTATCACATGAGAAATCATTTTTTGTGAGCTTTGTTTGTGAGTAGAAGCAGGGAGTAAATATTCAAAAATCACAAAAACAAACATGAAAATGATTTTTCTTCAGTGAGGAGTAACCTCAAGCAAATAAGCCTTTCTTGATGTTCTGAAATCAATTGATAGGCAGTAGTTCTCCAAAAAGAGCTCTGTTTTACTTGCTGCAAAGTATAAAATATACTTAAGAGTGTACTTCCAGTTTAACACTGTATTATTTTGTGTGCATTTTCTTTTGTTTTTCTTTGCTGTGTTCCTCTTCTGAGAGATTAGTTTCACTGATCTTTAAGGAATTTTGAAACAGCAAAATCTATTATTTTACACACAATTTCAAAATTGGTATGTTTGAGTTTAAATTTTCCAATTTAGTGTGTTGAGTATGTACTTATCAGAGTATTTCAGCATGCAATAAGATTCTTACAAGCACAATTATCTCTCAGTTATGTATGACTGCACAAATAGCTCATTCCTTAGGCAAAACTGTTGTTACAGTGTTTGAAAGTTTTTATTTGAAAGACATTTGTAAACCTCAATCATTTAGGGGGAGATATTTCTCCCCTTTTGGAAAGACAGCATTATTTAGATTATTCATTTATACGCTAAGGTAAAGGTAAAATCATTCCACCTCCTACATCTTCCTAAATCTAAATCTGCGGTGGGATTTCAGACACTTGCTGAACATGTTCCATTAAGTCCTCTACTCAGATATTTATATATAGAATAATATATATATACTGGTTGCTTGTTTTCTTGCTTGCTTGTATGATTAGCTAGGTCTCTACCTCTGTAATATCTGCTATCTACTGTGGAATTACTTCATACTTCCCAGAAGATTTAGCAGACTGTTAGTTGTTGGATTTTTTGGGGTGAGGGGTGGGGGGTGGGGGGGTTGTTTTGTTTTTGTTTTTTACTACTTCAGACAGTAGTAGAAACATTTTCTATTTTCATAATTGATGTCATTAACTACTTTACATATAACCATTTTTCCTGAAATGTAGAAGAAAGGTGAAAAAGTTCTCAACTGTTTTTTTTTGTTTTTTTTTGTTTGTTTGTTTGTTTTTTGTTTTCTGTTTTTTTTTCCCAGAAGAGCTCAATGGTTGTTCAAGACTAACATTTTAATAATTTTTATCTCTGAGAACAATGCAAAACAGCAGATTTTTTTTCTTCAAATCATCTTCTGCATTTTTAATTTGCCTTGCAGAACAGTTCTGAAAATGATCTGTGCAGAACTCAAGGATATTATCCTCTTCTATAGAGACTGTGCTTATCCCAGTAGCAGAGTATATGCAAACAATCTTACTTATAATTTCCTCCCTCAGTTTCAAAAAGAAGTTAAATTCATCAGTGCATTGCATGACTCAACAGTCTTGTGAGGCAAGTGACACTGTGATTTCAAGGGCAGTGACTGAAAACTGCAGAGGAATGGTGATACCTCTTGCAGAGGCAAGTGATTATCTTGAGGAGACAGACCTTTGAAAATCTAGATGTCTCTATATCATGCCTTTACAAGAGAAATAATCTGAATATACATAGGTATACAATAAGAACAAGGATGTACATAAAGTTAAGAGATCCAAGAGTTACCCTGTCTGAAACTTTTTTGCTATCCACCATTGGCTGCACAACCCAAACTGTCATGTATCCTTGGCTTATTATTGCAAATCTTTGTACCACAACACAACAGCATCAAAGAATCTTCCTCTACCAAAAAGATATATGCAGTTCAGAAAAAGCAGTCCCTTGCTCAGAATCACAGATGGCAGAGAATACACAACTACTCTCATTCTCTTCTGAACAGTCAAATCCAACATTTCAGAAACTTTGCAGAATGGTCTGGCTCACCATACTTCACATTCACAGCCCTGCCCTTGTTACCCTAGAGCAAAGAAATGGTTGGCCTCAAGAGAGAAACACACTTCTTGAAAACAGGGAACTAGTACATGAAGCTGAGGTTCATGCCTGGAAGACATCAAAAAAAAAAACAAACCACTCATTTGATCTACTGCAAACAGCAAGACTTACTTTTTGAATTACTTTTCTACCTGTATACACCAAGATCCATGTCCCACTGATTCTGTAAACATCAAAGAACAAGAGAAAGCGAGAAGTCTTGGAAGTCATTTGGATACTCCCAAAGAGCCTCTATGCAAGGATAGAAATTATGTAACACCAAATGCTCTCAGTCTAATAATTGTCCTCAGGAGATTTTTCTTACAGATTCAGTTGTATTATGTTATCAGTTATTTGGTTTGTCTGATTTGGGAGGGTAGAGAAGTTGCTTTTTTTGAAGTGTTCGATGACCACATAGTTTACAATGAAAGCAGTAGTTTGCTAATTTGAAATGAGTCTTAAAGACTTTAATATTCCTTGCACTATAGCAACGCAGAAAGTCATTCCTATTTAATTAGTTAGGCCAAAGTATTTGCAAAACAATTAAGAATGTAATTTAATTTTGGTGTTTGGTAAACATCCAGGGATTCATTCACTCTGAACTTATGACCTACATGTTGAGTTTACTTTGCAAAGTATCATTAAACCAGTCAGTTAGAACTTACAATTAAAATGCATGACATGGCAAGCTTAATAAGTATGTATTACAAATTAGAAATATGCATTAGAAAATTATTTTTAAAAACAACGTGATAGCATAAAAGTGAACTTTATGGTCAAATCAAAATGGTGTCATTGACGAAGTCATTTTGAAATGTTTCCTTGAAGCCTGAGGGATTTAGCTCTTTAAGAAATTATTTCCCATGTTGCCTCCTCACTCCTGTGGAAAGACTATTTTAGTGTACAGGTTCCAGTAGTGCTTTGGTCCAGCTCCCACTGGAAGTGTCCATCAGGAAAGATATAGGCAGGGGTATCATTTCAATGTGCTACAGGCAGTCTGTTTTTGTGAAGAGGGACTAAGAAAATTCATATCACAATTGGCAGTTGACAGTTCATCTTAGACAAAGGCACAACAGCAGTTTGCCAGCTACATCAGAATTATTATGTATCATGACTACTTTTCTACACACACAAAATATATGTAAAAGAATATTATCAAGGCTCCATATTTATTCATTCAGGGGTTTGGAAAGGCCAGAATTAAGGCTGCCTATGCAACCTTTATTCTTCTCTTTTGCCTATACAATATCATAGTCTTATATATTCCCATTCTTTTTTCCCCATGGGACTTCCCTTGACACAGTCTCTAAATGGGTGATTATTCAAACATTCATTTCATCTTCCTCATTAGTTATTTGAACTTATTTAATGCATATCAAAACCTGTACTGATTATAAAATTATTAATCTCTTCCAACTCCTCATCATGTTATTCACATCATCATGTCTAAATTCTTCTCAAGCACTGATCTTTACAATGTCTCTAAGGAAAGAATGAGTATGACAAATCCATCTTACAGCTGAGGAAAAGAGAAAGTAAGGCCAAATTTTTTACAATTGTCCGTTAGTTTTCTATATTTAACATGAAATATCAATGCATCATGTATTATACAATACTTTATATACTCAAATTACAGCTCCAATCACCTCTAGATGCAACTTTGCATGCTGAGCAAGAGGTCTCTTCTCTGCCTGCAGTTCTCAAACTCATTCACTCCTCCCTTTCCACTGTCTGCAGCCAATGGGATCACTAAAAGAAAGGGATGCAGAATCTCCTTGCTCTCAGCTTCCCTTCTGCACCCTCAGTGGTGAGAACAGACACTTCATGGACAGACCAGGAGTTCTCAGATCACTGCAGGGACATAGCATGTGGAGTTCAGTTGAGACATAAAGCATGAGAGATGTTGAGCATGTTTAGTTTGGCTGGGGTCCTCAAGGACTTTGGCTGCCACTGTCAAACTGTAGCCATTGAGGTTCCACAGGCATACACATTACACAGGATGATAACTTAGGTGAACATAGGCAAATTATCAGCAGACTATCAAGGTTAAATTGATCTTGATACTGATATTCATGTAAGTGTTGTATACGACCTCAGCACTTGGGTGGCCACTGGAAAAATGTCAAGAGCTTCATTCGAGCCACACTGTTTCTGGAGCTGCTAAGCAAAGAGATGTAAGAATTTTTACAAAATGTTTGAAACTCTATCATTTTCCCAATCTATAAGCAGATAAATTATTTTTACTGAGACTCTCGTAATAATCCTCTCTGAAACACACAATAAAATCAGCTGTCTGGATGGCTAATTTTGACAAAAAGCTACACAACAGCATAATCTTATAAAGGTAAGCCCTGAAAGGAAGTACCCATAAGTCTCCAACATATACAGGTAGAGAGAGAAAATCAGGCCTTTAAAGATATTTAAGTACCTGGCTTCCGTGGGAATCATGCCTCTAACTCTGCTTGAGGTTCATATTCATATTCATATTCACAGAATCATGGTCTGCCTGTGGTCAGGCAGACCATGATTCTGTGATGTATTTCATTTGCTCTTGCAGATGTCAGTATGTGCCCATCCGGCCCATGCCTGGATCCCCACAGCTCAAGTCCTGAGATTTCCCTAAGCAGAAAGTGTCAACCATCTAACACGTATCAAATTCAGGCTTGTTTTCTGTGATATGGCTAGACATCTACAAGGGATAAGGCTGAAGACACCAAACCCATTTTACATGTGACTTGAGCCAGAATCCAGCTCTCCAGAGGCAAAAGGCTAGTAAATTAACCTACTGTGTCACCTAACCCTTCACTATTGATTAGTAATTATTCTTTTCAAATGAAACAAGGACACAGGACATAAGGTCATCTGCAGTATATCCTGAGAAAAGCCAATGTTTCCCTACATCCTTCCATCAATCACTGTTGAGCACTGACTTGAAAGAAGAAAGTTCTCATTGAAATACAATTTAAAAAGTAATTTAACTCAGTCTTCATAAACTAGGAAGACCTCATGGATGTAAGCTAGTTCTGAGGCAGGCATGACAGGCACAACTATCATCAATATCTCTTCAACTTGATGAAGCAGTTGGATAATTTGATAAATGAATTGATCAATAAATAAATAAAACAAGCAGGGACCAGTGGATATTGATGATACTAGTTTCCAGTTTGAAATTCTTCCATACTGGCTCCCTTTGGCCATACTGACCTCCCTTCTCCCTTTAATATCTCACTGTTTCTCTTCCCACTTCATCTTTTTCTACATCTGATTAGCCTTTAACTAACTGACTGAAACCATGCTGTTCATACAAATGCACTGACTGAATTATTTTACTACCTAAAAAACACACTGCATTCTTTGCAGGTAAAAGAAACATGAGAAAAGAAATATATTTATGTCCTTTAATGACAAAGCAACTACAATTTCTGAGTGACCCTGTGAACCTGCATCCTGTCCCCTGTGATAATGAAAGACGTATTCACCAGAAGATTAGCTGAGACTCTATACCTAGCAAATAGAACAGGTGGAACCATGCTCTCAGATCTGAATTTCCACAAATTTGCACTGAATCTAAATCTAAACTATGTTCCACATTTTGAAAATGGGATTTGCAATGGGCTGGTTTTAATACTAGATCCCAGGTCACAGGTGCACTTTCAGACACTGGAAATTAATTTTCATTTTACCTATCATAAACTCAAGCTTTTGTGCAGGAGCATAACAGAAGTCCAGGTATAAATTCTGAGTACACAAAAAGATCTAAGTTTTTAGGACATTCTTTCTGCAATACAGAGATTTGTGGTTTCCACGAGGAATTAGTATTATCACTTTATTTCAATAAAATAAAAATGGGAGTCAGTTGTAAGTCATCACATACTTTCCAAAACATATGGAAGGGTACTGCTTCAGTTCATATTAAAATCTATTATTAGTTTTCAATTTCTTCTTTGACTTCAGAGTACACATGACAATCTAATACCTAAGTTACTTGATTGCATGTGGAGCAAGGGAAATGCTATACACAGTGTTCTCAATGCATTAATGCCCTAAAAATATAGTAGCAATTGTAGCACACAGAGTCAAATGTATATTTGGATTATATTCTGTCAGTCAGTATATTTCTAAGGTAGTGAAACCTGTGCACTGTTTCATGTCATTTTTATGATTCCAATATCTTAAATATGTATGAAGCTCATTTTATCAGAATTTATGTTTGACATGTAAAAAATAAAGGAATTTGAATTTCAGCATTTTGCCTAAAGCCACAATATAAAGCTATTTTAGAGTTATGGTTATCATACCACTCATTATGGTCAAGTTTCTGTTTTTTGACTTTTTGGTACAAGTGAAATCAAAACAGGTATTGATTGTATACTACATATGTTAGATCTAATTCTCAGGTCCATCTTGGCCTGCTGCTAGCAAATCATTTATCTGAAAAGAAAGCCAAGAACTGACCTGAAAGGAAAGACTAGCCTGAAGTTTAGCCAGACTCTTATGTAGAAGAAAAGTTTATCACTTTCTAGGGTGAAAGCAGAGAGCAAAGCCACCAAAAACAGCAGTCTGCTTGGCTCAAGTGAGAACAGCTCCCCTTTTTCTTTCTTTTAATGTGTTCCTTATTTAGCTTTATATCACCTTTAATATAGTTTTCTTTCTAATTATTAAATATTATCCTTTTTTATTCCTCATTGTTATCTAGCTCTAGTGTGCTATAGGTAAGAAAAATCAATGCCGTCACACCTTTCTCTAGATATCTCAGCACTATGCTGTGTAGCTTCTTCTGTGTATCATTTAAAAGATATGGTACCTCTTGTTTATACACATAGTCCATCCTTCTAATCAACTGGTTCAGCCTCATACTCTTTTCATAGTGTTATCCTTTCAACAGCTGCTTCTTCTCCATTTTTTCCAAAACAAGGTATTTAATTTCACTTCTCAAGACTCTTCATTATCATCCTTGTCTCTGAATGTTTCTCCTAGGCTTCCCTCAAATTTGGACAGAGTCTTCACAAACACCCAGAATCTCTCATTCCAGCTCATCTTTAAATATTTCTTTTTCCTACAAAGTTCTTTAGTATTTACTTTGCTGATACACTGAAATAATGATTCACAGCAATAAGGTATCATTCCTTTCTTTTCTTTTTTCACTTCATCCTTCTGGATAAGCATGTTTTCCTTGTTGATATTTATATTGTGCACTTTTGCTTATTTCCACATTTGGCTAATAATGTATCTCATCTTTCATAACCTGACCAAGATAATATAAAATTAAAATACCCTTTCCCCACAGTCCTCCCATTTCCAGTATTTAATAGCTTGTCTGCTTTCTTTCAGTAATATTTTTTGAGCAACGTAAACTTTATCATATAAGTATGTAGGCAAGAGTTTTGTTGTCTCAAAGCTAGACATTCAAATGCTTTCCCAGCTTGATGTGTGACCTCCTTCCTCTGGCATTTGTTCAACATATGTTGGAAAGATACTTTCAGTTTCTCCGCTCATTGAACTTGGAGCAATCCTAAAAATCTTCTCAGTCCACAGCCTTTGTGGAATTTTGTCATTACCATGATATCCCTTTAAAAAATATAGCGTTGATTCATGCTTCCACTGTTAAAGGACAAAGTTTTATGTGTTTTTTTTTTTTTTGGTGATAATGTGTAGTGAGTCACTTATTTCCATTTCTTTTAAAGGCATTGTCATATCAGGGAGACGGACATGAGACAAGACTAAGAAGTCATTTCTTCAAATATTCTTCCTAACATTTTAAATACTCTCCCTTTTTTACATTACTTGAAAACTAATGCTACATATTTACATTTCATCATAAGAATAAGTAAGCTTTGAGAATAAACACATGACACAGTTTGAAAAGGGATTGATAATGAGATATGGGTTAATAGGCAGGAAATCTTTTGGATACAGATGAAACCAGATTGCTGTTCTTTGTTTCTGTAAAAGAATGACTGAATAACATGAATTTAATTGTGTCTCCCTACAATTTCTAACAAACAAGTATAAAGATCACCAATAATGAAAAGAGCAATTAATTTAATCTGAGAGTTTCAGCAGATAGTGGACATGAAGAGCAAATTGAAACTAGACAGTTACTTTAAAATGAGACCATGATATTAGCATAGCATTGTGAAGACCTTTTTACTGCTCACACTCATGCTTTCTTTGAGCAAACAGATGTTCTAGAATTGTAAATCCTGTACATCTCATGAATGCTAACATCCTCTGGAAAAATAAATATTTTGCTAGACTTGGATAACAAAGAAGTTTGCTTTTTTTAAAAAGGAATTTTGCAGCCAGCAAATTTAGTAAATCTGATAGTTCCCTGCAGTGCTATATTTCTATTTTTTTAAGTTAAAACCCGCATTATTAACATAAAAATGCCAGCGGTTGAGTATGCAAAATGACTTTCTCTAAAAATTCTTTTCCTAAATATGCATATCTGTACCAAAACCTTAATGGCTGTAACACGATGGATTGACATCATACAAAAGACCACAATTAAACCAGAGCAGCCACTTCTTTCAGGGAAGGGCAAAGTAGATATTTCTGAATGTACAAGTTGAGTGAGCAGCCTGTCATATGTATTTCACTCATTTCAGTGGCAGTTTTTTTCCGTTCTGGCACTAGTGGTTTCAAAGTATCAGCCACCAGGAAAAGACATTGTTCTGGAAGGCTTAGTAAAAAAACATTACAGTGCAGCCACAAAAGAAGATTTCAAGTAGCATCAAGTATGTGATATAAAGCTACAAAACCAACAGATTTTAGGAGTAAGTCAATTCTGATTGATATGCATCCCCTAACTTATGTGAGATACTGCTTGCTGCACATGCAGGAAGTTATTAAAACCTTTAACAATATATTTTTCATGATGACAGCTAGATCAAGGAGCACAGTCAATTAAACCAACGGATAGATGAATTAAAAAAATGATGAAAGCTAATTCAGTTCAGAGATGTAATCAAAAGTTTAAGTGATTATGTAAACCTTTGTAGTTCACTTGTTGGACAGTCAGTCTCATAGTAACAAGTTGAAGGGACTGCACAAAGGACCACAATTCCCCCACCTTGCTGTCTACAGTGAGTCCTCTAAATTCAAGCACACACCTATGCAGAGAAGTGATTTTCTATATAGAAATGGTAGCCACTGCTTACCCTACCGTGATTACATTTACCACTGGGAGATACAGGTGGTTAAAACTCTTGTGAATGTACCAAGTCTGTAGGAGTTTGACTTCTGAAAATTTTGTTTGTGGATATATCAATTGGTCTTGGTGAAAACAACTCATATTTGGTATAGAGTTGCACATGATTCTTTAAGAACCAAAATGAGTGAAGTGAACCCTGAAATTTATACTTTAAGATTTGGAAACCTCTTCAAAGCAAAGCAATAATCTCTTCAGACATTTATAAAAGAGAGAGTGGGGGAAGAGAGGGGAGGAGCAAAGTGAAATCAATATGTTTCTTGTATTCTCTTTGTTTTGCATGAGAAATGGCTCATTAAAACAGATTTAAAATTATGTTGTCAGGAGAGCAGATTTGGGATGAATGTGGGGTCTGCAAAAAAAAAAAAAAAAAAAAAAAAAACACCAAAAGAGTGGAATTCTACAATTTACCATCTCCAACTGTCAGGTGGGATGTGGTCTAGTAAACATTTTATGCTGTGATACCCAGAGTTTTTTACACAAAAGGCGGAGACAGACCAAGCTCCTTCTCATAGTTATTTGTTTCGAAGCCATCCAGTCACATTAACATAGCACCAGGCTCCAGCTAAGGTACTGATCTAATGCTGTCTGTCATGTTAGAGCCCAAACAGGGTTAGCACAGTTCTGTTTCCATCTGTCCATGCAGGGGTACCACCAAAGTCATGAAATACAATTCTTTTCCATGTGTTTATAAAAAAAACATTCTGTAAATTTGACTAAAGATTGTCTCCTCTCAATATTTCTGTCTTCCCAGTCTTTTTTTCTTGATTTTTACTACTTAGGTGGCATTTTTTTCATCATATCTTTTATTATATATGTACAGTACCTAACACAGTAAGGGACTGATGTTCATTTAGGCAAACCAGGAAAAGAAATATTACTTCTGGTACAAATTATGAGAATATACTCTGACTCATTTCCTGGCACATTCCATCCAACGGTATGGAACACCTTACCACAGACATAATACTCAGCCTCATATAAGTATCATCTCCACTTTACGTTGGAGCAAGATACAGAGCAGTTACAAAGCTTCCCTCAAGGTCATTTGTGAAGCCTCTGCCAAAGCAAGAATAGAGCACAAGATTGCCAGTTTTTACTTTAGCTATATAATGATAATTTCCCTGAGACACAATATCTCTTTATGCATATGTCCTTAGTAATAAAAAATAGGGAAAAGAAAAACCTCAGATATTTATGATGCAGTCTATAAGCAGAACTCTCTCTAAACAATATGTCTTTCAAATTTTTCCATGAGGCATCAACATCTCTTTAAGGACTTTATCATCGTTACTGACACATAATCATTCCTTGCAGGTGGAAAACATTGTGCTGAGAGATAATTGGGATAGTTATTGGATATGACTCCTCACTGGTTTTAAGGCCGTATTAAGGCATGATTGCATTCTGCTCAAAGAAAAGAATGAATATTCTTTGCATTTGTGTCAGACTGAGTGATTTATGGGTACAGTAAGTACTGCATTAGATGATAAGGGCTAACATTATCTGATAGGATGCAAGGCAAAGTTAAAGTAAGGATGCTTTTTGCCCTGTAGAGAGGAAAAGCTTTTTTTGTCTGTTTGAGACACATTTGTTTTTGGTTTATCTGGGTGGTGCAATTTGACCTCATCTTATATGGACAAAACTGTCCTCTCAGGATATGGTACACTTGCTAAAGGGAAAAATATTTTGAAAATCACTGTTAACTAAGTGGGCTTGTTAATGAACATATACTGGTAATTGTAAATGAGCCCTTTGCTGGCACATTTGTGAGCAATAAATTACTCTTACAAATCCTGTCTGTGGCAGGCAGCTTAAAAGACTAAGCAAACTCTGGTTCCTCAAGGTAGGGCTTGGGCTTGAGAGTTAGTGGGAGGAAAAGGAGGGCAGTTGGAGGAGTGACATTTCCTTATCCAACAAGAACTTTGAGAGGGAAATCCCTGCCCAGATAACTGGAGATGGATAAATCCCCTATTCAGACCAAACAAAATAATAGTTTTATATAGCTAGGAAAGCTATGAGGTAATTTCAACTTCGCTATTTTTTTTTCTCCAGCAAAATATTCAACCTATGGTGTCCTGGAAAAGCATTCAGTCCTTGCATCATTTTTTTGTTAAATTACATATGTATGCACTTATTTGTAGACACACATATCAAACAGTCATACACTTCAGTTGTATGTGTAAATTTAGAGGTGTTTTTTGGTTTGTTTTCATTTTGTGTCACAACTCAAAAAGATTAAATAGATAAAATATGTGTGTGTCATGAACAGTGGATATTTGTTATCAAGAAAATGAGGACAAAGACAGTTCTGTAATGAAGCTTTGTCTTTAATTCAAAACTGGTCTGATCCAAAGCCACTGAAGTCAATGCAAGTCTTTGCATTAACTTCAGAGGATATTGGATCAAGACTAATATCATTCCTGTTGTTAGGGCTCATTGTTTAATTTAGTAAAACAAAACTGTTTAATTTCCTTTTTTAGAATAAGAAATTTTACAAGACCAAATGTCAGTTGTGTCCATTTTTGTATATAAAGCTTCTTCACGTGATACATTATCAGTAGAATGGTAAGTTGTGGTATATTCTTAGGGTCTCATTCTGAGAAAAGGGATGTCAGAAATTAAAAGCCCCAAAATTTATACCTCATGACATGGAAGCCTCCCAAGAGGAGTAGGAAAAAAAAAAAAAAGGAAGGAAGAGAAAGGAAGAGAGAGAAAGGAAGAGTAAGAAAAGAAACTAGACATAATATTATTGCTTGGTGAGGCCTTTAGCTATTGTTCTGTTGTTGCTTTCATGGGATATAGTGTCACTGTGTGCAATAGTCCAGGCATTTCCAGTCATTGTTTCAAATACAGAATTCCCATTGAAGTCAATGGCACAGTTAGATGAAAGTCCATGACAGGATATGGCTGTAAGGGTGGTGAATTTTATCCTAATGTAACAAGTCACCTAATTGTAAAGCCACCACTGAGCCAGGTGATGACACCACTGAAGCTGAGTTTCCTTTGAAAAAATAAGAAAAACATGAAGACAAAAGACACTGAACCCAGATTCCCACTGCTGTTACTCCTCAGACAGAGAAACATAGGCAGTGCTTGTAACCTTCTGACTCTTTCAGTCATCTTCTTCCAGCTGTAGTTCCAGGGGTTGAAGATGAAAAAGGTAAGAAGCTTGCCTGATGACAAAATTCCAGTTCCACCTCCCTGCGGAGCAGCAAAGAGATCATGGAACAGGCTCCCCAGGGCAGGGTTCATGGCACCGAGCCTGCTGAAATGCAAGAAGCATTTAGACAATGCTCTCAGATGTAGGGTCTGATTTTTGAGTGGTTCTGTGTAGAGCCTGGAGTTGACCTTGATGATGAAGGGACCCTGTGGGTCCCTTCCAACACAGGGTATTCTATGATTCTAGATCTCATATATGCTCTATTAGGAAGGTGTCTGGCAACGCAAAGACTTTGGGAAGATACAGCAGTTGTAAGGTTGACAAGTTATTATTATTATTATTATTATGGTCAATATTTTAATGCTGAATCATCATAATCTCAAAAAATATGTTTTAATGATAGCAGTTACTGTCTTGGCCTAATTCTAAAGTGATATGCCACTTGTCTTATTGCAAATAAAACAGTGTCTACCTGTATATTCTGGATTCTTAATTCATTTCAGCCTTTAACCATGAGAAGAGAAGCAGCAAATAAGAAACAAGTCCAGAAACATTCTGTTGTAGAGGAAAATCTGTCAGCTGCACAAGGAACTTGTATTGCTGTAAATATTGGGGGGTCTCAGCCACAGTTCATGGCCATAAATATGGTTGCCTTCCTCATTGGCCTCCAAAACTAAATGTGTCTAGGCATGTTATGTTTAAGGCACCATATTTTCATGGATATTATTTCTTCAAACATTCAACTTTAAGTTTTTTTTTTCAATTTTTCATTTTTAGACAGTGCCTGAGGTGATTTTTAAAAGGAAATTCTGATGGAAATGTTTTCATCAGTTTTATGAGATATGGAAGAATGAAGGATATATTTTCATTGTTTAAAAAAAAAAAAAAAAAAAAAAAAAAAGTGGTAGAACAGTTCTTGGAAAAATGTCTGATTCTGAGATGTGAAATTTAGCACAGGTCTCCTGTGCTTAGTTCCAGGGTAAAGAAAAGATTGCATGACAATAAACAAGAAAAAAATCATTCTTGTGCATGCTTTGTAGACAGGTAGCCTAAGGAAGAGTGTTTGTGATATCATTCCATGATAGGGAAGAGTGCTTTTTAGTCTCTGGGAAGTGGATAGAATATTATACTGGTTCTCAGCAAATCTGGATTTTGTTCCTGTTTCTGCCAGTGGCCTTGTAAGAAACAGTGAGAAAATCACTTTTCACTATTTTGCCTCTGTTTCCACAGATTTAAAATCAGAAAAACATGCACTGACTTTTTTTCTTTCTTTTTTTTTTTCTTTTAACATTTCTCAAACCCCCTCAATTAAAGATCTATAACACAGCTAAATAGTGTTATTCATATGCATAGCATAGGCTAATGTGGGATTGAAACAAAAATAATGACTGATGATTCTCCCACTCTTTTAATAAAAATTCTCCAGTGTTCTGTCTGTCACACAAAAAAAAATGGTTATATATAACAGGACAGAGAAATAACAAAGTATTAAGGAATTTTTTCTCAAAACAGCCAATGATTAGGGTACCTCATATTTCTGAAGTTAAATTTAGATGTCTTGGTTCTCATGTGTTCTCCAGTGTGAATATATAACTCCAACTTGGGAATCATAGAGAGTTGGAAACACTGAAAAATGTAGTCATGTCAAGTTTTCCAAAATACAAGTGAAATAAAGAAATTAAGAAAGAAAGAGAGAGAGAGAGAGAGAGAGAGAGAAAGGTTCTGTAAAACTTTTAGATGAAACAACAACAACAAAAAAATCTGATCTCTCAATTACTTTAACTGACAATATCTCATTAAGTTTAGGGAAGTTTTATTTCAAGTGCATGGCAAAAAAAAAAAAAAAAAAAAAGTCAAAATTTTTGACTTCTTGAGCCCAAGGCAACAAGGGAATTGCCTTTTTCAAGAAGCATGGCTGTATGAAACTTGCAAAGTTTATGGTATCTCTCTAATTTGTATTGCTTTATAAGATCTGACAAAAGAGTATTACTTCCAGAAGTGTAACTTCTTAATGTGTTTCCCAGAACTCTTATAATATTGTATGCAGGCAATAGTCATCTAAGGATCACCTGCATCCTGCTGGAATAACCTTACCTATACATGAATAGAAATAAGTAGCCATATACATAAATGTATTTTTTAAATCTCATTTCTGTTTTCATGGACTTTAAAGACTGACAAAAAGTTCTTGAAATATTAAGAATACTTTAGAGCACAGGAGGAGTATACTTTAAAATCTTTAAGTGCTGAACAAAGTTTTCTACTTCATTATTTATTAATAATTAGCAGGAAGCACAACACCTTTCTTCCTTTGTCCCTTATTTCACTGTATGCTTCACAGGTAGCATTTCAAGGAGATCAAAAATTCTAAGAAATACCAACAAAGCTGATCCAGTAGCTCCTTGTCAAGGAAATTCTTCTGATGTAGCACTGTTTCATATGCTATTTCAATAAATATAAAGCACACAACATAAATATTTTAAACCGTTACTCCCCAGTACTGACCATGTGAAACCAACTGATTGTTGACTAAGCATAATTATTACTTTTTTTTCTAATCACTGAGCTATAAAGAACCTATCATGGCTGCCATCCAGACTTTTAAATACTGTTAAAACAAAGAAAAACAAAAGAGCCCACAAATATTGACTCTGTAATCTATCTCCCTCCCTCAAGGAAAACTTGCCTGCCATAAAAATCCAATCAGTTGCACACACACAATTATGAAAATATGGGCCTCGAAACTTCATTCAAAAGCCTGATTGCACTAAATATAGATCAACATGTAATTTCTTCTTCCTTTCTATTTTTAAATCATGTTTTTGACAAACGTTGAAATGATAATGAGTGGTTTAAATTGTTTTCTTTCTTTTTTTTTGTATAGAAGGGTTTGTGGAGGGTTTCATGTTTTGAATAGCTATATATTCTTTATTGCTGCTTTAAAATACTAATAAAAGTGATGAAAAGGCATGAAAAATCATCACTGATTGCATAGGAATTCACTTAAAATATGATCTTTCCTTCACTCAGTTATCATCTGTGGTGGTGTTTCCTTACAGAAATGGTAAAGGGCTAAAAGTTCTTAATAAAAAACACATGCTTTTCTTTACTCCGCCACCACACTTGGATGTATTCCCCTGTGGAAAACTACACCAGGTTAACCACTGCAAGGCAGTGTTATGGTAGATCAGACCCGTTTTTAAAAATGCATTCCCAGAAGACTCAGTTTAATACACTGCTTCTGAGAATACCTCTATGAGATTTTTTTTCTCTTCAATAGTCTCACTCTTCATATTTGGAAGTAATCTCTGCTATTGAAGGGTAGGCACAAGAAATACCATTTTGAGAGACTAGAGAATCAAAGACCAGAATATCTTAGAAGTTAAAGAAAAGGAGTATGCATGTATTCATTTTTTTGTTGTTGTGGTTTGGTTGCTTGGTTTTGGTTTTTCCTATCTCTGTACATATAAAGTCATTCTTCCCACTTAACAGAAGGCAAAAATGATTATTTTCCTTGAAGTATATAAGAAATAGTGTTTCACTGATCCAAACCTTGAAATACTGCTGACCTGCAATAACACTGAGATGATATTATCCACATTTCCAGCCAGTTCTGGAATGCAGTGTGCCTACTAGTTAAAAATGCAAAATGTGTTTTTAGATTGTTGTTTTTTTTAAGATTATACTAATTTGAAAAATTATCCCTACACTTAAAATGGAAATTACTGTGGAATCAGTGCTCTCTTGGAAGAAAAAAATGTAAGATCTCCCCATAGCATATAGTATGTTGGGGTCTGCCAGTAATGATTTCACATAATTAATTCAAAGAAAGAAAGAGGGGCCTAGAACATGCATTTAACCTTGCTCTGAAGGAAAAAAAAATAAAATAAAATAGTAGGAGCTAAATGAAATTTAGCAAATAAAATAAAATAAAATAAAATAAAATAAAATAAAATAAAATAAAATAAAATAAAATAAAATAAAATAAAATAAATACTACTATTGGTGAAATAACAGTATCAAATCAGCTGATTTTCTGGTGAAGCTGCTTTCCAGAAAGGTTGCATAAACACAATACCCGACAATGACAATACACTCCCCCATTGTCCACCATGCAAGTAGCTTCAAAAGCACATCAGGAAGAGGGTTTCTTTCATGAAAGTGGTAGGTGGAAGGCAGGTTATTGGCTTAGGAAGAGGCTTGTTTTCTTTGTAATTTCTTTCTCAGACTGTGAGAGGTTAAAATGGTTAAGCAGTTTTCTTTCACTCTATATTATGGCTCCTTTCTACAAGCAATAAAATGAAGGAATTACTTGTAAGGGCAGAAATGTCATTATTTTTGCACTCATCCTGACCCCAGCATCTAAAAATACAAAATCCAGGAATTTGTAGAGCAGGTGACATTTTAAAAAAGGGCCCAGGGAAGTCTAATAGTGTAAAGGCTAAATGTACTTAGGAGGTGGAGGGACAGAAATAGAGAGATATCTCTGCTTCTGACCTAGGCCTAACAAGATTGGTCACATAATTCATTTCAATGACTTCTTGTCTGTGCAGTTTACCTCTGGGTTTAGACAGAAACATTTCTCTTTAGCATAATGGATCACAATGTCAAGTTGGCTACCTTATGCCTCAGAATGGGGTTAATTTTAGTCTGATCCTCATGTTGAACACACAAGGAATATATATTGCTCGTCAACCTTTGCCAAAAGCATAAGTTCCTGAAATTCAAAGGCTATCTGCTCCAGGAAAAGATTCAACAGTCTCATATTAATTGAGCTGAGCCTCCTTCTAGGTCTCCAAAAGCCTACCAAAGCTGCACATTAAGGTATATAAAATTTCTAAACCATTATATCATAGTTCTACAGTCTTTTTTTTTTTTTTTCCTAACAGGCTCACCATTCACCTAATCAAAATCAAGCGCTTAATTCTGCTTCCACAGGGTTACTGCACTATTTCCAGTCTATTAGCTAGTATTTATCCTGCAGACAACTCAAGCATGCTACAGCTTGGCTTTTGAGCAGGTGTGAATGAGGAATTAACCAAATGGTGAGCAAAATTTCTTTTTCTTCTTCCAAGGTGCCATTCTTTGAAAACAGACTCACATGAGTAAAATGACAAGGATTCTATGAGAAGTCCACTAAGAATGGCCAAGTATATTCAGAAAAGCTAAGAAATTTCTCTATATTTCTTCTAGTCTACTTTTTTATAATCAACAAATACCTGCTAATAGTGTTCTGCTCCTCTACTCAAATTTCTAGCTCCCATGTGAAGTCAAGTTACCTATAAGTGTGTAAGCAAAATAATAGAAGGGCAGAATAATGCAATCTTCATAAGGGCTAAATTATTTAATTAATCTTAAAAAGGACCTAGGATGTTTTTTCTACATTATTTTTTTCAGAACAGGTGTGACCTCAGGCTAAAATCCCTCCTCCACTGCAGGCAATAAAAAAAATAAAATAAATAAATAAATAAATAAATAAATAAACTCATTGGCTTCACCAGGGAGTCTCTAGCATGCTTTGACGTTGCAAAATAGGGATGAGTCCAAAGAACAGATATGTTGAGCAAGGTGGCGTCATTTCTTAATAGTCACCTTTCCATCTGCAACAATAACAGTCTGTGGAGCAGCAGGAAAAAAGACACTTTCAGTTCCCTCTGAATGTGATCCTGCATTTCACATGACAAGTTCTTCTGCTTCCCTAAAGCATAATGATTCATGAGATTATGCCAGAAGCTCTACTGAAAAGCTCCAGTCACACACAGTTTCATCATTAAGTGCTATATTTAACTTGCCCTCCTTACATCAATATTTCTTCCCTTTCACCCACACCAGCCTCACCAGCAGAGAACCTGGGCAGACCAACTCTGGCACTGGTACAACTTCAACAACATTCTTACCTATCAGTGTCCCTCTTGTCTTTCCTACTTCAGAGAACATCTAAGCACATCTCTTCTCCACTGGCCCTGCCAAAATCACTGTTTATAGGCAAAGTGCAGCCAATGCTTTCTCTTAGAGTCAAGGTCCCATTAAAGGCAGCACCAGCTTTTGGTTAGCCAAGCCCCTCACCACCAACTGAATTGGTAGAGATTGTGACTGTACTGGTATTTTTTTCAGAAGCCAAACTCAAACCCTCTGAGAGGCAGAGTCTACCATTAAAAACAGGCATATTTCCATTATGTTTATGCTGTTACACCATTCACAGCTGTAAGTCTATCCTCTTGTGTATATGAATTATGAAATAGATTTTAGTTACTGTATCCCATGTTGCTTCTCAAGTAATAAACCATACAATATTTTCAATCCCCTTAGATGCATGTTCAGTAATAACTTGCAATGTTTTTTTATAGTTTTCCTACCTTCACTAATTTCATTACCTTAATGGTCAATGTCTTTATGGTTATTGAAGAAGCCCAGGTTAAAAAGGGTTGTTAAACACAGAACACAACAGAACTACTAAAGAAAATTATGATGTTTGATTAAAATGTAATTGGCAAAAAATAAAGAGACTTTTGTTCATTTGCTAATCCTAGCTTTTAACCAGAGCACAGAATCAAACTCCAGATTTTGGACAGATATGAAATGTGAACCCTAATCTGAATGACCCCTAGTATTACAATGGTATGAAACAAAAACCATAGCTCTAAACACTCCCAAAATTTGGGGGTTTCTAAATTTGAACTTGAATTTTGTGGCTTGTGCCTACTCAAATAAACATCTATTTAAAATCCTATTTCAATAAACTTCTATTTTGTGGCTTGGGCCTATTTAAGTAAGCCTTTTAAAATTAAGTTCTATTTATAGGACCAAAATTTATTTACAGTATCATTTGAGGGGGGTTTTAGGATTAGATATGACTTTATGTAAAGAGAAACTTTTGTTCAGAGGGTATTTCTTCCTTCTTCATCTTCATTCTTCATCCATGATCATAATCTACTAGATGGAACAGAAATTATTGCATCATATATTTATTACTATAAATAAGTTACTCATTGGCTATGTTTCATTACAAGAACATACAAGAAAGTTGAGTAGGAGAGGGTGAGAATATTTTAGTTACTCTTTCCCTTTCCCATAATTTATTTCTTTTCTTTTTATGAAATAAATGTATTATTAAAGTGTTTTAAATTAAGTTTAATCAAGTAGGCCATGCCTTCACTGCATATTTCCCAAACCCAGCAGAAGACTTTAGGCTATTGTTACAAATTTTCATCTTTTTATACAGTGTTCAAAAACATCACACAAAATGAAATGATTATGATTATTTTTGTAAATATGTTTTCTGCCAGACCATTCTTTTTCAGCAGGCCCCATTCTTCATGGGTTCACCATGGTCAGGCTTTCACCCAATACTTTCAATTTGTCTTTCTTCCTTATTCATCTCCTCCCCTTCTTTTTTCTCAAATCTCTACAATTTTTCTTATGCTAGTGCTCCTTTCCCCCGTTTAGGCCCAAAAACTGATGTTGAATTCAGCCAATCCTCAGACAATAGAAGTATCTGTGACTTTACTGAGTTTGATAGACTCACCTTGCAGGATCAGGGCTTTTATAACTTTCTTCTCATCTCCTCATTAGTGCTTGAACTACACCTCTTTCTTATAAGGCTCCAAGTTCTCTCTTAAGAGAGATGAGCAAAGAAATAGAATGACAGTTGCCACTTCAAGGTTTTCCAAAAGTTGGCAATCAAAGTGAAAAGTCATGAATCCACAATACTGCTGTACTATCATTTTCTATAGACCTAAGACACAACTTGTCATATGATTCCTTTAGGCTCTCTTACTTCATATGCCATGCTTTTGTTTTAACAATGAAAAAGGTCCATCTTTTTTCCACTTCAGCTGAGGTGATATGACAAAAGGCATGAACTAATTACAGCCCTTTGGAAATTACCTTTTGTGCAAGGAAAATATGCTTTTTTTTCCTTTTTTTTTTTTCCTACTGATGAGAAAGTAAGCAGTTTGAATAAAAAGTACTATTTAAAGAAAGAGTACAGTTACATAACCTTTCCACAAAATTCAGACATTTTTTTAGCTCCACTTTGCAAAAAGAAGCATGCTACTTCCTGAAAATTATACATACAATAATCTATAAAAAGATTTCTATGCAGAAAAAAAAAAAAAAAAAAAAAATATGTCGCAGTGCACATTCACCATTGAACAAAGACATAAGGTTTTGCTCTAACAATATAAGGTAGAACCTGCCAGCATATAGTCCTGTATAGTCCTGTCTCTCTACTTTGAAAATCAATGAGAAGTGTGTGTACATACTTAATGACTGACTTCAATCCCTCAGGCTGCAGTTTAAGTCTTCATAAGATGATCTTAAGCCAAACTGTCACCAAAATCATTCTTCCCCTGTGCCCTTGCCCAGTATTCCCAAAATCTCTTATTGCCAGCACTGCTAAACCTGTGGTCCCATGGACAGACAAATCAAGGACACGGTACTACCAAAAGCTCATGGCCTTTTCTACAGAACTAAATTTCACCTGACTGAGCTCCCTGATGCAGCACACTGTGCCTCCTCAATAGTAGCACAGCTGAGAAGATGGCAGGAGCAAGAAGAACATGAGCAAGGAGGATGAAGACTAACAAGGAAAACTAGCAGGCTGATGGAGGGATGCTTAAGTCACCGAAAGTAGGTATAATCATACCCTGAGGGTTCAATGACCCATCCCGCTTGATAAAAATCCATGGTTTGTACAAGTGAATACACATTATAACACAGAATCTGAGAAGGTCCAAAACCTGAAGAAAATGGAGAAGCAACAGAAATTTCATAGATCTTACACTTATCCAAAGCTCTAGGCCAGAATGCAGTTGACCATACTGAAAATCATGATCATTATTTCATTATTACTTTGTTGATGTGATCTACCATGTGGAAAGGCTTCCCAGCTCAGCAAGCATTTTACACTAAGCAGCATAAATCAGAAAAGAGGTAATTCTTGAAACACAACATTTGCTGGCATTTCACGAAGGTATTATGGTATCTATGTACCAGAGAGGCTTTATAAGTTATAGTGGATCTGACTGATTATTTCACAAGCAAGATTTATGCAAGAAAACACTTATTACAATCACTGTCTGTGCAATGTCTTTTCCTCTTGAGTCTTTTAGTGAAAGCACAGTGATGAACCAATACTTAGGATAATAACAGGGTTGGGGATTTTTCTGCAACTAAGAAATGTACACAAAGGTGTTATATGCTCTAAAGTGTTTGTTTGACTAGTATGTGAGAGGACCCCACAAGTAACTCACAACCAAATAGGTGTAGCTCAGCTTTCAGGTTCTCTCAGCAAACTCCACTAGCATGGGATACAGAGACAAAATGAGAACAGTAAAGGTTAATTTAGATATTATATCTTTCATTTTATTTGCTGTCTGCTAGGGCTCCTGAGACAGTTTTTCATATTCAAACTTTACATAATACACATTGGCCAAGTCCCAATTGTTTGGATGGAGGTACAAGATTAGCATTCATATTAGAAATATTGTCTCTCTCCTTCCCCCAACCAAGTCATCACTTTGTTGAT
This sequence comes from Stictonetta naevosa, assembly GCA_011074415.1. NCBI lineage: Eukaryota > Metazoa > Chordata > Aves > Anseriformes > Anatidae > Stictonetta > Stictonetta naevosa. The sequence goes on from CM021699.1 coordinate 56,289,864, forward strand.
AAAGTCACTATTTCTTATTTCAAAGGACAACAGCAGGGTAATTTGTTATGTAAGAAAAAAAAAAAAAAAAATGCAATCTCTTATTTTTCCAGGAAGGATAGAACCATGAAAAGAATTCTAACAAGGCCTGGCATACTACTTTTAGTGCCTTCCTGCCAAAAAGAAGGAAAAAAAAAAAAAAAAAAGAAAAAAAAAAAGAAAATGCAACAAGAAATAAGTTACATACAAGCTTCGTGGCTTATTCACTATACCACTGAGCCTTTTGGCCATCACACTAAATCTCTTCAAATTCTTGCTCCTGTTTTGATGGAAAACATTCAGTTCTATAATAGTAGTACTTAGATAACCTGTACTTGACCTGTCTTTGGATAGTGATGATTTTCCATACAAGATGTTTTACTGTGATAACATGGTGATTCAGACACTCTGTCTTAAGGCAGCTGGTGTACAAGTGCTTGGCTCTGGAAATATTTTTTTTTCCTTTTCTTCCATTGCTATTTGAATGTAAGCTGCATGTTAAAGGCCTTTTATACCAATCACATTTTCGAAGTATTCTCCCAGTTAATGTATTTCCATTAGAATTCCTCTGTTTTTGATTTCAAGAACACAGCACTGTACTCACAGGAACTGAGCTTTTCAGGTGTTAAAGAGGATTTGTTATAAAGAAAGTGATTATAATAGGATTTAATGTAATTGAAAGTCAAGGTACAGTAGCCATACACTGTATCAGAGACATCATTAAACTTGTATTATGGTTGAAGGAGATTTGCTAAGTAAAACCTGGGGCCACAATGAACAGACCATGGTGGAAGACTTCCTGTTGTGCACCTTTTGTTGAGCTGGTGCTCTCTTTACTACCATGCTCCCCAGAGAAGCAGGACAAGCAGCAGAGCTGAACTCACAGAGCCTTGTAGCAGCATGAAAAAATCCTCAGAAATAACAGATGGCTCCCATGGACATCAGCCTGTTCATATGAGTTCCTGTCCACTCCCACAGGTTCCTTTCTTACAGGTTGTCACTAGCTCTGGCAGAGGTGCTTCCAGCCACAACCCTCAATGACTTGTGTAGAAGGCTTGGCATCACCACACATGGAAATGTTCTTTTGCACTGTTGCAAGGGACCAATGTAAAACTAATTTGACTCTTCCTCAAATTCAACAAGTTCTTCAGTATCATCTGCCATGCTGGCAATCAAAGAAGTTATCCAAACTTTCTGGAGAAATCCTCAAAAGCTTTCTTTGCCTCTTTGAAATCCATTGGACTTCCAGTATCTCACATACTTAAATAAACCCTTATTATCAAATAATTGCTATTCTCCAGAATAGTAACTTCCTTATCATAGCTTGCACTCTTTTCTGTTGGCTTTATTCCTGCTGTCTCTCCATTTTCCAGGGGATCTTGCTTACCTCAAACAGTGTCTTGAATATCGCCATTTAAACATAATTTGTTTTCTCTTTACTCCTGCTTTCTTTTCAGCTGTTTCTGTGGGTGTTATAATGTCCTTAGATAACTTCTTTCTTGGCTGTATGTGGGTAGTAAAAGTCATTGTTATTATCTTCTATTACACTTTGTTCTCTCTTTGATATTCTGCAACGTTATGCATTCAGCAACTTCTCCAGATCAGAGGTCAGGAATTTAGCCCCACTAGTATTTAGGCACTATCATATCCATAACTGAGTTCATCAAAATGTTTTTTTTTGTATAAAAGATAACATCCCTTTCAATAAAAAATATATTTTATGGAAAATAAATAAATAAATAAATACATACATATATACATAAATAAATAACATTTTTACAACCACTTCCATTGCAAGGTGGATTATTCCAGTAAGAAATAATTCTAGATTAGATCAAACCAAACTAAGACTGAGGTTTATAACCAATTATTACTTCAGTTTTCACTTTTCAAAGGAATCTCTAACAAAAAGTCTGACATTTTTCTTTCAAATTTCCTAGGGATATAATTGGTGTCTGGAGGTCACAGGGAATGGTGGTGACTGCATCGATACATTTGTCTTTAAAAAAATGTTATAGTGCTGTATTCTGGGACCTCACTGATCTGGATCTTCATATTGAACAAAGATGTTTAGGATGATTAAGCACTTTCATGGACTACAGTGAGCATAAGGTTCTCACCCTACTGTTCCTTCCTGAGTTACAGAGAATATATGCCCAATCTTCAGTCAACCACAAACTAGATAATTTGGGATTTGCTGCATGCATGCATGCATGCACCAGCTTCACAATCATCATTATATGCCACTTCACTGTTTGCTGGCACCCCTGAGACACAAGTGACTCTGCAGTGTTGCATAGCAGCAATTACCACAGCACAAGCAATATCTTCCTGTACGGTTTGCTCTCCATGCCTCTTCCCATCCAAGGGTCAGAAGCTGGACATGGGTAAGAAGAGACAGACCAGTTGTGGGCAGATTTCTGCCAACTAAATTGGGCTCTTGTTCCGGAAAGGAAATAAAGGATAGATTGTAACCCAAGGAGGTGGGGTTTGTCAGATCAGAGGACAAAGGTGTGACTGATTTTAAAGGCCTCTTTGCTGTTTGTCCTACAATCCCACTTTAATGTTCTCATACAGCAAGTGTGATACTAGAGATCCATGCCCATCCTTCTTCTTGTAAACTGACTACAACCTGGGCAGCATCTGCTACTCTGAACCACATTGAAATCCATTTCCCAAATGTCCACTAGCTGTGTACTCCTGACATTCCTCAGATGTAGAAGAGAGAAGGCTGTTTACACTGTTATTTCCTTTAATTATTTCAGCCATTTCACCTCTCTTTTTGACTCAGGATTTTTCTTTCCTTCTAAGAAAGAAGAAAAAAAAAAAAAAGTGGAAGTTCATTATAAAGAAAAGTGAAATGTCACCAATAATTAGTTAAAATCACCAACCTGAGGAACCAGTTCAGGAACACACATGTAGACACACACACACAAATAAATAAATGAATTAGCGTTCAAGCTTAAAATTCAGTAGCTTTGATGAAAATGTGTGGTGGTGAGAGGATCAATTTCTGATGATGTTATTGAAGAGCAGAAAGAGAGATAATAACTTTGATGCAGGCTCTTTGTTTAAATGTCTATTGTTTGTAGTTAGTTGCTATTTAATCTCCACTACAGAGAAGAACCACTACATAGCTAAACTCTCTTCTAATGAGATCATTATTTTCTTACCACTCTTCAGAATGAATGTCATTTTACATAGCAAACCTACAGAGGCAGCATTTTAGAACACTGCTACCTTTTATCTAACCAACATAAGAGGCACTTGAGAAAAGGACAAGGAGGGTCAAGAAGAAAATGTATGCAGCATAGTTTCTTTGCCTGGCAGGCAGGGAAAGGACAAAGGAAGAGTCCATGATAACAAGACTGACCACCATTATTAGTGGAGAGGGGTTCAAGCTGCAAAGTTTGGGATAGTTAGAGAGAGTTTGGCCCAACATATTAAAGGATTTGCCTGGATTTAAATCCAACCTACAGCATCTAGTTACATTTTTAATTACTGCTAAATATTGCTTAATACTTTGACATTTGCCAATTATTACCCAGCCTGAAAAGATTACCAGCAAGCTTAGCTCTGTCAGAAATATCACTCCTTTTTCGGACTTCCTCTTTAAATGGTAAAGTTACTTCCTTCCAGTCAAAGTGGACATGCATGTGTTATGTGCCATTTTGCAATTCCTTTTATCTGCAGACGAGAGCGGGTGGATGTTTCTGCAGCAGCTTAAAGTGTCCCTCCCTGCCTGCCCTGCCCCTGTGGCAGATGTTGCCTCCCCCTAGAGCACTGGCAGCACAGGCAAACATATGCCCATGCCTCAACCACTGCACTTCACAGCCCAGCATATTAGCTTCAGTGTCTGATAAAGGTAGCTTTGCACTAAGACAGCGGATTGTAAACAGCAGCAGCTGAGCCCTGAATATGCCTGGTTCCACCGGATCTGTTCCAGTGGAAAACCTCTGAGCTGAGAGAGGGTGCAAAGTGCTGGAGGCAGGAACATTTCACATCGCTGTAAGCATCTGCTGTGGTGCCCGAGACTCAGATCAGTCAACTGAGGCATGAATATTCATAGTGCTGAAATTCTACCTGTGCCCCTCTGCCTTGTTAATAAATGAAGGAGGCTTCAGAACAGGAATGCGCAGAGCAGTGAGCACGGAGCTGCCTGCAGCCAGCTAATCAGAGAAAATGGTCCCAGGGAGAGGGCAGAAATTACACTGCCCGCCTTGAGCACTCAGAGCCACGAAACTGGCCCAAGGAATCATGAGAGCTACTTAAAAATCATGTGATTTTCATAAACAATTCAAGTGGGATTCCTTTTATTTGCTTTCTGATTTTATAGATTCCCAGGGTTGTGTTTATAAACTTTTAGCCAGAACATAAAGGCCCCAAAGGCTCCCATTAAAAACTAAGAGAAAGGGGGAAAGATCTGCATCACCCATGTGATCCCAGGAAGGGAACCGAATGACAACAAAAGATATGTATCACAAATCATATTGGTTGTGTGATTTTTAATGTCAGGAGAGAAAGCAACAGTTTAACCTCTTTCTCTCCCTCTCTACCCCAGCATGGAAATTTCTACATTTGTCCCTTCTGCTGTTGTAGTTGTGCCCGGGTGTTTCTCTAAATCTGAAGTAAGTCATCTTTTCTGCCCTTTGTTTATGGGGAACTGTGTTTGAGAAGCGAAAGAATCAATGCTCTGCTCATCAAATGGAGGAGTGTTCAGCATTCATAACATGAATGGCCTAAAATAAATGCCTCTGGCTGCTGTTTTCATTCTGCCTTGCCACACTCTGGTCCTACCAGGCCCGCACATGAGCAGCGGTGTGGGAAAATGGGGCCTCCTCTGAAGTTCTCAGCGTAATGGTCAGAGCATTCAGGCATGTGCAGACATGCCAGTCCTGGTGCGTGATTCTTGTTTTTGTTTGTTGTTTGTTTTAACAGCTGCTAATAATTATATTATCCTGCTGGAGAGGTAGTTCTGGGAAACGGCGATCTTTGAAAGCACCGAAGTGATACGAGGAAGATGCCGCTTCCCTCCCCCCTTCCTTCTCCCTGTTAGTTTTCTGGTACAAACAGCATTCCTGCCTCATTCCCCTCTGAAGTTAAAAGACTTAAATTCTTTACAAGGCAGGTCATCCGTTCGTAGCCAAAACCCTGTTTGCTTTTGTCTTTCCACTTGCTTTCAAATGAAAAAAAAAAAAAAAAAAACTGAGAGCACACACCGGCCCACTTCAACAACTCAGAAATTAAGCATAACAAGCTCGGGGGTGTGGGGTGGGGGAATAAAAAGCAGTGTTTCAGTTATTAATGTGTGTGCGTTCAGCACAGAGAGCTTTCCAGCAGCTCTTCCAAGAATGCTCCGCGGGTTCTTCTCGACCTGACCTGATGGAGAGCAAGCGAGCGGCAGGCGTGCAGGCTGCAGTCACACTGTGTCCAGAGCCGCGGTGTGCTCACTCCAAGGAACATTGTCAAGTGCTTTTAATAGTGTTAAATATAATTTATTGATTCTCCATTGTTTGTAATAATAACCTCCCTGAAGCCTGAGAATAATGTTTTCTTTTCCCCTGCAGATTTTGTCCTGTCAAACATTTATTTTACTTTTTTTTTTTCATGGTATTGCTAATAGACCTTGAAATTAACACTGCATTTATGTCTAGAATCTGTACTGCGATTGTTTGTGCTAGTGCACTGCATTCATCCATCAGCAAAGCAAAATAGGGGCAAGAAGTTGCATCTGAGCCCCTTACAATTTTTTTTGGGGGGGGGGAGGGGGGAGGAAATGGGTCAAATTCTGCCCTCAGATGAATGCATGGAGCTCTCATTATTAAGGTCAGTGAGAGCCTGGCTGTGTATGTGCCACAGAGGCAGAATTTGGCTCAGCGCTTGCTAGGTGATTGCAGCTATAAAGCTAGAGGGGGCATAAAATGTTGGGGAGTGTTTTAATAGATCCTATATAAACATTGGCTGTTGGGGAGTTTTTTTATTACTCTGTGAGGTCAGGTACTTTTAAAATAAAATAAGGGATATATAATTCCTTATGAAATTAGAATAAGCTTTAAAGTGAATTAAAGTGGGTTCTAAACTAAATGACACAATCCCTTTGAACAGTTGCATAAGAAAAATTACTAAGCTCTAAGTAAAATCTGAAGACTGGGTTTGTCAGACTGACTTATATTTAACAAAACAGGAGTTATTCAAATTTACATTAGCAATTAACAATAAAAGAATATATAATTTACTTTGAACTTTTTTTCACTTCAGCACAAAATTTCTCTAAGAGTTATGCTGCTATTAAAAGCACATTGTGTTGCAAACCCCTGTAAAATGCAGTATGTTTCAGGGTCGAATTAACAAGCAGGAATCAGGAAATATTTAAAGGGCCCCTTGTTACCTGCTAGTATCTTTTTCTTTCCCATGGAAAATGAGAAGCGAGATGGAATGTAAACAGGGTGAAGTATGAGAATAAGAAATGCACCATGAGCACATTCAGGACAGCCAAACACGATGGCCTTGCAGAAGGCCTCTGCCTTCTGAGGAGGGGGTTTCCATTGCTGGTAGGGAGCTGCTCAGGCATGGAGAGGGCTGACGCTGCAAAGCAGCCAGCGAGGGGGAAGGGAGAGGGGATGGGAAAGGGGGGAGAGGCAGCGGGTGAAGGAGTAGTATATACAGCTCTTCACCTCTCGGTCTCGATTCAATTTACTTTCTGTGAGTGTTAGGAAGGCACTCAGTGCAACACAGCCCAATGAAATAATCACACTTGCAAAGCCTGTATGTATCTCGAAATTGCCAGAACTTCATCCGTATGTTGGGTTCCCATGCAGGAAATAAAAGCTGGGTGATTTATGGCATTTTATTGCACTTCTTGGCCATTGCTAACATTTCCTTCAATGAGAAATGGCAGAAGCTGCAATTTGGATTTTTATTGTGCGGTTTGCCAGCCTCCTCCCCACCCCCTTCCCTCTTTATTTTCTTCTTTCCTGGGTGAACTTGCTTTGGGTTTAGGAGATGAAAGTTTATGGAGGCAGATGAGTGTCAAGGGGACTGAATCCAAACACAGAGCCAATGAGCCTGTTGCCAGATTTTATTTACCCTCACTGAAAATACAGTATCCAGAAAAAGAAGAGTGATTATAAAGGAGAGTGACTTAGCCTCTAACTTACACAAAAATTCTTGGATGGGTTTCTGGTTTTCTTTTTTAAACAAACAAAACAATGTTTCCTGGTTGGCAGTTCCCAAAGTCTTTCCTTTTTTTCCCATTTTTTTGGCACATTGCTGAAAGGTCATGCTGATGTATTTCCAAAACATTCTCATTGAGTGCAGCTTTGCAAAAAAAATAAGAGCCTCTTTCTTCAAGGCCTGATCACGCTCTCATTTAAGGCGGATACAAAATCTCAACTGTCTCTGGTTTGCAGGGACACAGGAGTAGAGCCTAATCACAGAGTCAAGATTGCAGTAGGATTAAATATGGGCTGGGTAGCAGCAGCTATTCCTACAGCTGCTGACACCATTATACAATCCTGTTTACCATTGCTTGTGTCTGCCAGACTTTAATGGTTCATCTGACAATGTTCATGCTACTTTTCAGCCTAAGTAAAGATTTCTGAAGATGAGGCAAAGGGTAAATTGGCTGTTTCTCTTGTTAAAATAGTCTAGTGATTATTTCTTTGACAGCCCTTGTGCCCATACACTTGGGGAAGGAACTTCAAATCTGGTGTGCTTTATTTCTGGGCTGAACTGTATTGCACCAAAATGCTGCTGAACGGAAATATTTTCAGATTGCACTTTACATGTGCTCAGCGTGCGGCTGTTTTAAAACCTGTTGATTCTGATTATGCAGCATGCATACATACACAGGCACTACAGCTAAACCTGGAGGTACCTGAGCATATTTTGCCTGCTGCTTCCAAACATTTCAGCTGGCAGGCATATTGCCTGTAAAGTAAGGTGTGCGCATGCATGTTTGCATATGTGTGTATGTGTGTGGCTGCAGTTGTTTATTTGGTTTAGGCAAGCAAACAGGAGAATGGGTAAATGGACAAAGCACTTGACTGGAACTCAAGAAACTTACGTTCTGTTCTTGGCTTGGCGTCAGATTTCCTGCATGACCTTGTATAAGTCACTTATTCTGTTGTGTGCCTCAGTCATTTGCCCCAGAATAACTTTCCTTCCTTCCAGTAGTACTATGTAGTTAAAACACATTAATGCATTAAGGAAAAACTGGCTGGAGAGAGAGAGAAAGGAGGGGAGAAGTGGGTTTTAAATTAAGGCTTTCTTCATTCCATGAAGGGTCTCACTTCCTTCTGGGTAACTTTAACAGAAGAACAACCAATATTACCAACATTCACTGTTGTACTCTAGCAGTGCTCAGATACACTAGCCATAACTTAGTTATAAATTAGGAGTGTATTGTTCTATGTGCTGTACAAGCGGTGGACCAAAAGATGATATATTTGGCCTCAGAACTATCAGCGGCAGGATTTCATCATGCCATATAAATCTAAGCCAGCATTGCATAGTTTTGTGCCCTGCACTTGTTTTTCTAGGATTTTATATTCAAGGGAACACAGTATGAACTAAAGCACAAGCACTGCAAGTTTTAAGTACTCCTCTGATATGAAGCCTACTGCTCTCTCCTTCAGTTTCTTTCAGCAAGAAGTAAAATCATGTTGGCTTCTGGATCGGGTTTTATCTGAAAGTTAAAACAAACGCCAGCCTGCTGCCTTTAAACTCCAACACTGATCCCAGTGAGTTTGCACAGGGCTGAGAGGCTTTGAAAATAAATGCAGGTTTTTTGTCCCTTTGACACACAAACATCCCGGCAAGTTACCTTTTTGTTTATTCCACTGTAAACCTCCTGAGCAGGCTGCATTCAGGGTGCTCACCTTCCATAGCATGACCTTTCAAGCAAATATATCCTTTCAAACTTTGGAATTCACTGAGGTAGAATTAAAATAATTGACCTTTCATTCTCCTTTTCTTCTAGCCCACCTCCCTCTCAGATGCTTTCCTTTTAATAACCAAGAAACACATCTGCAGTTTTTTGCTGTAAACACTGCATTTAGGTTTTTAAGGTAACCTTGGCAAAATCCAAATTAGAAAACATACTGCAGTGATTCACTTTTAACCTCCTATTTCACAGCATAGCTGACAGCCTGCATTCTTCAGAACTTTGTGTTGTTTGCTTTTTTTCCTCTCTCTCTGTAAGCAGCAGGACAAGAAAAAACAAACCCAAAAAAAGCATAGGAATATTTTTCTCCATTGGGGGCATACTATGTAAAATACACTTGAAGAACTAGTTCCTTTTCTGGTCACTGAACTAAAAAGGGACACATTTCTTACAAGTTTAGAATAACTCCAAATCAACAACAACACAACCCCTCGTTTTTAGAAATAGTTGTGTAGCCTACTGCTTGATGATTTAAAAGATCTTCAGCTCCCTTCCCACTCACCATGGCCACTCAGCCAAGAAAGGGCCCTTTTCTGTTTAAGTCATCATGTTACTATCATAATTTCCTAAGCCTGCCAGTGCCATTGCCTTGGCTAATTCTCCAGATTTAGGCAAAGCAGTTTGGGGAGCAGCTCAGGCGATGTGCGATGTGTGCTGACTGAGGCATGGAGCCCATCAGTGGGGCTGGGAGAGAGGGGCTAACCCTCACTGAGAAAGCAAAAGCAAGAGAAAGAGAGATGGTACAAAGGGAAGGGGTGGGGTTCTGTTTTTCTCAGAAACGTGCTGCACTGTAGGACTGTGCCTTTTATTTTTGGCACAAATTGCTGTAGCAAATTATATAGCTTATCAGATGTGGTTTGTTAGGCTCAGTAAAGAAACCACTGCAAGGACTTGTTTTCCTTGTTGTCTGCACCCGATTATGAGATCGGCACAAATCAGATTCCTGATGCTGCACAGGAACAAGGTTGAAACTCCACTGGCCTTTTTTTTCCTGTAACTGAATTAAGCATGATTGGGTTACAAACCAATTCAGCCCAATTGAGTTGATCCTCTGTCTGACTTTACGCAAAAGCAGTCTGCACGTTCACCTTGATGCACTGGGATTCACTAGTGAGAGGGAAGGCAGGTGCTAATTTCCATCACGGCGTAAGCACACACAGCTCCTCTTCGAACAGCTTAATAGGAGCACTGTGCTGCAGGGTTGAATTTGTACCCTTTGCAAAGCGTGCTTTATGAGAAGCCGGACTGCAGGTGCAGATCCTGCAGGCCCCTGCTTTCTTCTCAACAGCCCAGACCAGCCCTGAAGGATGCAAATGTGTATTAGAGGAGATGCAGAAGGGATTTCAGAGTATATTAATAAACAGGACTTAACCATGGCACCTAGGGAGCAGATACACATTTTACTCAGTTCTCCCTGTGACTGGAAAAATGACCTTTGGTACTGGGGTGGGCAGCAAGGAGATTAACACCACCAATTAAATTGACTTGTGTCCAGAGCTACCTGCAGTGCCTCTCCCCAGCCAGCAAGGCACTGACACCACCAAGACAGAGCAAGTTGCTCCCTCGATGCTGCTCCTGCCTGGTGAGCAAAGCAGCTCTGCAAAGGTAGAAAGGAATGAGAAGAAGGAGAAGTTGGGGCAGAGGGGATGTCCTCAGCCACCCAACTATTTTCATGGAAGGAGAGAAAATCTTTTATTTTATTTTCTACCTGTAAAGAAAAATGGATTCATGTCACATCCTTCGTTGATTATCCCTGGCATTATGCAATTCAATAGATTTGCTGTCTTGATTAGACAGGCAGAATAGAATTTTAATTGTGAGCCTCTGGAGGGCAAAATGGAGAAATTTGTATGGAAAATTTGGGAGGCTGAAGCATTATTGGAGGGCTGAGCTTGTTATAGCCAGTCTTCCTGCTTCATTGGACCATCTGCCTTTACTTGTGCTCTGCTGCTTGAGGTTGAGAAGTTGTGGCTTTAAAGATGAGCCACAAAGTTTAACCAGATAAATAAATGTGTGCAAGATCCCTCACTACCAGCAGAACAGCCTTCAGCACTCCAGCTACATATGTTGACAAGAAGAATGTTTTAACTTTAGCCTTATTTTTACTGTTTATCAAACAGAAATGATGCATGTAGTTGCTTGCACAAGTCACAGTTAAAGGAAAGTCCCTTTCAAAAAGGCCTGAGAAATGCAGTCAGACAAAACTATTTTACTGGGGGGCAAACAGAGAATTATTATTTTTTTCTTTAGATACATGATCATAGATATATTGGTAGGAAGGGAAGTTGACTGGCCTAGGCCAGTGTTTGCAGGTCAGAAAGGAGAAGATACCAGTGTCAGCAGCCAACGCTAACGTGAGGAATTGGGGTTTAGTTCACAACAGAAATCAGAGCTGAACACAGGCCAGGACCAAATGAAAGCAAATGTCACTTTTCTGATACATTTATTCTAGGTTAGCAACGAAATGTGTCATTCGTATTTACTGGTTAGGGAGGTAGCCAGTAAAGACAAAAGTCTGGTTATGCACAGAGGGAATGCTCTGTGCGATACGTGATAATCTCCACTACTGGCCTCCAACCCATTTGGGGACATTATTCACAAACAGTGATTTTCAGGTATATTTCTCTCCCCATTTATTTACTCATAAAAGCTCTAGCAACAGAAAAAATTAGTTTTACAGATTCTTACCTAGATTGCCCAGAATTCAAATACACAAATTCCAGCCCAGTCGGTACTCTAGTGTAAGGTCCCTGGTTTAATGCAGTACAAGAAGGCTCTTGCCCATTCAGCAATCTGCTTTCTCTCTCTGAAAAGCTTTAAACGGATGTTGGGTTTGTTCCAGTGGGAAAAAGAGTTGAAACCATAAACAGTTTTGTAAGGCTGGGAAAATGTTTCCTGCCCATATCTAACCTTTTCTGTAGGTGAAATAAATATGAAAACTGCTTGAAATACACTGTTACTATTAGGCAAGCAAATTACATCAACGGACTGGAGTTTTCAGTATTTTGTTCTTGTCTATAACATGAACCTAGAAATTCTAACATTGGCCTAATTAGTCTAAATATCTAAGATGCAGGAGGTTTAAACTTTTTGATCTGGAGAATTATGTTGGGAATCTCATAAGACTGTTCAGTACAAGGAGAGTTCAGGAATTTTCATCTCCTTGTCAGAAATAGAAATAGTGCAAAAACAGCTACCATACTGTTAATATGAAACCATTAATTCTGATCTGAACTGAATCAGCAAAGGAGAACAGAGAAATTTACAAAAGTAAGCATTTTCAAATTACAAAAAATAAAAAATAATAAAAAAATAAACCCCATATTGTACTAGAAGTTTGCTTATTGTTAGAAGTCAAGCCATTGATTGTCCTATGTCCTTCTCATACCTGCACTGAAACAACAATACTGGAACTTAACTGATGCCTTTGTGCAGAAATTTAAAAAATGGAGAAATGAGAGACAAAAATGCCAGCCATCTTTAAAGAAGCCAGAGACAGCTCACTCAAGAAGCAGGAGAAATAATGGGTCGGAATCATAGACCACAGACTTGAAAACTGTAAAAAGCTGTGGGTAGATCTTCCCTTCCTAATTCTGTGGCCATGTCAGATATGAGCACTGCCCAAAGTCATGTATTTGCATACAACACCTTGTTATCTGCTTTTGCTATGGTCCTGGAAGCACAGCTGAGACCAGCTGGCAGTCTAGTATGGTCCAGTAACATGGACATCATTGTTTCAGCTAATGATCCCGTCTTCTGCAATGTCTGCAATGACATCTGACAGCACTTCCATCAACAGTGCCATGTCTGCAGAGGGGCAAGGGTTGCCTGTTTTTTGTGCTAGCTTCACTTGGTGTCATCTCTGCATCTGCACAGGAAGTACAGCCACTAATGGTAATGTTTCTGCTTCTACATTTTTCACTTTGGTACCTTTGCAATTAAGTGAGCTCTTGAAATACCTGTGCCATTACCTGCTGAATGGTATTTTGTGCAGAAACAGGAATATTTTTATTATTAGTTTTTTACAGAGGTCAACTTATCCATAATATTTTACTTCTAATGTCTTTTTGATATTTCAAAGAATAAACTGTTCCTTCAGGGACTGTGCTTATAATTTACATGGAGTTTTCTTTACTTCTTGAAGGAGTGTGAAGGTAGAAAGTAAGCTTACAACAAAAAGTAAAGAGGTGGCCATAGAAACATTGGCATTTCAGCATTGCCAAAACATCTGTAAATTTCATTTCAAGGTAGGCATAACAGACGATTAGGAACTGACTCAAGGAAATACTAAAGATGTGCCCTTATACAGCAAAGCACTTAAGAATCTGATTATCTTTAGTCTTGCCTTTTACCTAAGTATTTGTTTATACACTTTGCTAAGCCTGGTACTAAGCAAGAAAATCTCATCTGAATTTAAGGCACTTTACTGAGAAGATCAAGATAATACTTCAACTGATTAACCAGAGTTAAGGTCTTCTCCTTCTCAGTGATACTGAGGACATGCTGCTACAGCTGAATTCAACAAGAACTGCAAATACTTGCTGCCTCTGCAAAACGATGCTTTTTTCCTTGGGATCTCAACTGGGGCTTCTGTGTCTGATGTTAGGCACCTGCATATGGAAATGTTGCTATTTGCTTTGTTAAAACCTAATCAGTTACTATTATTACAGGGGTTAAGCAAGCAAGTTTGGAATTTGAACTTGCACAAACAAAAGCATGTGCACACAGCAATGGGCCATCTACAGTACCAAAGAAAACGTACAGTCCAGCTGTTTCATGGCATCTCCTTTCTGTACCTCACAGAATCAGTACTGCTGTGCTTAATGATAACACCTTTATCTGACTGAGCAGAAATAGATGTTAATTTTAAAATGCATTCAGTGTAAAAGGGAAAGAAAAGGAGAAAAGCACAGCTGCAACCTTCTGTTTGTGGACTTTCTAAATTTTTATTCTGAACACGAGTCTAACATCATTCATGGAAATACCAACTCAGCACTGTTGAACGACAGTGTGTTTCTTTATATTTATTTTGCCCCCTCGTATTTTCTTCCATTAAAGTTTAGCAATGTACACAAACAAACTGCAATGAGAAAAAAAAAAAAAAAAAGACAGAAATGAAACTCATAAAAAGGCAAGCCATAGAAGTGACCTTTGCCACTCCTTTGATAGTATTTTGAACATTTCTGTGCTAGTGGTTAAGATTTTTTTTTACACTTCCAGGCAACCGTAGATGATAACATGAATAAAAATGTATGCTGTCTCATGAATTTAACAGAAACTTTTTAGGGACCATAATTGCTCTTTCTGGAGCACGCTTTAATTTAGAGTTGGAATTCTTTCTGTGATTTATGAAGCAGTGTATTTTCTACCATGTAAGGTATACCTTTAAACCTCCCTCCTCACATACACACATACTTGAAATGTTTGCTTTCGTGCAGTCACTCGCACAAACATAAATACTCAAATTCATAGATATATGCACATACATAAGAACATGCAACAGCATGTGTGCATGTGTAAATAAATACATGTATGAAGGCAGATATTTGTGTATGTGAAAATGCAGGAATTTCAAATGATTATATCCCTAATTAGATCCTATTTTGGAACTGTACAGAGCCACAGTGAATTACAAGCAAAAGATGGCACTCTAGGGGGTAACATAGGAAATGCTTGTGACTGACCTTCAGCACTTTCCAGGAGTGAAGGTTATTGGCAACTTTTTATGTCTTTTTGGGATCACCACAAACCTCTGATTGGGAGAAATAACAAGATACTTATTGTTCTGTGGTTTTTACTTTTAAATATATGCCCAAGCAGAAGACACTTTCTGTGTAATGATATGTTAAGGAAAGAAAAACCTAGCATCAGCTTGGACTGTCTTCAGCTGCTACAACAGGGTAGCAACCCTTTGTGTTAGTTATGGTAGGGACTGCAATAGATTTGTGCATCTGATGGGCCCTTTCCTTCCATCTGCTGAACCATTTTCTATGTATGCTGCCAGTGGTGTGAACAGCACTGTATGTTTAGTGTTATCCTCCACCAATGTGACCACATGAACATGCTAATACCAGTGACCTAGTCACACTATGCTACGGCTTGCTTAATAACCTGAGAACGAGAAGCCAAGAATTTTATTTTTTTCTTCCACTTGCTGGCTTGTCTTTTTTCCTATCCCAAAAATTTAACTGAGATTTGATAAATTGTCCCATTTTGCAGCAAAAGGAAAACAGCCCTGTGTAAGTTTTTCCACACACAGATGAATACTAACCTTCAGATAGGGGCAGCCAGCCCATATCCCACATGGGCTGGTTGACCAGTGGGCTAATGTTCTAGCTAGAAATTTGTCCTCCACTGTACAGATATTTAATTAGTAACAAGATGTGGAGTAGCTGGAGTGAAGGAACTCCAGAAAAAGAGCTGTGCTTACCATATTTGGACACACCCCTTGCTTCATTTACAGCAAGATGGAGAGGTAAACTTGTCTCTACTGTAGCTGGGTGAGCTATGGAGACAGTTTTCTTTAACGAAATAACCAGTTCTGTTAGCCTTTTTTCACATTCACTATTCCTTGAAAAAAAAAAAAAAAAAAAAATCCCATTTCAGTTGGGTACCTGTAGAAAAAGTAACTGTTTAGCATGAGAATGATGGGCCAAGGCCCCCTACAACCTAGGCATAAAGGACTGGGGCTTTTTCATTTCTTTTTTCTCCTCCATGTGTCCTTCTGTGAGTCCCTCCCTGGAAATGGAAATGGTGTATTGTAATGCAGATTTCCTGCAGAATCTCACAGATCACTCTCTGCAGGGATTTCACTCTTCAGCTGAAATACTTTTCAGCCAAGGTATTGTTCATTTATTCAACAGCTTTATTTTTAAACATGGAATAATATAACTGTGCATTACTAATTCCTTTTAAAAGTATTATAGTGTTTATTTTTTGATTGAGGCTTGAGGGCTCAAGATCATTTAGCAGAGTTTTATTTTGTTTTATTCCACTATTTGTGAATTTAAAATACACTATGAAAGGATCAAAATAAAGTAAAAGACCTCAAAATCCCACTAGTCTTGTTTTCCTTTCTTCAGTCCCAGCACCCAGTCTGTTTTTTCTTTCATGGTTTCTGCAGAGAACTATTTTCTTTAATGTAATCACTAGCTGATTGACTCTTGCCTCTGTTTTCATTTTCCTCCTATTTGTGGCAGGTCAGAGAAAACAGCAAAGGTTTCATTTAATTTCTCATTAAATACCACAGTTTGGCCCCAAAGCCCTCAAGAGCCCAGAGACAGCTGGAGAAACACAGTCCACATCAAACCAGACCCAATGAGTAAGATCAGAATTGTGAAGCAATGAAAGCCTCAATCCTTCCCTGATTCGCCTCCAAATACATCCAGGTGTCTGCCCTGGGTCTCTTAACAGCAAAGCAATCAGTGTATGGTCTTCTTCAGCAGTACATGGCTTCCCCCTCCCAACAGCTTAAAAAAAAAAAAAAAAAAAAAAGTCAGAAGGGTCAAAAGGAGTGATGGGACATTGAGACACTGAGAAACCTCTCTCCCTCCAGCAGGTAAAGGGAAGACCTCAACACCAGTGTTACTGGTGCATCTGGGAGAGTAGGAAGATTTTATGGACATCAGAGCTTTTGTTCTGCAGCTGTTTCACAGAGATTAACCCTTTTTTATTTTTTCACAGAAAGGGGAAGATTGTGACCCACAGAAAACAAAATCACCGTGGAAGAGGCAGCAGGAAAGGGCAGTATGAATTAGCTTCCCCCACTGCTGCAAACTAACTTTAGTCCTGAGCCTATTTTCAGCATCTCCACTACATAAACTACAATATTTAGAGATCAGATATTAATTCTTTAAAGATTTTATTACAATTTAGCATAGTTCAAAAAGAAGCAGGAAGATTGGTCCTTACTATAGAAACTATGGCACACAAAATTCCCCTTTTGGCTCATACAAAGGTCCTGAGGCATTGCACTAATGTTCAGGAAGATATTTGCACCTTACTGTAACAGAGTCCTGTAGACATTAATAGGTCTCAAACATATACTTAACTAGAGAAGGCTTCATCCCACTGGAAAAAAAAAAAAAAAAAAAAAAAGCAGTTGTGTTGTTACTCTAGAGATAATGACTGCAGATATGTGTTTACATATCCAAAGTAAAAATATCAGAAAATGCAAGGGAGTATTTAGAATTATGTTAAGAAACCCTTACCAGAATTATTATGTGCTATGGGCTAATAAAATTGTAACTCTTTACAGTACCTTTGTGGGCTAACCTCTGCCTTGAAATGTGCATAGCCAGTTTCCATTGATACACATAAACATAAACTATTGGATTAAAAAAAAAAAAAAAAAAAAAAAAAAGATTTAGAATTGTAAAAAAATTATCAGCCTTGCAGAGAAAAGGGACAGCAGCAAACAGATATGTTTTAAGTACTAATGACTCTGCCTTATGAGACTAGTTTTATACAGTATATAATGCATGAGTGGTAAAATAGGTCAAACCCTGGAAGCATCCACATCTTTGAAATTATTATGAATACAATGGTTTTACTGCATCACCAATTGCATAAGAGCTCCAAAGCAAAGCCGTATGTGGAATGCAAAGCATAATGAAAATCCTCGTTCTTATGTCACAGATTAGAGAGCTACCGCAGATTTTGGATTCCTTCCCAATTTTAATATGGTTACATTCTTGTGGCCAGTATTTCTACATTTTCATTTCTGTGTGAGATATGAGTTTGCTCACTTGTGTTTTTGTACCATTCACAAGATTTTAGCCATTTGTGGTACAGTCAATTTGGCATGTTAGCAGTGCTACTAATTTTTATTCAAAGAAATGTCTGGCCATCCCATTTGTACTCTGCTGTTTGTTTTTTTTCTCTTTTGTTTTGGTTTGTTTTTTTGGAGGGGGGGTTCATCCCCTAATATCCCATCCCCCACAAACAGAGGAAGCTTGTTCACTGTCTACCTACAAATACAGCTAAAGTTATGTCAATGCCAGGTAATGAAAAGGCTTTGTTATTTAACAGGCAAATAATACAGAGCCTTTGTGCAAGGATAATTACAGTGGTTTGGATATTGCTGGATTAACTCTTGGGATGAACATTCATCTCAGTAAATCACTAATAAATACATTAGCACCGTGTCTCTCTCCATTTTGTGCTCTAGTCATCTTGGTCATAGCACTCACAAGCTTATCTGGGGCTGCTTTTATAGTGCTGGCTTCAATACAACTTGTCTAACCTTGTTGTATAACTGTAACAAAACAGCTACAACTTCCTGCATTTTACTTCAACCAATATGTCTTTTGGTAAAGCAGCAAGAAGATTGCATAGCTGAAGGGGTACAGGAAGAGCAAAGGGTAAATATTTGTACAGCACTTCGAAGTAGTAGGACAATCATGACATCACTTTAGTTTTGCATCAGTGGTTTTACCATCAAAATTCATGTCACTGTTACCTTAAAAGCCAGCTGCAGAGAATCAGGCCCTTAAAAGTCCATGTGCCATCACCACTGTCCTTACACTAAGTCATCTCTTTTGTTTTATCTGAGTTACAGTTTGCCTGAGCCAGTTCACCATCCACAGAGGCAGGCCTGACACAGGTGTGAGCAGAAGGTGCAGGAGCAGCATTTCCCCTGACCTCTTTACTCAAAGCTGGTTTCTGTGGGAAGAAGAAATGATGAAACTGTATAAAGGGCCTTGAATAATGACCACAAAAATGAGTCAAATCTCATGTCTTTATACTTCATGGAAGTCAACATGAACCCAAGCCATTGCCATATATTATATGTCAGAGCTGCTTACTTCACAGGATGACCCTCAGGAAGCATGGGGACAGGCAGTAATGTTTCGTCCAATTCTGCTGCCCTGACACTTAGGTCTGACTGAAGAGTTTTTGATGAAAATCAGAAGGCACACGGTCCAAATATTTATCCAATATTGTTAAGTGTTATTATTTAAAGTAACTTATGCTACCTGAAAGGTCTTCTTAGTCAGAGGGTTAAAAAACCAAACAAACAAAAAAAGAATGTCTTTGAAGGAAAAGTAAAACATAAAAGTTTAGAGAGGGAAATGCAGAGTAGGAAAGTACTGCTATTATTATGGAATAAGAGTGCTGTGAAATTGCTGTGAAAATCGGAAATCCATAATTTTATGGCCAATCCTCTTTTTGCCTTACAATAAATCATGAACGTAGGAGAAGGAAAAAAAAAGATCCATTAGGTCACTTTTTCTTTCTTCTTGTTAATTAAGAATGTCTCCCTACAATGATCCTGACTGGTTTGTTCAGTTTTAAAATAACTAAAACACAGAGGGTTCAACTCATTCCCTTGGGAGAACATTCAGCAGTTGAACAGACCACACTGCTAGGAAATTTTTCCTCATTATCAGCATGGATTTTGCCTTGTTCTGTTTCATTCTGTTACTTCTGGTTATACCTGGTTGGACCATCTTGCATATACTACATTACATAAAATTCCATCATTTCATCTCATACAAGTATTTCTTTTCCAGGGCAGATACTGGGCTAAATTTGAGCTTCACTGAAGAAACTGGATGTAAACTCAGAGTAGTGATTAGCTGTAATAGGTGATTAGCTGTAATAGGTCCTATTTTAACTATGTACTGAGCACGCAAACAAAGAAAATTTCTATTTAAATTCTGAATGGGAAATCTGAAAATCAACTTATTTTTTCTTCAAGCACTATTTTTTTCTGCAAGTGTATGGCTGCCCATTTCTCAAATCTACTCAAGCCCTTAGAAACCAACTTGCAGATACCAGATTCTTCCCCTCCAAGAAAACTAACCTGACAGGCTGAAGCTACAGATCATGTAGTAGTTCAGGTTTAAAGGGAAGGAATGTCTTTTATTTACTACACCAGAAATATTTTTTCTGAAATAGTTAGCTAAGTGCAAATGTGTCCTCTGTGCAGAAGGTTACAACAGGGTATGTACCACTTGAGTCTCAATTATGCTCTGTTTGTACATCCCTCTGAAACTTTCTCTAATTGGGAGATAGTGGGACTTTTTCTCCATTTAGCTGTATTTTGTGTGTTTCACTGTCTCTTGGAGAAGTTATTCATAAAAGGTATCAATTAAACATTTATAGATAGTGGTGTGAGGTAGACCTCCTACTGTATTGCAAGAGAAAGCAGTAAAAGGCACTTATGTAATATTGTTAACTATCATCATGTATATTATTCCTCCTTATCACCTGTTCTCAGAAGACAAACACTTCTAATGCTCAAGCCCCTTTTTTTCTTAAAAAAAAAAAAAAAAAAAAAAAAAGAAGTAATAAAAATAGTGAGAACTTTGTTGAAAATCCTTCTTTTTGCTCAGGAAACAGAGGGGAAAAACCTATGAAGAAAAACACAACACTCTTCCAACCACTGTTAAACAGGGAGAAAGTGAAACCAAATTGCCAGCAAACAACTGAACAAATGCTTTTCAGAAGCTTAATATTAACCTTAAATTGAGCTAATGAAATTATAAAGATGTTTCCTGCTGTTTGTCTGAGATATTTATCCTTTTATTTGAAACACATGCTCTATAAAAGGGCATTGGTCTCAACATACCTCCTTTCAAGCTGACAACTTTTCTCAGAAGGGGAAAAAAAAGTGGGGGGTGGGGGGAGAGAAATATTCATGCCTACAGCCAGACTCCTAAATCTGTGGCCAGGTACATTAGAGAGAAAGTAAAATTTATGCAGAAGATCCAATGCATCTGGTTACTACACCATTGGGTTGGTTTTTGTTGTTGTTATTGTTGTTTTGTTGGATTTTTTTTTCTATGTTGTTAATTTTCAGGGGGGAACAACTGTGTAAAAATATATTTCTAGATCCTTACTTCCTGTTTCTGGCCAACCCCACCTTTCTTGTATGTTTTGCAGTTCAGATAAGAGACATACTTTCTGATTTGCAAACTAGAGTCTTGTTCCCTCCAACGATCCCTTGCTCTTGAGGAAATAAATTATGTATACTCAACTTCTTTTATAGATCATGCATATTCTGGGATGTGATATTACTCTAATGTGAAGCCTCTGGATCTGATTGACTGCACAACAGTGAAAAAAATGAGTGGATTACAGTTGGTAAAAAAAATCAAACTCAAAATGAAGAAATGCTTAAAACTACATTAAAGCATATGTACAGTGTACTTCACAGGAAAGGCCAATACATTTGCATTCTGGACAATGGTATATGCCACCTGCAAACTTCCTAGGTTTGCTGTGTGTATGCCAAACCCTTGAAATCAGCTAGTGTGAAAAATGTTCTTGTGGCTTTATTTCCTTTGCAGGGTTTTGGGTGAAGGGGTTTTTTGTGTTGTTTGCTTTTGGGAGATATCAGTTGGTTTGGGTTCCATTCCCCTGCCCCCCACCCTCCTCGAAGTGATTAAAAATGCAAGAAAAAAAAAATGCCAGTTCAAATCCCTCAAAGGTCAGGTTTACTGTGCTCCATACACATTCTTATTTTGTGTTTGTCACCATTTGTGAGCTCTGTCCATTAGCGCATGAAGCAATCTGTTTTGTCATTGTCTCCTGAGAACATTGCAAACAGTCGGGGATCTATTTTAGAATATATTTAAGTATTACATACACACACATATTGTATCAGCTTGTATGAAAAATGGCAAGTTCAAAGAACTGACAGAGGTAAAATTTAGTGTTAGTTCTTAGTTCTTCTGCATGTATCCTTTACAGTTTTGGGCTACCAAGCAGGAAATCTCTGTCACTTATTAACTTAGTGCTGAATGTCCTAAACAACTATGTGAGCAAGAAGTGCCTGGAAGGGTTGCTGCCAATGCAAGGGACTCTATTCCTCAAGGACTGAATGTTTTGCAGCCTTTTTTCCAGGTAAGGAATCTAGGAAATAGAAGTCCAGATGCCACAGCCCAGACTGAGATGCAGCTTTACCCTTCTCTTCCTCTTGTGTGAATGAGGACAAGGAGCTTTAGAGCATGTTCTTGGAGGCATGTTTCCCCTGTTACCAGGATGTCTCTAGTTTTCCTCAGGAGCTGTTAGGAATCCTTACATCAGAAGATGTATAGTCACTGCGAGTACTGGTGCACTAAAAGGTTCATCAGGGCTCACTGGGACCATGATTCTCCCCAGCCTGCAGCACTGAAGTTAGGTGACTTTGTAGCTCTCAGTGAGACTATTTTGAAACTGCATGTAACAAATCATTCTGCAAAATAATTTCCACAGTCAAAAGTTGAAGATATTAGTCCATAAATCAAGCCTGTATTGTGTTCACTCCTTCACTCCCTCTATTCTATTTCTCTCCTTGAAGACATTCAGGCAAACCCAGACTTCCTTAACCAAGCAGTGAAGCTAATGCCAGCCATTGCCTTCTAAATTAATTTGAGAAGCCTGTTTGGTTGCAGGGATATGAGGATGAAAGTAAAGTTGTGATGATCATCAGATTCTTCAATTCTGAAAGCACAGTCAACAAGAATATTCAGATGAGTTTCTGATGTCAGCTATTTCTGCTAAGCTCTAGTATTTTTGAGAAGTCCCATAGACAGGCTTGGCAGTCTTTATTTTACTCCAGAAAAGATTTTGTAATCTCAGTTACACCTTAAAACACAGAGCTTCACAGGAGCAATGGTGACTGATTTTTGCAATGATGTTGCTGGTGTAAGACAGCAGTGTATATAAACCATAAAATCTTAGAATAGACTCACAGAATGTATATAACGTAATGACCACATCTATACTAGTACTACTGCAGTTCCAGCTGTTCAATGGTAAATTACTTTTAGGACAGTAATAACAAAAATTAAAGTTCATAAAACACTGCAGTGTGTTCTTACCAAGATCCTAACAAAATCTGATGAAATACCAAAGTGATCAGTCTTAATTCATCTTTAGAGAAAGTAGCAGGTCAGGTGGCCTGCATTTACTATAAGAAAGCACTGTCTTATTAAGTCTACCTGAACAGCCCTTTTTCTGAGCATTGCCAGCAGTGGGGTGGCTCCAGCAAAAGTACCTGTAGTTCCCAGCGCAAACTGGTAGAGACAAGTTCACAGCAGGTTCCTGGACACGGTTTTGTCTAAAACTACTCAGCCATTCTGTGCTGCAAAGCAGTTACATTAGACCTCCTATTTCTGCAGTAACCAGAGGGGCTGCGTTGATCGTATCAGTGGGGAGGGATGGGGACTGTTTGCAGAAAAATAAAATTCAAAAGGTGGTTGGGGGTGAGGGGGTGGAAGGACCCTAATGAAGGCAAAGGCATGAAAGTGACAGTTCAAACCAAACATCTCTGAAGCACTATTACTACTTTCAGAATCCTTTAAATGTAAAGAAAAGCATGAATTCAAAATAATCATTTGTCTTTTAAAGGAGCTGAGGTAGCACTCTGACTATTACCTGTGCTTTTAGAGTGCATCTCAAATGTGTCATTCAGGCTTCTGGAGACAAGAGAGATACAAATTAATCACCTTGCTACAAATTAATCACCCTGGGATTAGGGGTAAAAATTTCAAAAGCACCTTAAAATGATTTAGAAATCTAATTCCCATTTTCTGAATTGACTTAGGCAGTTACATCCTGACTCCAGTCAAAAGTCAATGGGATGATAGCTCCTAAATCACTTTAATGCATCCAAAAATGTAACACAACACCAAGACCCTCTGCAGTCCTATTTGCCCTTCAGTAGTGTCCCAGGCTTCTGCTTTTTCATCCCTGATTTCAGTCCACATTCACCATATGTTGTGCTTTCATTTTCATTAAACATTTTGAAAGATGGAGGTTTCAAACAGCTACTCATTCATTCATCTTTCCACATAGAAACCTAACATCACTAAAACACCAATTTCAGACTATTATTTTTAACTAATGAGAAAGGAAATGTTTTTCCTGACACTGACAGCAAAATCTGTCCACCCATTTTTATATGTTACATGATGATATAGCAGGTCCCACTGGCACATCTCAGACTAAGTGTATGTTTTGGTCTCCTTCCATTTACATGCCCTTCTCATCAGTTAATGAGTGATCAAAGGACAGTCCAAGTATCCTCTGAGTCCTGAGGGGTTAGAGCAATAGTTGAGCTATCTGGATACTGCTGCTCTTCCATCGACCAGATTATGGTAATGTCCCCTTTCTACCTCAGGGCATTGGAAAAATCTTTCTACTTCTCTGTGCCTGCCCCTTTCCACCCTGTGTCTGTCTTGTCCATTGTATCTGCAACATCATGTTCGTAGCACTCCTATCATAAGTGTCTTATTACACTGTGATACGAGCTATGAGAAATAAACCAAAGAATGCATATGGCTAGATTACACCTATTCACGGGAGCATATGAATACAATAACTGGCTGTCTGATTAAAAAGAAAAAGAAAAAAGAAAGATTGACTTTCTAGTGCTAGTGAATGACCAGTCAGAAAAAGGAATTAGGATGGGGCAGGGAGACAGTGAATAAAAGCAAAAATCACATTCAAATCTGAAGGAAAATGTTATTCATGGTAAGTCAGCAGTCATCCTGGCTTTCAGCACTTTTTATGATTTTTTTTTCCTTTGTACTGCCTACTTTTTAGTTATTTTGCCCAAGATTGTATATTTTTTACTCTTTTGTCATATTCCTCAGGTAGACACAGAAGACTTGGGGATACGGCTCAGGGAAGGGGAAATTCCTATCCTGACATTTATTTCTTAAGTGACCTTGACAAAGTCACTTAATTTATTGTTTCCCTTGCTGTAACAAAATGAACAGCAATGAAAATTAAATCTTTTTCTAACATTCGTGACTGCTCTGTGATTCAGCCCTATCTGGTAAGCCTGCTTTGAAACCATAGACTAAGTTAGCACAGATGCAAGCCATAATTGTTATCAGTAATGCCTTGCCTCTCCTCTAGACACACTTTCTGCAGCGGTCAATACCTGTTCAGCAGCCAGTCATGGTGGGAGAATAGCAATCGCCAGAATAAATGCTGTGCCCTTTCTCCTGAGCCTGTTGCATCTCAATAAACTCTGCAGTGTCTCTGGCAAAGGGAGAATTCAAAAGGGTGGACCCAAAACAGGGCTCTGAAGGGCTTTGCATTCAGAATAAGACACTATGGGAGTATCATGATGACAGCTGCACTTACATCACGGAAAATAATTATTCTGATCCGTGAACACAAGCTAAGCTGTAAGAATGGTCTTGTAAGCAAGGTCTGTTTTAATAGAAACATAAGTATTATGCATTACAGTCTATTATAAATTGGTTGTAATTTTCTCCTGACACTCTGTGAATTAAACTAGTTAGGATACCAAAAAAAATAACAAATGCCACAAAGCAGAAAGCAAGCTCGGTGTCTGAAGGTTAATGATTGCTCATGAAAGCTACAGAAATAAATTATCTGCCTAGGGACACTGTCACATGGTCGGCACAAAAGCTGCAACAGCCGAAAATGTTTATGTAGAGAAAAAAACACTGTCAGCATCA
This sequence comes from Stictonetta naevosa, assembly GCA_011074415.1. Classification (NCBI taxonomy): domain Eukaryota; kingdom Metazoa; phylum Chordata; class Aves; order Anseriformes; family Anatidae; genus Stictonetta; species Stictonetta naevosa. The sequence continues at coordinate 56,315,253 of CM021699.1, forward strand.
CAGGGCCCTTCCCCCACTGCTGAACTAGAGTCCCGAGCCAAACAGCTGCTCCTGACTGCTTACATTAAACTAATTTGTGCTGCAACATTGCAGCTGCTTAATTTTTAGACTGAACTTTATCACCAATAAGTGTTACAATAACAAGTGATGCAGCCCTATCTCTGAAGAAATATCAAGTTCTTCAATAACAAAGGCAGTACAATGTCCTGAAATTTGAGAAAGGAGTGAAAACACGATGGCCAAAATAATATTTTAAATCAAGATGACCTACTCTTGCTTTTCCTGGGAAAGGATGAAAATTCTGGCTTGCTCTTAAATTAATTCTGGGTTACACCGTGCTCCCAGGCAGCCAGGGGCTCTCCCACACTAGCATGGAGGACCATTGTTTGAGAGCCACAGCCTACGCTGATGGCAGCAAGGTGGAAGCCAGGTGAGATGATGGAGCTCCAGGGGGTCACCCACCCTCCCAGCAGGCCCTCCCTGTGCCCGGCATTTGGGGATGGCACTGCAGAGCTGGGTCACTCACACCCATCCTACACCCCTGCCCCTTTTTCAGGTGCCTCCTGGGGTGTGCAGCTGCCCACCTAGGGGCTTGTGCCTCACCACAGTGCTTGCACATCGCTCTTGCCACAGATTCACCAGTGTCTCCTTAAAACATTTATAGCACTCAACATTTAAAAAGAAGTAGTTTAAAAAGAAATTTTTAGAAAGAAAAAGAAAAGGAAAAAAAAAAAAAAAGCGTTGCTCATTCATATCCTAACAGCTTGAAAGCCCTGACCTCCTACTCACCCCTTCCTCTGCCTCCCCCCATGAAAAAATTTGTTCAAACACAGTTGCATAGGAGGAAGTGTTTACAGAGAGGCAGCAGAGTGGTGTTCCTTGGGTAACAGAAGTGCTGCAATTACAGAATATCACATGTTGTTCCTCCCATTTTCCTCCAAATTATTTTTCCTCTGTTACATGCAGGGCTTCGTCTTTTGCTGAAACAGACACTGACCTGAACTGGCTGTGATTTCTGCCAAATATGCAGGCACTGTTTTGCTACATTTTGGAATTCGGCTAAGTCCATGTGTCAGGCATTTGCTTGCACTCAGGAAACGCCAGTGCTCAGCCCGAGACCTCCCCGCCCCCTCCCACCCCCAGTCTTTGGAATGCACAGAAACTTTGCAGTTTTTAATTAGTTTTAATATGATTAATGTTTTGAGCCTCATATCTTGTTACATCCAATATGCTTTTTTTTTAAAAAAAAAAAAAAAAAAAAAAAAAAACACCCAGAGAGCAATTATACGGTTAAACAAAAAGCTGTAGCTGCTCACAGTGCTAACAGGGTTGCAGTTACACTGTTGTTTGCCTGTGTCCATGTGTGTGCTTGGGGAGGAAAAACAGCATGGGGAACTGGTAGTGAGAAACAAGGAGTGCTCCAGCAGTACAGCCCACCGTTTAAAGTCTTCCAAAAAACAGCCAGAAGGAGGGGATGCTCAATGGCTTATTTCTTCTAAATTTAAAAGCATACAATAAATCCAAAATTCCACAGGGGTTGTGTGGGGGGATGCTTTTTGTTTTTTATCATAATAATGTTAGTCAGATTTTTGCCCAACAGCAGGAGTTCATGGTATCTGGATTCTGGTTCATGGTATCTGGTATCTTTCATTCCACCCCAAATGTTTGAGAATAAGGGTGATCAGATAAACAGGTCCCAGGGGATTCTCACTGCTATTAATGCAGCAAAGCTGCAAATGGAAAAAATATTGTAAGAAGAAAAAAGTGGAGTAAAGGAGAGAATAGCAAAGCCTATTCCACCCTTACCAGATCTTCCTCTCAAGTTTGGCCTTTAGACCTTTAAAACTTTATGGACTTCTTGAAAGAACACCTCTAAAAGAATAATGCAGGTGATAAGGCTCAACTACAAAACTGGAACTCTCATCTTTACAGCACTGGGGAGCAGCATGCAGGGACAACTGCAAGTAACATGAAAGAAAAAGGAAGGAAAGTGCATGAAGTAGTGGTTCAGATCAGGAGTTGTAGGGCAAATAGGGATATTAGAAAAGGAGGCTACTTCAGGTCTAGAGGCTCTATGTCAGAAGCCAGAAGTCTGAGAAAAGCAAAAGGAGAAATCAGAGAAGAAGCAGCACACCCAGAAAAATATATGTTGAGACTTTACTAAGTAAGACTCTTTTAAGTGAAGGAGCTTATATATGCAATGGGACCAAAAGCAAATATGGGGATACAAAAACAATTTGCAGAAAATTTAAATTTTCTCTCTTTGAAATATCAGAATCTCAGGATTTATTTTTTCCCAACATATCAAAAATAATAATAAAGTTCTACCTGTTAAGAATGGTCTGTTTTATAAAAGTTATACTGAAAGCTCTCTTCTGTTGTAGTTTTGTAGTGACAGTAGCATGGGGATGGGCGCTCACTATTCTGGACACAGAAGCCAGCTTCACCTCCAGCCATGAGGCAATACGAGTGGCCATGCGGCTCAGAGCACCTCACTCACATCCATGCTGGGTGCCTTGGTCAGTGAATTATTGCAGGGAAAGGCTGGTGTTCTCCTGCCCCCAAAATCTCTCTTAATATCTGAAAACATTCCCAGCCAAATGCAGGTGAAACTAAGTATGTGTCTATAAAATATTTGGTTTCACTGAATCAACATTTTCCAATACTGTTCAAAAAAAGTTCCAGGCCAGCATAATATTCATGAGAACAATGAATACTCAGTCATGTCTGAGTACATATACACATTTATATGAATCACTTATGATTATACTGACTGACCTCTAATTCTTTCCTTTACTCTTGTTCTTCCAGATGCCTTTGCACACTGACATACCATTTTCTTTTTAAATCTATCAGCCACAAAAAATGTTTCCTCTGTTTGCAGAAATTCCTATGCTCACTATCCAATAAATTTACCCAGACATCATTGTGGAGTGACATGGCAAAACAGCATGTGAGAAATTAACTAACTTTATCAACCATCTTTGACCTCTGCATATTAATCCTGCTCTCTGGAACTTAGTTTAATATTTCTGGGTCATAAAAAGTTCCAGAAGTCCCTCCCCAAATTTTTTCTGAGGACCAACATAGACAAAATCTATCCTAGAAAGATTTCATATTAATAAACATTATAACTTAATGCCTGAAATTTTCCAAACTTGTAAAGCAGAAAAAGTAAGTGAAAGGAGAAACCCCTACTTTCTGAACAAGTCCTTCTGTTTGCATCTAGCTCTTAAAACTTCTTAAAATATCAAATTTCAAATTCCCAATATTTTACAATTATTTTCGAGTATATTTATGGCTCCTTGGATAGATATACATGTGGAAACTACTACAGAGTTTACAAGCAGAAAGAAGTATTTTTTTCTCAATACAGTTTTTAAGTTCACTACTTTGAAACTATTTCTTTTGTTGGCACAATACATGCATCACATGTACTATACAAAGTGCCATAATATAATGGTACTATTGATACCAGCATGAGATGCCCCAGTGTATTTTAATTATTAATAACATGCCTGTCCCAAGTTCACACTGAGTAATATATGGTATAAAGTATTTTGTCTATGTGTATATATAATAAATATACAACTCTGCTGTTCACCACCTGAAATCAAGAAACTATTCTTCCCATTTAGATCCTGCAAAAAATGTACCATATTTATTATTTTCCCTTTGAGCAAGAAAATGTAACTTGTTATTTTTAATCATCACATAAGCTGAAGCAGTTAATACGGTATGCACTTATTTCTAATTCAGAGCCTTAATGGTCGTAGTTACAACACTGAAATGAGTTATTTTTCAGAAAGACGAGAACTATTGTGTATGAATAACTAATGCTGTAAAGTTCTTTTTAAGGAACAAAGCTGAATTTCAGCCATAAACTTTGTGCTCAAGCTACAAAATATTTAGGGATATAGGAATAGTAGGGTTTTGACCAGGTCTTGGCTCTTATTCTTACTTTGCCTCTTGAAAGAAAAAAGTAATCAGGAATAAAATTCTCCATATAGACATGACTGTTTTGACCCTTCAGAATGAGATGGAGCCTTTCTGCTGCAGCTAAGCCTCTCTAGCAGATGTAGTTTTGCTTAATGGTCATAAATATTTCATGGGTCTTTATTCAGCATTTGGGGAAGAGATGGCTCACTTTGCCCTTCTGATCTCATCTCTATCTCCCTACCCTAAGCCAGGTCCATTTCCTGAAGTAGACCATATGGGACCACTGTAGGTCTAGCCACGTCATTCACATTGCAACAAAGACTCTCAGGTTCAGATTCTTCCCTCTACATATCTGCACTTCATCTAACATTATTTTCACAAGTTTCAAAATTCCATGGCAGTTATCTATTCTCTATAGTTGACAAAGAGAAACTTCCGCAGTGTGCAATTCAGCCCATAGAAACCTGAGTTACAATCCTTCTAAATTTGCCCATCTCCTCTCTTGACAGAAGAGGAAATCTAGAAAATTTAAGCTCTGATCTCTGACAACTTAGTTAGATCTAATCTCTGCCTCTAAGAAAACTTAGGTGGAAAGAAAGCTTTGATGTGAACTTTTGAAATGAACTTTTACAAGATTTTTCTTGAGACATTTTCTTTTTAATCAGACCACCTCCAATTAAAACCAGTATCTCCATCTTTAGTCTGAAGCTCTGAACTGCAAGGACTTCTCAAATAAACCCACTTCAATAATTCAGGAAAACTTGCTGCGCTCAATGTTGAGATCTGAAGATACTGCTTCATGGAGGTACATTTCCATGGACCATTCAGAAAGTAAAAAGGACACACAAACTGTTTTAAGGTGGGGATATGAAACATATACATATATTTTCTTTGACAGGGAAAACACAAATGAGAAGACACATGCTACAGCAGCTTCCTGTGTACTCATAACAATGCAAGGTCTAGCAAGCATCCTTTGCTGAGGACTACAGCTTCTCCCTAGACCAAGCACCTTGTTTTATGCATATGTCGGAGTTGAGAAATTTCTGAACAGATTGGTTTTTACCCCCATAATAAGAGTACTGTAAGTCTAACACCTAACAGTGCCTTTTGGGATCTCCCATGAAGGAAGAAAAGCACTTCAGGACAACTGTTTTCACATCTGTTATGTGCCAGGGTGGTTCATCTGAGTGAACCAGGTAAAATTATGCCTAAAAGTACTTGTATTTGATCAATAACCTCTAACTCCAAAACTGAAAATGAATAGTTCTTGAAAGGTTGGCAAGATTATGGGAGTTGTGCCATTGATTCTGGAGAACCATGAGCCTTCTTACATCATTGCCATTGCAGCTGACAAAATACCTCTTACCCCTAGTTCTTCGGAGAGTGATGACTGCCTGAGGAATGTGATCAACCAGCAGTGGCCTTCGCTTGTCAGAAAAGACAAAGGTTCAAACATACAGCACCCCCAAAATGGTCCCAATAATCCCAGAACCTCAGTGACTGCTAATGATCAAAACTGAAGGAGTGAAGACACTGGAAGTGACTTCAGAGACAGTTATATGTTATTTCTCCTTGTTACTCTGAATGCAGTAATTGAAAATTACTAATTGCAAAGATGAACTGTCAGGTATTTTCAAAGCTTTTTGTTTTTTCATAACAGAAGACCATGGTTTCTACAGGAAGACAGATTTAGACACATGAAAATTTCTTTGCTGAAGGGAACATCTGATTCAAAAGAGAGGGGAAGATTCAAAACAGGGATGGGGGTGTTTTAAGAAAGCCAATGAATGTTTCACATATATGTGCAATCACAATCCCCTGAAAGATAATTTTAGAAGAATGTCAAGACAGAAAGCTTGTTAAAAAATAAAACAATAATAAAAAAAAATAAAAAAACATTTTATATTTCTCATATGAGTGACTACAGTTTTTTGGGGGTATAATAATGTCATGAAGCACAGTCAATGAAGTGAATAAGAAAAATAAGAGATCTCTCCATATAAAAATCCAACAAATCACAATAAATCTTTATAACAAAGAATACAGAAAGTGGAAATGAACATCAGAATAGTCTCAGAGTGAAAAGGAATTTTGAAAAGTACTTTTTAAAAAAAAAAAACAAACACGTTTTTGGCAAAATTTGGAACTGATGCTCAATATATATCTGAGAACAATATGAAAATAAAATAGATATGCTAAACCTTAAGAGGATCCCTTTTTATCTTTTATCATTTAAATTAGAAGGAATGTATATGTCCAGGACTAGGAGAGGACTAAATATTATATAACAAGTTGTGTATTTAATTATGCAAGTGTAAGAAAATTAGAGTGGGTTAGGCGATTCCTGGCAAAACATCAGTTTCTTCAGAAGTGTCGACTCATCAAAACCAAAGTTAAACAATTTTGGTTTGGTTACAAAGAAGGGAAATGTTGGCAACTCTTCCAAATCAAAAAAGTTGCAAGAAAATGTGCTTGAACATCTGATCCCATATGTTTATTTGCAAACTGTATTTTATTGTTAAAATAACATTTTATTAGAAATTTTAATTATCATATGTTACAAAATTGTATTTTGAAATACAAAATATTGTACTGTAAATACAAAAGATTGTATAGTTAAAAGTGTATTTTGTAATACAAAAATACAAAATACTCTGTACTATCAGAACTTCCCTTCTATCAATTTTGCTACTAACCAATTTAAACAGGTCTGTCTGGGCCAGGATAGTGTAGAGACATTACTTAAAAAGAGCATTTCAAAAAGAGGTCTGTGCTTTCAAAAGGCATTTTTTGCAAAACTAAAGCATAATGAACAGATCTGACCACAGATAATGTGAGACCCTGAGTAGGATTTAGAAACCCAGCCCCCAAAATTGCTCTTTTTCAAAAAAAAAAAAAAAAAAAAGTCTTGAATCTAAAGTGACATTCTCTGTCTTTATCCAATCCCTCACTTTGAGACTTATTAACCTGACTTGCTGCTTGCTCTCGTCTACCCAAAAATGCACCATGAGGAAGGAGTCTGCACATAAAATCTCAGAATCATGGAATCCGGGCTGAAAGGGACCCTAAAGATCATCGAGTTCCCAATCCCTGCTATGGGGAGATACCTCACTCTAGACCAGGTTGCTCAAAGCCCCATCCAACCTGGCCTTGAACACTTCCACAGATAGGGCAGCCACAGCTTCTCTGGGCAACCTGTTCCAGTGTCTCACCACCCTCATAGTAAAGATTTTTTTCCTAATATCTAATCTAAATATATCCCACTTCCAAGGAACTGATATCTAGGAACAGGCCATGAGTCTTTGGGGCCTAGGGTCTACAGGGACATCAAGTCTACATGTGCCTTACACCACCCTTATTACAACACAACCAAATTCCTTCAGAAATGAGTTCTGGCTATGAAAACACATTTTAATACTTCAGACTAGATTATAAGAAAAAGAGAAGGGAAAAAAAATAAACTTGTATAAATTATACTTCAAAAAAGAATGGTTTACTCACTTTTCTGCAATCTCATGCATTTTCAAACAAAGTATAAAGCATATTCCAAGTATGTCTCTTTTGGTCAGAATTGTTTGTAAGTAGCATCTTCACTTAAGAGTAAATTGCTGACTCAACAACAATGCTTGGAAGAAAATTTCTTTCTTTGCAAGGGCAGTAGAAACTGGCCTTAGCCACGAACTGCCACCATCACTAATGAAAGTGGCTAGCTGAATGGCTAACGAGACCTCTCATCGGGGAATGTTAATGGAGAGGAATCAACCTTATATGCAATAAGTGAACAATCAGGTAATGGAGTCAAGGAACCATATAGGCAAGGTGGAAAATAAATGCCAGGGACTTGAGAAATATAATCAATGCCTGATTAAGCTAATTGAAGCCTGGCCACTGAAAATTAATGATTTGGAAAATTGCTCCCAGAACAGAAAAAAGCAAAGATTGCTGGCTCTCACATATGAGACAGAAGGTTCAAATGTGAAAGCAGTTATCAAGAGATTAATACCTGGTACCCAGGGTACATAAAAGTTTGCTATCTCACCTTTCGCCACATTAAGTATATTGCTTCCCTGCTGATTCTCCAAGCCAGTGCACCCACCAAGTCTCTGAAGTCCATTAGTTTGTTTTCTTTTTTAAACTGTAAGAATAAAGGGAGCACTAAGACCAAATGAAGAGAGCAGTAGTGTTCTAATTACTCCAAAATGTCTTTATTTTCAATTTCCTTGAAAACAAAGGGCCTGTGTTCAAATTGCAAAACATAAAGTAGGGGTGCTAAAAATAGCTATGGTATGAAAAGCAAAAGACACTCTAGAATCTACTTAGGATTTGTAAGATCTCCATGGATTTTATGGATTCCCAGATCTCCACAGCCTACTAAGGGATCTGCAAGTAGTAATTTTTGAAAGCAAACCTAATATCAGAAAACTTGCATATTACACAGGAGTCTGCACCTCTACCAGGAAATTTTCAGGGTACTAGAAACTAAAAAAAAAAAAAAAAAAAGAGTTGAAAAACTGAAAACCATTAGGCAGATCTACTGGGTGTGCAGTCAGGCACCCTTAGTGACTAGTTCAGGCACTTTGCAGTGATACTCATGCTTTTAAAACCTTTAAGATGTAAAAATACTTAAAATTGTACCTTTCACTGTATAGCTTTTCTTAGGCCAAGAGACCCCAAAGCAAATTCTTGTGGTTTCCAAGAAGTTCTGCTAAGCCATGAAAAGTAGATTGTGGCCAGTCTGCAGTAGCATATCAAACAGTACTATAACTCATCCATTAAAAGTCTGATTAGAGGAAAATGCAAGCTTTTAATAGTAGTCATTACATTCTAAAATTTATTCTGAACACTTCAGGTTATATCATCTGCAGCTCATTACCCATTTGAGATGTTCACTTCATTGCACTTACCTTTTTAAAAGCCACCCATGACAAAATTGAAGGTGTGACAATGTCCTTCAGAAGAAAAAATTTCAGGATCACCACTGTAAGGCAACACTCATTTTAGTCTGCCATTGTGGCAACTTTGCTGCCAGCTTTAGTTCCTGCTGGAGTTCATCTTCATTTCTTTGACCTTGATTAAATGATTTTGGAGTATAATTTAATACTTACTCGTCTTCCATTTTCCAAATTATTAATGAATGGACCAACTTTCATCCGTATATGGAATCCTGAGATACCCTGAATATTACTTCCCCCCACTGAGGAAAATGAAGTATTTTTGCTGTTCTATTTTGTTCTCATTTGTCAACACATGACACTACTTTCTCACAATATTACTTTGCTTTGAACATCAAAGATCCTAACGTATTACTATGCGCAACTCAGACATGCCCTGACGCCTAATGGCATACTTGCATGCAATTAATATGCAGCTAAAGAGATTCCCAAAGCTGGCTGAATGTAACACTGCTAAGCAAGTCCGCAGTGAAACAGAGGAAATGGGTGGAGTTTAGGCATCAATGCAGCTGAGACAGGCATTCTGCCAGGAACTGTAAATCCTATCAGAACAAAGGGAATTAAAATTTTGCTTCTTGGAATCTTGGAAATCTACTGATTTGAACTGTTATTTTGAATACAGATAATGTAAGATCAAATCTGTCCTCTGCACTGATTCAAAAGGAAGACCTGAATCTCAGACTTCTACCTCCTCTAGACATCTTTTCAGAGAAATCTACATGCTTCTATTTTCTTATTCGTCACTTTTAAAAAGTATCAGCGATTATATATGCAAATACACTTTAGATACTTCTTTTCATATATCTTGTATTTCATTTACACATTTAAAGAATTAGGGAGGTGCAATATTCCTTTGAAAAATGTGCTAATTTTTGCCTACCATTAAGCACTGTGTTTCTGGACTTTTTTATAACTGTATTTTAAATTATCCTATCAGTTAAGTTTGCCAAGAGCTGAAGTAAGCCTTACTGGTCTGTAGTTCTCCAGAATACCATTAAGGCTTTTTATGAATATAAGTACTAGATTTGCTATCTTCCAATATAGTTGCTGACTTTAATAACAAAATGTGTAATTTAATTAGCAGCCATTTTACTCTTAAGTTCTTTAACATGTCTCCACTTATGCTTTGTCCAGGTTGTTGTTATCTTTAGTTCCTTTCTTTGCAGCCTTTGGACTCTTCAGCAATTCAGACTGTCACCTTCCTGGCTGAACCAACCAAAAGTCTCCATTCCATTAAAGATGAAATTCCTTGACCTGACAGTAGTCAAAATGCTATCTTTTGAAAGGAGATATTTTCTCCAGGATCTGTCTTGCCTTAATCTCTCAACTACTGCTGCTCTCTCTTTCTGGGGAAATGTTTGTCATGGAAGTAACAACCGTATACAGAAATCATGTGGGCATCCTTCTCAATTGAAGTAACTTCTTCCAAGTCCCTAACATTTTATTTTACTTTTGAACAGATACTACTGAAGTGAGTCTACACTGAAAACAAGGCAGAACTAAGAACTAAATCAGCCTTCCCTCCACGGTATGTAAAGTACTGTAATTTAGAGAAACAGAGCTCATAGGTTATTAGAGTAACCCAGGGAAGGCTCTTCTGTCTATTTGCATCTGCCCATTTGCTTTCTTCATTTCCCTTAAGTTACTGCCCTGAATCAGGATATCTTAATTATCAGTGCATCAGATTTCTATTATACAGCTGTCCAGCCTTTACTGTTGATTTAGGAGGGCATCAGGTCAAAAGCCAACTAACCGTCCTGTTCCAAAGTAACTAAAAAAAGCATGGCCTGCTGAGTTCCTATCAGCTTCTTCCAGACTGCGCAACCCTCCTTACCAATCTGCCAAGTGCTATTACACAAGAAACTGTTTCCTGAAAATATTGGTAATTTCAAATAGACAATTATGTCACTTTGTAACATTCTTATGGAGAATCATGGGTTTCAATTACCAAGTACTGTAGCCTTCCCCAACTAGCCTAAGTCTACCAAAGTTAATCAAGAAAGGCCCTCTTCCAGAGTTCCACATCAAACATTTAAAGATAAGCATTATTCCCTAATGCCACTGCATGCCTTACTACAAAAGAACCAAAGGAATCCCACGCTACTAGTGCTACATGAATGATTTATTCTCACAGAATCTTCAGTCTTAAATATACCTGGAATATTCTCAGCAGGAGGAATCAAGTGTTCAGCTGTTCACAAAGAGCAAGTATAAATGGACAGCAGACATGATCAAATTAAAATTTGCAATTGAATTTAAATGACTGCATACAATTTTTTTCACTATTTAGTCACCTGTAGTCAGATATGACATTGATGCAGCAACCTACAGAAATGTTTATTATATTGTGCAGGTACTGACTGGTTGCAGTACAGTAAGACATTTACACTGAGCTTTAGAAGAAAACTTTAAAAACTGGAAAAGCACTTACCATATGAAAACAGCTAAACTGACTTCTGTTTACTACAATAAAAAATCAAACATTGTATCAGAATTAGACAGTGAATACACAGATCAAAACTATGTTATATAATAAAAACATTCTGTTGGATCACAGTGAATTCCATATAGTCTTTATCCACAACTACTCTGAGTGAAGTGGTCAAGAGTAAGTTGCAGCTGGAGATCACGAGTTAAATACAACAAACAAACAAACAAACAAACAAAAAAAGTATCTTCACTTTTATTCCATGTAACAATCACAAAATGCCACTTCCTTATCTCTTTTTAGCTTCTGTCATTCCCTCTTGCCATACCACTCAAATATATATATATGTTAGAAGAATGTACATCTGACTATATTGTCTCTTTGCCAAGCTCAAAAAAAAAAAATGTATTCATGTTTATGTGTAAACTTCTAAATTGTTAACATGAGCCAGCTTTGCATATGTAAGCAACCTTATCAGAGTCCAATGAGACAGGTTTTGGGGGAGGGTCATATTTTCATGTGCTGGTACACAATGGAGATTTGATCTTTCTGATATGAGTTTCAGGGATCTACTGGAATATGCACAGAACTGAAATACAAATACAAAATAATTACTAAAAACATGTTCCGCCAGTAAAAGATAGGTTTCCCATCTGAATTCATCTTCTCTCAACAGAGAAGAACAGACCCTCTAATTCTCTCTACAATTTCATGGTGCATCCCAATGTTACCACAAGTCTTGAGAGATAAGGATTTTCCTCTGTTAAGAAAATCAAGTTATTAAATTGGTCAAAAATGACTCTACCAGAAATGTATTCAAGTCTTCTTTATTAATTACTATAGGAATTTGTTTGAAAGTCAATACAAAATTTCACTTAGTTTTCACAGATAAAATATATTATGTACAAAAATTCCTAGGGTTTTAATTTAATAAAACCCCAATAGTACTTAACTGAGCAAGTTATTCTCTATACAGAGAAGAGCTCTGCAGGACTGATTCATTCTTTTACAGTGCATTAGTTTAATCACCTAGGAGATTTCTAACAGACGATGAAATCTAAACAGGAGCAGGAACTTCAGTTATCTTTGGATGAACATATTTAGTTTCACATTCTATCCAAGCACCAAGCAAAATAAAACAGTCTAAACATACTTCAGTTTCATTCGCACATTTTTTGACATATTTTGGATTTAAGAAGACAGAATTAAATATTGTTTATTAATGTTGCAGTTATTTTCACATTCTCCTATTAATAACTACCTTGAAATATAAGTCTGTAAGATTTTTTATTTTGCTTTTCTCTGATAAAAAGTAACTGCAATAACACCGTAAAATTTGTTTAAAATAGACAATTGAGTAAAAGTAACAATTAAAACAAATTATGGAACAACCTTCTGTTATATCCTATATCTTTTCTTCTCTTTCTTTTCTTTTTTTGATAATTTCTTGTAAAATAGAGTCTCACAATGGAATCAATGAATAATCTAGAGAGACTATCAAGATATAGTGACAGATTGTTAACAGCTCAAACAAAACCGAACTCTAATGAGCAGACAAAATCAGCAAACAAAAGGACAAAATCGTATTTTTTCCTATTCAAATAATATTCTTTCTTTGTAAGAAAATACTGGATTAGATTCAACCCTTACAAAAATAAAAATAGAGCTGATAATAAAACAGATATAATGACAGAATTTAATAACAAAAAAGTTCATAAAAAATGAGTGAATGTTCAATGCTACCTATGCCCAGTTTTTCAATGCCTTTAGCAGATGCAAATGTGTTTTGTTGTATAAAATTCCATATTTTAGCAAATCTTGTTCAGGCTTACATTAAAAAACCAAATGGACCCTTCTGAATTATGGCTTTTGATTCTCTTACTTTCTTCATCCTTTGTGTTTTTTTTCATATCTGTAGAATTATTCATGATCTAAAAGCTCGGTGGTTAAATTTATTTACTGTGAACTATCTAATTTTAAGACCTGTGTATAGAACATCCAAGAATATACCAAGGGGAACTACTATGCAAACAAATTCTGCTTACAAAAAGTTTTGTGTTGTAAAGCTCAGAAAGTTCTTGACCTCTAGTGGAACTTTGAAGCAGTGAATGAATGCTTCCTACACCTTCCTTCCCATTCCACATGATGCTAATAATGGGAGAGGCATCATGGTGTCTTCCCATTCTGCTTTCTTATCCATCAGGTGGCTCATGGCTTTTAATTGGAGTAAGGATCTTCCCTGCACACAGACTGGGAGGTGACGAAAATGCACATCTGGCTGCCTAAAGTGACTTGCAAGGAAGATCTGAATCCAGAGTATGTATGTTTGTAGGAGGATGTAGGAGACTAACATGTGAAAGACAGACAAATTTTGTTGTCTTAATTCCCAGGATCTGTATATTGATTTATTGTTCTCTACAACTTTGTTAATTTGAATTAAATATTGCTTTTCATTGTTGACAAGGAAAGCTTTGCCATCAACTCTTCCTAGAAATCAACCTGCAACTACCAGTTATAAGGCTAGATCTGTTCCTTCCTCTGGTAAAATTAGAAGATATATGCTTGCAAGATACAAGCAGCTCTGACCTACTCTATCCTGTCAATGCCTGTACATTTAAACAAGACCTGTGCATTGGAAAGTCTAAATTAAGGACATAATGGTAGCAAGTAATATAATAAAGAAATGATGCAATATTTATCAAGGTGGTCCATGAGGAAACTGGGAAAGTCATGACCCTGTTTCAGCATGTACAGTTCTCAGAAATGTAGACTGAAGAGTAAAAAAAGTAACAGAAAAATAAACTGTTTGGTAGTGAGTATGTTCAGAATGGGACCTGCATGTAGAAAAGTGAACACACTGTAAAAGGGAAGGAAGAACATATACTGCCACACATAAAGTAACAGGCACACTTAGAGTAAATAAACCTCCATCTGGAGCTCTAGTTTTAGGAAGTGGATATTGAACTTTGGAAGAACAAATTACATTTACTTCCAAATATTTTCATAGACAATTTTCACACTGATATAAGAATGATGTAAACAGCTGCTAAAATAAATCACTGGTATTTAAATTGCAAGTTCTCTGAAGAAGACACTGTCTTTAACTTTATGCTTGTTGAGCACCCTGTGCTATGCACCTTGTCACATGGCCCATCTTGTTATCTGTTTCACTTCAGCACTCGGTGGAAATGGGGATCCTGGTGTATAGGTCCCAAAAATGTTTACATATATCTTAAGAAATTAGACCTGTCAAAAGCCTTGCACGCTAATTAAGCATATCAAAGTGCAAGAGAAAGTAAGATTTTCATTGTACTGTCAAGAGAACTAATGCTCCAGAGACTAGTTAAGTAATTCAGTCAAGGGTTCCTTGACCCTTGTCACAAAACTCTTTATCCAACCACCAATCCGGATAAGCTCTTGCATTGTGATTCTCAAGACAAATTGTGATGGGAAACAAAAGATACATTACTTTAATGCATCTGTATAAGATTTCTGGTTTAGTTGAAAAGACGTAACACTCAAAAATTAGTACCAGGAAATGAATGCTGGGGCTAGCCAGAGTAAGGTTCCCCAAATACAATTAAGGCTCCATTTGAACATTCAATAATTCTACTGGTAAAGTCAACAACATGTTGTTAAGTAGATGCAAATGTAACTATCTAAATCGTGAACAACCATGACTTGGTCTCAAAAACAATTCACAGAGGTGCTATACTTTCATTTGTCCCTCTCAGGAGCACAAGTCAGTAAATGTTACCATACAAAGAATGATTCTGACTGCTCCTCTGCTTAACAGATATGGAAGTCTTCTCCGCTTCAGACACTTAAATTCATCTGTCACATAGCCATCATAACTTCCAAACCAAGGAGATCACATCTCCATTCCTCTTGCTGGTGCTCTTCCATTTTATAAAACAAAGTATGTAAATATTTCTCTGAGTAGAAACTACATCCCATCTCCCCAGGTGAAGAAAATCCATTAATGGGCTCCCATTAATTAATGTAGTGTTTGGGCTGTCACTTCAAGCATGCCACTGAGGATGAATGAAACAAGACAGGTAACAGACAGATGTATTTTAACAGCCCCATTGTCATCTAAGTCCCATGTCTAGAGAACTGGACATCTGACAGGCTGTCAAGGATGACTTAAAGGACCTAAGCGAGGCACAAGGCAGAGAGCTGCCTAGAGACAGCCGAAAGGAAATATCAAGCTTGGGAGCTTCAACGAAATTCACACTATCTGAATATGACCCATAGCCTTCCTGTACCTTCCAGCATCTTACAAGGTGTGACTGTAGCATGTAATGAATCCAAACTGTTTGTACCAAGCTGGATTGACTACACAGATACATCACTTCAGGTCCCAAGACCACACAATCAGATAAATATCGAGCATGAACCTAGTTAATTAGTCCTGCCTTTAAGCAGGGCAGGTATCATATATAATATCATACTAGCAATTTTACATGATTTTATCTGATTATAAGATTATATTATTTGGGCACTTATGCATCTCATCCCCTTCTGAAATGTAGATGTGCTGACACTTACCTGACTTTTTTTTTTTTTTTTAATATCTCTAACACACTTTATTTTAAAATATTGGGGCCTGAATCTAGGAAATCTTCTGAATCCAAATACACTTTGCTGAGTACTAATTCAAAGCTTGGAGCGAGGCCCATAGGGTAATGAACCTCAGGGGCTATTAATCCACAACCTACAATTTGTAAATGTGCAGGATACTGAGTCAGTAGAAAAAATAATTTTAAACATCTGTGGTATTCTTTCTATTCCAGATTAATTACACTGCTCAGATTGTAACGTTAGCCAGAAATTTCAAGTCTCTCCACTGCTATGTTGAGAATGCTGTATTTCCCTTTGTGTTTATCACTGCTCTGCTACAGTAGGAGGCCTCCTGCCCAACACAAGCTTATGTTCAATTCTGTCCTGCATTTGTTCCACTGCTCACCTTGCCTGCCTTTTCTTTCTCTCTTTGTCTGATGTCCTTCTGAAACTCTTTGTTATACAGCATTAATTATTATTATTACTTTTAAGACAAAGGCTGTGTACATACCCCAACATCACTCTATCAGAATGGTGATATAAATGAAAATCTAAACAGGCTGTTTAATCCTTTTGAGGAGCTAATAATTATTTTCAATCAGCAAAGACTATTCTGCCATTTCAAAGAATGATTAATGAGAGTAAATGTGTTTGTAATTTATTAGTAGCAGCTTGTGGGGGGGAGGGAACAACTTAGGAATGGCAGCCATAGCATCAACATCTGACGATGTGAAGGCACTTCTGCTCCATATTATAAAGTCAAACGTGAGACTGCCTCTTTGTTGATTTATGCTCTGTGATACTGAGTGCCTGGGTTTTATTCATGAATAGCTTTACAGTTATTTTTTGTGGAAGTGTCATGGAAAAAAAGAATTCCACTAGTATGTACCTCTTCCACAACACTCACTCAGCCATCAGTAATCATCACTGTGAGCTTTTCTAAGAACAGACGTATATCACAATAAAGCTGGAGAGAAAAGGCAAACAAGGAGAAGGAAAGAATAAGATTGACTGGATTGAGATAGGAGGAACATTAAGCCCCTGTATCATAACACCAGGTGCAATAACTTTATGGCCTACATACAGCAGTGTCTGAGTACCCTGAAGACTTGAATATGTAATTTTATATTCTCAACACCCTTCCAAGAAGAGAATATGCCCATGTCATGAACAGGAAACAGAGGCAGAGCAGGGCAGAAAATTCCTTAAATCCCTTCATGTTCTTTCTTATCTGCTCAGTTAGTTGCCTAAGTACTTCTAAAATTTTACTTTTAAGGTTAGACACAAACACACATACACAAAGAGGACTCTGATGACTAAAATGGGACTTCGGCAGACCTTATGTAGCTAGTTAGAAAATAACTCACCTGAAAATAACTCACCTGACTATTGATAGACTCAGATGTCATTTTGTCATGAAAGTGCCCTGCTTCTCAGGCACAGAATTTTCCCACAGCTTCAGCTGTGATGAAAACTAAAAACTAGAAAGGTATTTGCTACATCAAAATCACCCTGGCAATGAATTTCCCAAATAAATACATACAACATTTCCAAAGGTATAAAAATACAGCCTAAGGTATTGCACACACTTTTTATATAGAATAGAGGCAACAAAGTGCCTGCAATGTGGGAAAATATAGAAAAGCCTCAAATCCAAAACTGTAACATTTTTTCTCTGAAAAAGAGACATATATAGGAATATTGAACTTAATATTCAATCATCCCTGAATGGATGGTGTATCCATCCCAAACAACTGACAGGACTAAGGTGGATCTGTCTGAAAACCCTATCCCTTGCCTCTGTCTCAGGAGGGCCTTTCTTTGATATCTGGAATCAGTAGCAATACCATCCGTCCCTTCTTTTGAAGTTGTGTGACTATGTAGAAAGAAAAGCAAAACTGAAACAACCAAAAAAAAATAAGCACAGCATCACAGCATCTCTTGTTCTCCCTTCTTGTAGTCCTGGAATTGGTTTTCTTTGGTTTTTATTTTGTATCACTGTAGAGGGATGAGGTAGAAACCAGTTATGATCCACTTTAGAAATATGCAATCATTCCCCTCACACAAGAGACCCCATCTGGAGCACTGCATGTAGTTTAGAACTCCTAAGAACAACATACATTTACAAACTAAGTCAAATAAAGTTGGTGGAGCACATGAAATATGACGAGAGAACTGAAGTCACTCAACATGGAGAAAAGGCTAAGGTCAGAATCTAGTTTCTATCTTTAACTTCCTAAAGCGGGGAGAAAGGCCAGAGAGAAGAACATAGAGCATCTTCTCCTCAGTAGTGCACAGCAGGACAAGAGGTAATGATCAAAAATCACTACACAGGAGATTCCAATCAGATATTAGGGGGGGAGGGGAGGGGAAAGAAATTGTAAGAAGTGTGGTCAAGTAAAGGAACAGGCTCACTGAGAGGTCATGCAATCTCTGTCCTTGAAAATATTCAGTTTGCCTGAACAAGGCCATGAGCAATTTGACCAAAAGTTAGTCCTGCTTTGAGCAGTGAGGTGTTGAGCAGATGACCTTCAAAGACCCCCTCTAACTTAGCCCATTCTGTGATTCTGCTTAAACCTTCTTGTAGCCTGAAAATAAAGAAGATGCAAGTTTGAACTGATGCAAGAGTAAGGATATGACACACAGGTTGACCTTCAGTGCTCAACTCTACAACTGCATTTTCAGGAAGTAATGCTTTAGCTGGTGAACTGTGTTTTCCAACTTGAGCAACAATTTCTGTACAAAAGAGAAATGAGTGAAATACCATGACAGTTTTCTGAGAAATCAGAGGGAAAAAAAAAATAATAATAAGTATTCCAAAGAAATTCGCCTTGCAATCCTAGCAGTTTCTGTTCAAGACAGACATAACCCGTATAGACACTGAATTCGGCAGCATTACAGGGGTAATATTTTCCTAAGTATGAACTATTCTTGTAGTGTTTTGCCAGTATGCTAAACACAAGTACCTTCCCTTCATCAACTATCAACTGGAATGCATAGCTTCTTGTTCCATTTCACTCTTACTTAACCAATCTATTTACAGTGAACAACATAAGCAAGAACCTTTTTAGGTATTTTTGTATGGCACTTTATGGATGATGAGGTTTTTGGCCCTTCTTTTACATCACAGGGTACTGGCCACAGCTGGAAGCAGAACACAGTCCTCCTCAGATCAATGGTCTGCTCTGATATGACAAATTCTGTGTTTTCACTCTGTTCCCTTTGATCTCTCTCTCTCTTCTCAAGCCTCATCTTGTTTTTATTCTATACATTGTATTTGGTTGAATTAGACTACAAAGCCTTCCAGAAGACATTGGTTTGAACAAGACTTCAAAAATGGCTTAGTACATCTGGATAGCTCAGGGTTTGAGTGACACTTTAATATAACTGGATTTTTACAAAATGATGGACACCTGCTCTTTGAAAAATCAGGCTCCTCTTAAGTTGTGTGAAGATAAGCACCACAGAAGTGACGCACCTGAAACTAATAGACACTTCTGAAAAATCCTTTGCCTTTACCATGACTGATAGAGAACTGTGTGCATTTACTGCATCCTTTTAAGAAAGAGCAGCAGGTCTGGCTCAAGGGTAACAGCATCCCCGGCTTAATATGCAACTACCTCTCATAGAGCACCACTTTATTAATCTATTCTGAATAAATGAGAAGAGTGCTAAATTTTTAATGAACAGTGTTTCTACCTGTCTCAAGATAATGAAAGAATGTAAAGCTGTTCTTAGAACTTTAAAGAAAGTAAAAGTAATTAGGCACCATCAGCACCTATAACCTTGGACTGATTGCACCACCACATTTTGTGCAGAAAGATGATTTGTTTTTTTTTTTGGTATGGATCTATTCTGGAAAAAATAAATAAATAAATAAATAAAAAGGCACTATTCTTCACTATTACATTGCTCAGGGGAGCAGCATCATGAAATATAAGTCTTTGGTCCTCAGATCATTCTATACTCCCACTGTTCCGTAGGAATACTAGGGTCTATGGGGCAAGGGACGAGAACTACAGAACTGGCACTTGGAATCGTGCTCACCTCCAACCTAATAAAAATCTTCTTCTGCAAAAGAAAGCAATCAATTCTTAAATGTTCAGTTACCACTTTAATTTCTGCAACTTATAATATGAAAATCTGAAGTGTTTTCCTTACCTCATTGCTGATATGTTGACAGGGGAATGATAAACAATATTGAGGAAGGAGTCTCATGTCCACCTTGGCAAGAGTAGACTATCCCTTAGCAAGTCTCTTGTTCTGCCTTACTGCTGACTAAAGAGCTTGTGTGCATTATGGATGACATGGTATCTCTTTGCTAAGAAACAAAGTATAGCATCCTGTCTGTTGCAGAACATTTGCATGCTTCTCTCATCAAGTCAAAATGGTGTCAAATTTCTTTTTTCCATTTTTGAAATGCAACCTCCTCCCCCAAGAAAGTATGTGTGAGGAATAATCATGTAACTCACACCAGACTATGACATTGGGCTAGGGCAAGTCACGCTTAAGAGTCAGAATGAGTGCTTGTTGTCTTGCTGCCTAATGAAATCAAAAGAATAAATAGTATTCTTTGTTAGCACTGGATTTATCAGAGTATGGATTATTAAAAGATAGTGTTTCCATTTCACTGATTTGTGAGAAAAGACCACTACCTCACAGGTCTACAGGTGTCATGGGGCTCCTTAATTGGTCCTCTAAAACTGCTGTGGATACTGAATCGGGAGGACCTGCTGGCAGCATCAGCACTGGTCATCATGATGTGGCTCTCTAAAGGCTAGACAGGTCAGATGAAACTCTTCAAATACGAAATAAAACAATTATATTTCTCTACACACACACACACACAAAAAAAAAAAAAAAAAAAAAGCTTAACTGGAACCACAGTACAGTATTTTACAGTATTTTAATGGTAAGGGAATAAAGATATCATGGGACATAATGAAATTGGTTTTACTTATCACTCAGAGTAGGTTTATCCTGGTTTTCAAGAATGTAAGGAACACAAACCAGCTATCTTGGCTTAAAACAGAGATGAAAATTATGTTATCAAAAAGAAAAAATCTCAATAAAAAGTGGAAGGGTACTGATGGAGAGGTGAAAGAATGAAACAGAGACTGGTCTCAGTCAGTTATGTAAGGCAAGTATAAGAAAAATCACTGAGACAAAAATGTGAAAGGGCATGGCATTGCAAAATACTGTGATGTAGGAATACTGAAAACTGAATTAGCAGAGACCTTGACAGAGGACATAAAGAATGTCTGGGGAGCTGAATTAGGTCTTTACACAGACTGGCATTAAAATAAGTAGATAATGAATATGTCCTAAAATATGGTTTAAGTATATCAGGGAATAACAGATAAAGATGGTGGTATAGCATCTGCCACCACCAGGCTCAAACAATAAAGATATAAGTGAATCTGCATGGATAAGAGCTTGGAATACTGTTAGTCCTGATTGGCTAACACCTGACAAGATTCAAAGATTATGAAAAACAATTTGTTGAATAACAAATAAGAAATTCATGCTATTATAAATTGTGTATCATAGCATTATAAAATTACTTCTGTTTTATCCTTACCTGTTTAAAAAAAACAAAAACAAACAAACAAACAAAAAAAAAACAGTGAAAATGTGAAACATCAAGACAAAACAGCAGAGACTGTTGTTGGCTGTTGTCAGAAGATGTTAAAGAGTGGTGGATTTGTGGACTATTATTATTTATTTATTGGTGGTTTGGGGTTGGTTGATTGTTGTTGTTTGGTTTTGGCATTACAATTACAAATTACAATCCCTCATGTTTCAACTGTCAGATTTAAAATATTTCCATATTTTAAATATGTCCAAGATAGTCCTAGGGAAGTTATGCACATGTTTTATCTGATTCAGACTAAAGTTACTCTGTACATCAATCAACTGATCTAATGAATGAAGAATCAGACAAACTATATACAGGTAATTTCTATATTCAGGAAATCTGTTTTTATGGATACCTATTGTGACAGCTGCTCTGGGAAAAATTTAATTCAATATATATTTCACAGGCAATTTGAGTTTGACCACACAGTTCATCACAACCTGCATTATACAGGACAACTGTACCAACACTACCCAATGCAGACATACTAACTTGGAAAAAAAAAACACAAGTATTATGACTGCGGTTTACCTGGAGCGTTAACTGTCTAGCTCAGTGCAGTTAGAAGTCCTTTCTGCAGATTAAACGTGACTGCAAATACATAAATACATCAGTTCAAAACTCATTGTAAAAAAAAAAAAAAAAAAAAAAAAAAAAAAAAAAAAA